>JAGUQR010000011.1:1200000-1800000 GCA_018905775.1 Meloidogyne exigua
TTAAAATAATTAAAATTTTAATCTTTTAAACATTTTTTTAACTTTTCTTTTTCCAGTCCGATCTGGTCCTTCTACTGGTGGTATCGATTTGTTTCTTTTGTTTTGTTTTCTATTTTTTCTTTTTACAGGTGCTGCAGGAACAACATGCTCTACATGGGCAACTGGCTGGCTCTCAAGGACGATGGGCCCCGGTGATTTTTTTTAAAGTTTTTCAGGCTTTTAGGTCTACTCCGGTGCCCGTCAACAGCTTCGAGCGTTTTGTTTTTTTTAATTAAGTTACTTATTTTTATTTTTTCAGCAATATGCTCTTCTGGTGGTGGCGGCACCTCTTCTTCTTCTGCTTGTGGTGGTGGCGGCCTTCTGCTTCTGTAGGTTTAAACTTAGCTTTAAAACTTGAAAAAAGTAAATTTTTAGCTGCTGGACGTCAACTTGGTTCTTTGACCATTTTGGCTTTTCTAACTTGTATTTTCAGGATGTGCTCTTCAAGAACATGGGACGGTGCCTCCGGTATTTTTTATTATTTTTCTTTTTTTAGCTTCTTTGTGCTGCTGATCGTCGACTGCTCCAGGCCGTTTTGTTTTTTTTAATAGAATTTTTTCATTCTTATTTTTTCAGCTGTTCAACTTCTGTCGGTGGTCCTCCTGCTCTGTTTGGTGGTGGTGGACATCATGCTCCTTTGGTGGTGGCCCTTCTCCTCTTCTTGCCTTGTAAGTTTAAAAATATTTCAAAATGCTTGGCAAAAATTGTAAGCGCGATCCCCCGCTCCTTTCCTTTCATTTTTTATTCGTTCGATTTTTTGCTTCCTTTCGTTTCACTTTTTATTCGTTCGATTTTTTTCTTGTTTATATTCTAACTTTTATTTTAGCTTTTTAACAGGTTTGAACTTCTTGTATCTTCATGGAAAAGCAACTCAATAGATGAAAAGGTTCATATTTTGTAAATTTTTATAGGTTCATCTACCAGGAAAAGTATTTTTAGGGGCCGTGTTCTTTGGAGTGTTCTTAAGTTGCGCGTGTTTTTCTCGAAAAGCGACGCCGAAATTTAAAAATTTGAGTTTTGGCATTCTGTTTATTATTTATTTAATTTCGTTCACTATTTCGCACTTAGAGAAGGAGAGTGAATTTTTCTCCACTATTTCGTATGTTAGAGAAAAAGACACTAAATATAATGGCAAATAGTTTGTTGTGTGTTTTACGCTTTTATTTTTTTCTCGTTTTACTAGGCCACGACAGCAAATGAATTTATTTCAATAAAAAGTTTTTTGCTTTGTGAATAATTGCAGGGCAAATATTTGCATTTGGTGTATATAATGATGACGATGAGTAAAAAGATTAACAACTAAAAAGCTTTTTTAATTAATTAATCGACAATAATCTCAACAATTATTTTTAATGGTCTTCTCTTCAATTTTAACAACAATTTTATTCTTAATCTGCCTAAATTATTGTTTCATCAACCTTCTTGCAGAAGAAGAGTCATTTTATAGTCTTCTAGGCATATCTCAAGACGCAGATTTGTTAACCATTCGAAAGGCCTTTAAACGGTTGGCGCTTTTGAAACATCCAGATAAGAATCCGGTATGATTTTTAAGCTTAATTAAAGACTTTAGAGTTATTTGGTTACCTTTCTTAAAAATCTTTTTTTAGGATAACCCTGATGCCCATGCAATATTTGTACGTATTAATCGAGCTTATGAAGTATTAAAAGATGATGAGTTGAGAAGGAAATATGACCAATTTGGTGAAAAAGGATTGGAAGATGGCGGCGGAGGAGATCATCAATACCAAAGCTGGCAATTCTACAATGACAATTTTGGTTTATTTTTATTAAATATAAAACGGCCCTTTAATTTTTTGGAAATATAGGCAATTTAGGTAAGGGAATACGTTGTTTCTTTGTGGTCAGGTGGGTAAATTCCTTGATTTTCTTGTGTAAGGGTTTTATTTATTTTCGCTGCCCTCTTAGTTTAAAAGACTTACGTTTAGTATAACTATTAATTTTTAAATAAGTGAACCTTTTTTTATTTATTGTTTAATATATAATATTTAAAGGAATTTATGATGAAGACCCAGAGATTATTACTCTTGGCCGTGGTGATTTTGAAGAGGAAGTTTTTCAATCTGGAGAGGTTTTATTAAATAATTTTTAAAGTATTATTTATTTTCAAAGATTTGGTTTGTTAATTTTTACTCTGTTTATTGTTCTCATTGCCACACGTTGGCACCTATTTGGCGTGAATTGGCAAAACGCGTACCTGAAGGTGTAGCTCGAATTGGCGCTGTTAATTGTGCAGAAGACCCTGGGCTTTGCAGAAGTCAGAATGTTATGGGTTATCCCTCTTTGATTGTATACCCACAACACGAGTGGTTTGAAGGTTTTTTCTCTTTTATTTTATCTGGAAAATTTGACTTTTGGTAAGAAAATTAACTAGAAGAAAAAGGCTGGGGACGGACTTTTGCTTAATTTTTTTAACCCATTCAGTCCTTGCTTTCTTTTTTAGCAAAATTCAGATCCAGAGAAATTCCAGGAAACCCAAAAAATGTCTTGATCTGGACTTTGTTCTCCCGGGAAATTACAGCACTTGGTCCATTTCCAATCCGTTCTATTTAACATTTTTAAAATCTAAAAATAATTTAGGAGAGCGCAAATTGGACAATCTTCTTAATTTTCTACTTTCCCAATTATCTATTTCAATTTTGCAACCGACCGTTTCTTTACCCACTCAACGACCGCTTCTATTAGAGCTTTGTCTTTTTAGCGAAAATGATTGTCTTTCTGAAGAAGAAAGGTTTAATTTTGTTTTGTGTTATTTTTTAAATCTTGTAGGACGAAAATTGCTGCAATTTCAAATCAATTTTTGATACCCTTTGCTTTGCTTGACTGCTCAGAATCTGCTAAAGAACTCTGCAAACCATTTGGAGCGCAAGAAGGAGTGTTTTTAATAAACGGGGATGATAACGAGAAGCCAAAGGTTTGTAATTTTTAAATAATATTTAAATTAGAATTATTCTGATTTTTATTACTTCAATAATTCTGGTTTTTGTGTTTTCCGAAATACAGAAATTCTGATTTCTTTTTCTCTTTTTGTAAAGTAAAAGAAAGCAAAATTATTGTAGTAAATAAAATAAACTTGTTCTCTGATTTTTGTATTTCTTTTTAACTGCTGAAAAATCAGAATTTCTGTATTTTCAAAAGAAAAAACCAGAACTATTACAACTATTAATTAAACCTTTTATAACTTAAAGAAATTGTATTTTGCTGACTTGACTGATTTACGTCACCAATTACTTTCAGAATTACCAGAATTGGAAGAATTGACATCCTTTGAATTAAACCAATTATTGAACAGAAGGAATGAAGCTTTTGAGCACGAGACAACATTAATAATATTTATAAATTCAAAAGAAGAAAAGGAACAAAAAGAATGGAGACGCTTACCCCTTGAATTCCCCCAAATTGATGTAAAAATTGCGAATTGTTTTGTGAAGGAAATGAGTCATTTGTGTGACAATTTGCATTTGGGGAGGCTTCCAAAATGTGCAATTTTTAAGTCTATTGGTGGATATGATTTAAATTATGGTTAATAAATTTACTCTTTAATTTATTCTTTTTTATTTAAAGGAAATGTTAAGGCGAATATTCATGAAATTTCCAAATTTATTCGTCACAGTTTAAATTCTAATTTAATTGTGTTGAATTATGACACTTATTGGGTATGATTTGTTTTCTTTAATTATTTTTTATTCAAAAATTAGGAAGCCAGACAATCCGCAAATTCTTCTCAT
The DNA here is from genome assembly GCA_018905775.1 of Meloidogyne exigua. Classification (NCBI taxonomy): domain Eukaryota; kingdom Metazoa; phylum Nematoda; class Chromadorea; order Rhabditida; family Meloidogynidae; genus Meloidogyne; species Meloidogyne exigua. The sequence goes on from JAGUQR010000011.1 coordinate 1,203,786, forward strand.
CTTTGGTTAATTGACCATTTTGCCCCTTGGTGTCCTCCGTGTATTCAAATGTTGAATGAACTTAGAAAATTAAATTCTGAATTAAACGGAGGACTTGTACTTCATATTGGAACGATTGATTGTGATGCTTTTAGAGACATTTGTAGACAGGAAAATATTAACAGGTTTATTTAAATTAATTTAAGGGGTTTTTTAATTGCGAAAATGAGCCAATTGAGTTCCGACACTCATAACTAAGGAACGGTTTTGTATTTTTTGTGTTTATGGTACCATTGGATAGAGCAAAAAATGCTTTTTAAACTCCCCAACAATCAGAATTTTTGGAAAAATAAAAAAATTGTTTTGGGCAAAAAACTTTAAGAAAAAATCGAATTTTATAAAAATTGTGCGTTTTTGCGCCATAACTTTTTTTTCGATTTTTCACAAATTCTCTTTTTTGAGATCTTATAGCTAATTTTCTGTTCTATCCAATGGTACCATAAACAATTTAAATTAACTAGTCGTTAATTTGTTATGCTTGTTTTTGTTCGACTTGTCCATAGTTCTTCCCCCAACCCTTACATTCTTAAATAAAATATAAATTCTTTTTATCTTTATTCTCTCTCTTTTCTTTTCTCAAGTTATCCACGCATAATGCTTTTTACGGGTACTCAACAGCATTCACTTGTTGGCTTCCACACTGTTGACCAATTATTTGAATTTATTTCTGAAGCATTAAATCCCTCAGTAGAGGCTTTAACTCCTGATAATTTCGATCAAATAGTCTATTCAGATGGGCACTCCGTTTTTATTGATTTTTTTGCTCCGTGGTGTGAACCGTGTCAAAAGGTATTGGACAGGAAAAAGTTTTTTTTAATTAAATTTATTCCCTTCAAGTTAGCCCCCGAATTTCGCCAACTAGCCAGACAATGGGCAGACGCACACAACCAACAATACCACTTAACTACGGAAAATAACCCTAATAAAATTAATAATTTTTATTTAATATTTGCTTCGGTTGATTGTGAAGAATATTCTGAATTATGTGCTCGTGAAAGTGTTCGCTCTTTTCCGGTATTACGCTTCTATAGACAAGCAATCAGTGAAGGAAAAAAAGTTGAATTAATGTAAGAGAAAATGGGGAAATTTTTTTAAATTTAATTTTTTCGTTTCTAACAGAAATTATCCTTCAAATTGGTGGAGAAATGCGCAAACAATGTCCCACTGGTTGACCGAAATGATGCCCTCACTTGTTCAAAAAATTGCGGGGGATTTTGCTAATACTGTGCTTGACTCAAACGAGCCTTTTTTGATTGATTTTTACGGTTTTATTTGATAAAATTGGATTAGATGTTTTCTTTATTTAAAGCTCCGTGGTGCTCCCATTGTGTTCAATTTGCTCCAGTATTTGAACAAGTTTCTCAGGTTTATTATTTTTTGTTAATTAGAATAGATTTGTACCCTCATAATAAAGTCCATTTTGAAGGTAAAAAGAAGCTGAAGGGTCACAAAATCTGAGGGTTTCTTTTTAGTGTTTTTAGGGGTTTGAGAAGGGAAACTTTTTCTTTTTTTAACTCTTTAATTAAGAAATAAATTAGTCTTTTAACACATTTGTAAATCCCCTTTATTAAAGCTCCTAAAAGGCAAAGTTCGCCTTGGCAAAGTTGATTGTGAACGTTTTTCTTGGATTTGTTCAAATGCCGAAGTTAACTACTTTCCTCAACTTTTATTATATTTTGGGACAAGTAATAATTTTAAAAGAAGACAAAATGCAAGAGGAAAGGAAATAAAGCATGGAATGGATGCTGGAATTATTGCTAAAAATGTTGTTGAATATTTGGAGGAAAATGAAGGAAAACATAGTAACAAAAGGGATGAATTTTAATTTAATTAATTAAATGGAGGAAGGGATGGGTGAAGTAAATAATAAGAAAGGTTTTTTTTTAATTTTTGTGATAATTTTAATTCATTTTTATTTAATTATTTCATTGGCATTTTATTACTTTTTTTTATTTAATTATAGGCCTTTAATTGTTTTTAACTGTTTTTTTATTTATTTATTTAATTTATTTTAAAGTTTACTTAAAATTTAATTAATTTATTTAAATATATTTATATGTAGCGTTTTTATTAACGCTTTAAATATTTTTTATTTATTTATTTTATTTAATATATTTAATGTTTTGGGCAAGAAAATACTATGTTGATTTTCTTACCTTTTTTTTATTATTATTTTAAGTCTGAAGCTGTTAGAAGTACTCTTTAAGGTTAAGTTGTATAAAATCTAAAAATAGAGTCGGTTCAGTACCACTAAGTAAATCAGTGTTTAACAGGGAAATGCTGAAATGACGGTACTCAACTGACCTCCTTAAAAAACAAATACTTTTCAAAACGCCAAAAGTAAATATAAAAGACAAAATACCTAAAGAAGAAAAGATTTAAGGTTAGAGAAAGAGAAATAAAAGAAAGAATATTAAAAAGTCAACAAGTAAAAATAAAAGTTATAACGTTAAAGTAAATATAATTATGTTATTTAAAGGAATGTAGAGAGAGGAGAGAGAGAGGGGGAGGGATAGGTTATAAATATGTAGGTGTGTTTGTTTGTGTGTATGCGACTTTGAATAATAAAAATAAAGAGAGAAAATGACTATGCGTGTCTAATAATGCTGACGTTGATTGATTTATATTTATTTATGTAAATAGCCTTTTTATTTAAATGTTTTGTTGTTGTACATACATACACATATGTGTGGTTTTTAAACATTTTCTTTCTATTTAAAAAGAAATGTTTAATTTATTTATTTAGCTTATTCTTTCCTTTTTTGTATTTTATTTTTTTTTAATTTCCTTTGATTTTTGTTTAAATTATTTATTCTGATTTTTTTTTCTTTCTCTCTCACCCGTGTCTGATTTTAAACTAAAAATCAGCAGAAATGTGTTTTCTCTTATGTTTTGTAAAACCAGAATGTTTCAGGAAAAAAAGGTTGTATTTTTGTGCGTGTGTTTTTCTGTTTTAATTAAACTTTTTTGTGTCTATTTTCCGGAAACTTTTTCTGATTTTTGTGTTTTCTTTTATTTAAAATTATCTTCTTTCTTTCTTTAAAAATAGAAAAGAGTTAAAAATTAATAAAAAAATAATAATCTTTAATTTTCTAAATTTATAACTATTTAAATATTAAACACAAAATACACTCATTTTTGGATTAAACTTAAAAAATTGCACTCGACCCAAATTTTCGCATCTTTTTTTTTAAAGGATTTATTTTTAAAGAAAAAAGAAGAAAAAAAAGACTTGAATAGGCCTTTCCCTTATATTTCTTTTTTTCTTCAATATATTATTTTACACATATTGTCAAATTCCTTTTTTGAATTCCATTCTTTAAAATAAAAAAAAAATTTTTTTTTTCATTCCAACTCATCTATAAAAAATGTCCAAATCTGTCAACACATTCATATTATTTATAAATAATAACATTTTTACATATTTTTGATAAAAAACATTTTTTTTGTGGATAGATTGGTTGATTTTCCCTTGTTAAAATAAAAGTAGTATATATAAGGGAAAAGTTTTTTTTTAAAAAAGTGTTTTTAGAATTAATGTATTATTTAATGTGTTTACGCGCGCGGAGGTGATTAATAGAATATTAATATAATAAAATTTGTTTTTGACTATAATTTACTCTTATATTCACGTTGTTGATTTATATTCTGGTGGGGGAAAAAATAAAAAATACAACGCGTGTTTTATTTTGTGTTTGACTTTTGATTTTACTTTGCTTCTGATTTTTTGTTTTGTGTTTTCTTTTTTAAGTTTTTATTCTGTTTTGTGTTTTTTTTTCAAGTTTTAATTCTGAGTTGTGTTTTTTCAAGTTTTATTTAATTCTGATTTGTGTTTTTTTTCAAGTTTTAAATCTTCTGTATTTTTCAAGTTTTAATTCTGAGTTGTGTTTTTTCAAGTTTTATTTAATTCTGATTTGTATTTTTTTTTCAAGTTTTATTTAGGTAATTCTGATTTGTATTTCTAAGTTGTCTTAAATCTTTTGTATTTTTCCAAGTTCTAATTCTGATTTTTCCTTCTCTATTTCAGATTTATTGACTATTTAAACAAACTTCGCTTCCATTAATTTATTTAAATTGGATTATAAATTTCCTATTTTTACATTTATGACAACTTCTAGCGGTTATTTTTTTAAAATAATTTTAAATATTCTAATAAAATTAATTTAAGCTCACAATTTTGAAGCAACTACAAGCGCTTTCCTCTTAGGCCATACACCAGCACAACAAAACAATAAATACAAGGCTTATGCTTCTGCTGTTGACAAAGCATTAAAATCGTTTGAATCTACGACTGAATGGGCAGATTTAATTGCAGCATTGGGAAAGTTGGGAAAGGTTTTCTTTTAAATTTATTTCTAGTATTCTTTGTTTTTATTTATTTAAAAGAATTAGGATTTAACGTTTTTGTGTTCTAGGTCTTCTCCTCCAACGCCAAATCCTTCAATGATATTCCCAATGCATTGACTGTCTCAAAACGTCTCTCACAATGTCTACACCCTGCACTTCCTTCAGGTTTATTTAATTGTTTGTGGGTTCAGTTAAATTCTATTTTATTTAAGGTGTCCATCTTAAGGCCCTTGACACGTATCGACAAGTATTTTTAATGTTGAGTCGAACTCAGAATTTGGCAAAATATCTTTTTCTTTACTCTGCTGGGCTTTTTCCGGTTTATTTCTTTAATTAATTTAATTTCTTTTATTTTTTAGTTAATGGATCATTGCCAAATAAAAGTCAAGTCAGAATTGGTTTTTCTTTTTTATTTTAATTTTTAATTTTTATTTCTTAAGCTTTCAATTTTTGAACAATTTATTCTACCTCTTGGCCCTAATCTTCGTCCAGCGCTTGCAGGTTTTATTACAGCCCTTTTGCTTGCACTAGAGGAAGGAACGGAATTTTATGGACGTACATTTAATCTATTAGACCAATTATTGGAAAAGGTTGGAACTGAGGCTTTCTATTTGTGTTTTTGGCAGGTTAATTTGCTTAATATTTTTCTACTAGCTCTTAAACACTGGGCAATTTTAGATAGATAGAATGCGTCCCTGACATTGTAGTCCTGGGGGGTATTTTAATATTCGCCATTTTCCATAATTCTGGCGCCAACACGCCATTTTCGAGAAAAGCTGTTTACATACACGCCATATTGCAGAATTGGCATCCCAATTGCCAATATTTTTTTCTGGCATCCCATCGCCAGAAAAGGAGTGGTGGTTTACCATCGCCAGAAAAGTCTGTTTTAATAAATAAAGTTTGTTTACCAATTTTTCTGGCAAACCAACTTTTTTTGTAAGAATATTGGCAATCGTTTAAATTTCGTTTTTTCGTTAAATTGTTGGTTTTTTTCAGGAATTTAATATTTTTACTAATATTTTACTAATATTATGGGATTGAAAGCAGACGCGGCGAGAGAATTCTTCGCTCAATTAGTACTTGAAAATAAAGAGGTTCTATTTTCGGCATTTTCAATAAATATTACTCACGTGGCTTTACTTACATCTTAATTTTCGAGATTAAAAATAAAAATTTTTAAAATTACGTTCATTTGATCCAACTGAATGATAATCAACATTGTCAGCAAAAAACCTCAATGCTAGAAGAAGTTTTTCTTTCTCATTTAATGCATTATTTCTATAAAATTTTGGACTTAAGTCAGGACCAATAATGTTTAGTAGTTGATCAGCAGTTTGGGGGTACATTCTAAAATTTTCCTTGAAACACGATTCGCTGTAAAAATGTGAATCGATTCTGACACGAAATACGGGACGTTTTCGCCCAATTTCTACTTCCTCATCGGAGTCAGAAATAATGTCCATTTCAGATAAAAAAAAATTTTAAATTAATTCTGAAATTAAATTAGGAATCAGCACCCTTGAAAACCCTATATTAGAACATTTTATTATGTTTAAACACCAAAAATAGGCCAAATGGCATACTTCGCCGATGCTATTTTGTGCTGGCAACATGGCGTCCCATTAATTGGCATTTGAAAAATATTAAAACAGAACTTGCCATTTTTCTCGAAAATGGCGTGCCAATTGCCAGATTTATTGATGGTTTCCCATCGCCATCGATGGTGATGGTAATTGGCAATTGGGATTTATTAAAACAGAAAGCCGCCATTTACCAATAAAAATATTAAAACAGATTTTTCTGGTGATGGGAAACCAACAGCCAATATTGGCGATGGCAATTGGCGAATATTAAAATACCCCCCTGGTCCTCGCCATTCTTTGAGTGAAATCCTCCCCAATCCAGACTATTTTTAAGGGTTCTTTACCCCTAACTTCTTTTCTAAGTTCTTCCCCTATTCCTGGCAGTCTTTGAAGGCTTTTAAATATTTTTGTGGTGGCATTTCTGATCTTCGATTACCGCCCTTATCCTCCTTAATTCATCGGTTATTTGTTCGTTATTAAAAGAAGGGGAGGCAAAAGAGGGGACGTGTTCTATAATCAGCTTCTTTAGCTTCTTTTAACTTTAAATATTCTAAATAAACTCTCCCCCCTTCTTTGTTTAAAGGCAGTGTCCGGCAACCCTTCAGCTCGTCTGCCTGCTCTAATATTTGTGAATACAAAAATAGAAAAACAACGTAAAGTAATGAATGACAAACACTCAGAATTGTTGTCTTTACTTTGTGGTGGTCAGACAAATAAAATATTTATGTTACAAGCTTTGTGTAGGGTTGCAGAAGATTCTTCTTCTTCTCCTTTAGTTCAACGACATTTACTTGACTTTCTGTGTGTTGCTCTGCCTTTAAATTCCAAATGGGTAACCAGACAACAGTTGGTTGATTTACTGGGGAGAACTTTGTTTTTGGTTTTGAGAAGGGATATGAGTTTGAATAGAAGGTTGTACCAATGGTTGTTGAATCGGTAAGTGTTAATTAAGCTTTTGGGATTTTGGTTTAATTGAATTCTTAGTTTAATCCCCGGATATTGCCTTAATTTATGATTTTTACAGGGTTCAGGCTTTCAATCCCAGACAAACTCTGTGCCCAGAGAAGTCTAGAAATGCCCTTAAAATGCCTTGATTTAATTGAAAAATACTTCAAGGCCATTAACTAACTCTCATTCCTTTTGCTTTTATTTCTATTCACTTTAACTTAACCCTTTAAAAATAAAAAACCTATTTTTTCAGTTCCAATGACATGGCCTTTGTCAGTCTTCCAGTCAACGGAGTTGAAGACTCCACAGACCTTGCCTTCTTCAAACAATATGCTTTACCAGTCATAAAGTGTGCTATTTGTGATTACTTGAGGGCAGATACAGTTGTGGAAATATCTCCACCTTCAATGGGTACATTACGCAGAGAGCCGTTTTTGAAGGTTTTTTTTTAACTATTTTTAGTTTAATTATTTAAAATTAACTATAAAGAAGACACAAATCCAATTCCCTGAAGTTCGTGTTTGTCGTCTTCTCCACTACATGTTGGATCGACCCGAACTCGGGCAACTCGTTTTGGAAGAAATTTTGCCCAATTTATTGGAAACATTTTGTCTACGTGACGTAAAGTTGTTAAAAGAATTCTGTGCAGAATGTATGTCAATTGACCCTTCTTTTGAAAATTTTTCTTCATCTTTTGTGTTGACAAGTGAAGTAAATGTTGTCGATGTAGACATTAACCAACAGGTTTTTATTTTATTTACGGCATCTTCGGGGTTCAAAATTTGTCTTTAGGTTCTGTTTAGAGTCCTAAGTTAACCCTTAAACTTATCAAAATATTTTTTCGAAAGAAAATAATCTCCTTTTTTTTGGTTGTACAGCCTTCCCCCTCTCTATTCGACCAGAAAAGTCAATTAAAATTAAATAAAAAATTTATTTGTTTTAAAAGGGTTAGTTACACCATTATTTCAGTGGTAGTTTATTTCAACCATTCTTCGTTGAATTTAATTAAATTAATTAAAATTAAATTGAATTAATTTAAATAGAATAAAATGTGTTGAGAAATGTCCCTCTTCTACATAAGAAAAATATTTTTTTAATTAAAATTAAATTAAATTAAAAAAATTTTTTTTAAATTTTTAGACTGCTCGAACTGAAGAAATTCTTAAAAATTTTAATTCTCTGTTAAAAGCTCTTGAACCCAATTTCTTATGGAATTTTTTTGAAAAGCTTTTTACAGCGTATTTTTTAAAATTTGTTAAACTTTAATTTTCTTTTTAGTCTAAAGACTCAGAATGCAACAGCGGATTCTGAAGAAGATGAAAACAAATATTTGCCTCTTTCATTTTCAATTGATTGTAATTTTAATAATTATCAAAAAAGTCAACTTCTATTTGCGCTCTTTCCAATGGTTTAATTTTTATTTAATTTAATTTAATTTTTAATTTAATTTTTTATTTTTTTTAATTTTTTATTTTTTAATTTTTTTTATTCTTTAAAATTTTATTTAATTTTTTTTTTTTTTTTTTTTTATTTTTTTAATTTTATTTATTTTTTTATTTAATTTTATTTTTTAAATTAATTTAAATTTTAATTAATTTTTTATTTTTTTAATTTTATTTAATTTTAAAAATCTTTTTTTTAATTTTAGATGATTCTATATTCCTTAAAAAATGTCCAACTTGACATAAATGAGGACATTCGTTCAATTTATTTACCAAAATTATTGAAGCATATACTCGTTGGAATTGACCCTTCTTTTTGTTTGGATGTTGCTATTATTGTTATATGTCGACATTTATTAGCTCAAATTAATCAAACCAATTCTTCCAATGTTTTTGAGTGTTTAAATAATAAAAGTGGGGATAATGAAAGTCCTGGCAGAGGAGAATTGAAATGTGAAAAGGAACTGGCTAAAGGTTTGAATTTTTGTGTTTTTGTATTTTTTTGGAAGAATTCCGGAAAACTTTTTTTATTTTATTTTTTGGTTTATTTTTATTTATTTTCCTTGAAAAGGTTTATTTTTTTCTTTTTGTTCTGAAAATTTTGTATTTTCTTGTTCTGAAAAAGTTTATTATTTTTCTCTTTTTCTGAAAAGTTGGTATTTTCCCTTTAAAAGGTTTGTTTTTATTTATTTTCCGGAACAGGTTTATTTTTCTCATTCTGAAAAAGTTTATTATTTTCTGTTCAAACAAATGTGTTTTTTCTTTTTCTGAAAATTTGTATTTTCTTGTTCTGAAAAAGTTTTATTTTTTATTTTGAGAATATATTCCTTTGAACACAATTTTCTGTTAATTTATTTTTATTCATTTTTAGAGCAACAACTTGTTGAATCCTCTTTAGAAGCCTGTCTTAAAGCATTTACCTTAATATGCGATCTATACACTAAAAATAGTCAGCGTGAGCGTATAGGAGGTGTATTAAAAGCAATTTGTTTGTTAATAAGGGATTTTGCTGATTTTCCATTTTACAGTTTACAGTCTTCTTTGGCTTCATTTTCCTCTCTAAGTTTGTTTAATTTTAATTTTTTATTTTAATTTTTTTTTTGGTTTAATTTTTGGGGGAAATAGGTGAAGCAAAATTGGGTGGAAAAATTAAATTAAAAAATTTTTTTTTATTTTTTAAAGCAAACTCGTTAACTTTTTCAAATAAATTTGAGTGGATTAATTCCTTAATTGATGTAATTGACCCGTCATCTTGGAAAACAAAAACAACAATAGAAGAACAAGAAGAAGATAACAGAGAAGCCTTTATTAAAAAAGAAGACTTCGAAATTCGTTCAAAACTTTTTGATTTAATTTTGTATTTGTCTGTTAGATCAATTTCTATGATTGAACAACACTTGGCTGTTGCCGGAAGGATTAATAATAAAAATAATAATAATAAATTTGGAGTTGAAGGAAATGAAGAAGGTGGAGGGAAGAGGAAGGCAAAGACAACCACTACAGTTTTGTTAAGACCATTTTTGTCGAATGAAGATTTGGAAGAAATTGATAGGAAGGGACTTTTTAAGGTTTATTATTTTTTTAATTATTCTATATTTTATTTTTTAAATTAAATCAATTTTTTATTTTAATTAATTTAATTTATTTTAAATTCGTTAAATAAATTAATTAAATTAAATTAATTTATTTTTAATTTTTAATTAATAATTAATTTTTAAATTAAATTCAATTAATTTATTTTTAATTAAATTAAATTAATCTTTAATTAAATTAATTTTTAATTAATAAATTAATTTATTTTTAATTAATTAATTTAATTTATTTATTTAAGAATTGTGCCTTAGCCTTATGGAACTCTTTTTCAAAAAATTCAAATATAGAACAAATTCAAATTATTTCCCTTCTACTTCTCCAACTCCATTCTCGCAAAGTGGGTGATTCCAGTAGTGAAATTGAAGAAATAATTGTCTCACAATTAACTTGTAATAACAAAAATGTCAGTGGAGAAGCTGCTAAAAAATTTAGAGATTTGTGGGCATTTTGTAGAAATGCACAAATTGATCAAGTTTATACTGGAATTGCTTTAAAACCTTTTAATCGGTTTGTTTTAATTTTTTTTAGATTTATTTAATTAAATTTTAAAATTTTTAAAATTAAATTAAAATAATTACCTTTTTTTAATTCAATTTAATTTAATTAATTTTCTTTTAGTGTTATAATGGTTATGTTAGGTTTTATTGCTGACGATTCTATTGGTTTTGATCAAGTTGAATTAAAAGCAATTGCTTTTTCTTGGTTTCAAGATTGTGGGAGAAATAATGATTTATGCAAAATATTACAAATGTTGGCTTTAATGTTGTTAAATCCGACAACTGCAAGGGTTAATTTTAATTAATTATTTAATTTATTTATTAATTAAATTAATTTTAATTTATTTAATTATTTAATTTATTTATTAATTAAATTAATTTTAATTTATTTAATTAATTAATTTAATTATTTAATTTAAATTTATTTATTTGTTTAATTTATTAATTAAATTATTTAATTTACTTTATTTAATTTATTTAATTTAATTAATTCTATTTATTTAATTTAAATTAATTAATTAATTTATTTTATTTATTAATTAATTTTAATTAAATAATTAATTATTTAATTTATTTAATTAAATCTATTTATTTGATTTATTTAATTTATTTAATTATTAATTTAAATTATTTAAAGGTCTCAATTCAATTTGTCGAAATGAACCAACGCATAACACAAGACCAATTGTCTGTTTTACCTGTTGGAATTAATTGTGTTTCTTTAACTACAGTTTCCGGAAAACATGTGTTTCATCATGTTTGTAAAGACGTTGACAAGCAAAAACAGGCGGAATTAATTACAGACAACAACAATGATGGCTGTGTTTTCCCATTGAAAAATAGGTTGTTTTAAATTTTGTTTTAATTAAAAAAGAATATATTTTATTAAATAAATTTAATTATTTTTTAAAAATATATTAATTATTTTTTTATTATTAAAAAAAATTTAATTAAAATTTTTTAAATTAATTAAAGTTATATAAATTGTGCCCCAAAAAAGGCTTGGGTATCCGAACTAAATCAGCTTTTACTTTTACCGTCTGATACAATTAATACTTTACAAACAGCAACAACAAAAAATACAACAAACACAACAACATTATTAATTCAACAACAAAATCAACAACAAAATATTAATTTAAATAAACAACAACAAGAAGAAGAAGGATTTAAAAATATTGAAAAAGAAGCAAGAGTGGGAGAATTAAATAATAATAATGTTGTTGTTGTTGCTGCTGTTGTTCCTACAAGGTTTTTATTTTTTATTTAATTTATTATTTTTTTTTTATTTTCTTTTTAAATATTTTTTTTAATTTATTTGATTTTTTTTAAAAATTAATTCTTTTTAAATTTATTTTTTTTTAAATTTTATTTTTAAAAGTTAATTAAAAAGAAAAGAGACCTTTTCTTTTAGCTCTTCTACTTCAACTAACAGAAAATCTCATCATAATCGAACACTTTCTGATATTCCCCAATTTGACAATGATGCAGAATCTGTAGATGATTCAATCTCTTTAGATTGTACTTTTGATAATGAAATTGTAGATGTTTTACAATTTTTAGTTGATTCGGTTTGTTTAAATTTTGAAGAAGAAGAAGAAGATGAAGAAGAATTAAAAAGAGGGGAAGATTTATTAAATGAAGCAATTTTATTAAATAATAATACATTTAATAATTCAAATGAATTATCTTATACAATTAATAAAGAAGAAAAAGAAGAAGAAGAAGAAAATGACAAAAAACAATTAAATTTATCGTCCAATTCAAAAGAATTTGATCAAGTTAGCTTAGTTGGATCATTAAAAAATTGTAGTGCTACAGCTGCTGCTTTGCCTAGAATTAGCGGTTTTAATAATAATATTATTAATGGTAGTGGTGGTGGTAATGCTAGTGGTATTGGTGAATCAATTAAAAGAATTAGAACTGGCCATCGTAGGCAAGATTCTCTTCAGGAGTCAATATTTTCGTAAGCTTTAGAAACTTAAGTTTGTAAAAAATAAAACTTGGAATTTTACATTAATTTTACAAATCAGAATTTAAGAGAATAAGTTTTACAATATTTAAATATCAGAATTTCAAGTTTATTTTTGTTTATTTTTACAAATCAGAATATTATAAACTTGAAATACCTTTTGACTTTTACAATTTGTAAACTTAAGTTTTAAAAATCAGAATTTCAAGTTTATTTTTGTTTATTTTTACAAATCAGAATTTTACTTAAGAGAATAAGTTTTACAATTTAAAAACAGAATTTCAAGTTTATTTTTGTATTTATCAGAATTTTACAATTGTAACAAAGTTTATTTTATATTTAGTACTGGAACTCATGAATTACGTCTATTTGACCCATCTGAACTACCAAATTCAACAACCTGTCCAGGGGATTATAAACAACCTCTTCTTGATGAGACCTATTCTCATATGTTATTCTATGCTGAAACTCCATTAATGGTTGATTTAAATAGAGCAGAAAGGCTTTTTCATACAATTGGAACTCTTTTAAAAAATTCAAGTGGAATTGGGAAAGAAATTGTTTTGTGTATGTTATTTACGAATGTTTCAAATTTTACTTCAAATGTTGGTGATAAAGCTAAAAGAAGTGAAAATACAAATATTTCTCAACAATTAATGGAAATGATGTCTAATCATTATAGGTAAGAAGGGGAAGGTTTTTAATTAAATTAATTTATTTTTATTTAATTAATTTAATTTATAGGCATATTCAAGGAGACGGTTTTTGGGAATTAAAAGAAGATAAATACTCAACTATTGATAAAGAGCAAAATGAAAATAAATCACAACAAAAGAATCCTACTCTGTTGGAGACTTTTTCGACTGTTAGTGGAATTAATTTTTTTTAAATTAATTAAATATGTTTTTTAGATTCTTCTTTACTATTTTCGTTCTTATTATCTCAATTCTCCAACTAATCATGTTACTGAAGACGATCTTGTTGCATCTTGGAAATGCAAGGTTTATATTTATTTTATTTGCTTTAAAAAATTTTAAAAATTAGATTTCTGCTTTGGACTGTTTTTCCGAACTTTTGAGAATATTAGAAGGAATAGTTCGCGATGCAGGCTCCAAGGAGTTTACAACATTTGTACAACATGCTTATAGACAAACAAAAACACAAAAGGTTGTTTTAACATTAATGCTTGCTGCAGTACCTACACCCCCTAATCAGAAGAATTGGAGGTTTATTTTATTTTTAAAAATTAATTAAAAAATAAAGAATGCCTTTAACAATGGATATTGCTGAATTTAATAATGGGCCTAAAAATAGCTATCATTTTCTTGATTTAATTTATGCGTATCATCGCTCTTTGCTTAATCTTACTTCTTCAATTGTTATTCTTGAGCATAGTCTTCTTTCTGGAATGCGCTTTTTTAATTCTAATGTAAGATTGTACTTAAATAATTAAAAATGAGAATTTGGGTTGTAAAATTAATTAAACTTATTTGTTGTTGTAATTACAAATTTTTACATTAATTTTACAAACCAGAATATAAGTAATTATTTTTACAATTTATATTCAGCATTTTTACAAATCAAACTTTAGATATTTCTAAGAATTACAAATTGTAAAATTAAAAAATAATCAGAATTACAATTTGTAAATAATAAATAAACTTGAATTACAAATTGTAAAAATAATAATCAGAATTACAATTTGTAAATAATAAATAAACTTGAATTACAAATTGTAAAAATAATAATCAGAATTACAATTTGTAAATAATAAATAAACTTGAATTACAAATTGTAAAAATAATAATCAGAATTACAATTTGTAAATAATAAATAAACTTGAATATTGTAAAAATAATAATCAGAATTACAATTTGTAAATAATAAATAAACTTGAATTACAAATTGTAAAATTAAAAAATAAACTTTAATTAAATTTTGTAAACTTAAGTTTTGTGTATCAGAATTTACAAAATATAAAATTACTAATTTCAATCAGAATATTAATTTGTAAATAACAATTTTTCAATTATTTTTTCAGAATGCCTATAAAATACCCGTCAACTTTGGTACCCCACAAGTAACAGAAAATCAAATTAATTACAATTCATCACAAAACCGTTCAACAATTCGTGAATCTCGTTATTCTGTTGTTGAACTTCGTCTATTTTTGGGTGTAATTTTAAACGCTTTAAAACGTTGTCCAGAAAGGCATGAACTTTGGTTGCAATTTTTGATTGGAATTTTGCCTTTTTTAGACAGGTAAAATCTAAAACTTTTTTTTACAGATCAGAATTTTTTTTTAATTTAATTTAAAATTATTCAGAGCATTAGCAACCCATGTTGTTCACATTACCGAACAGATATGTCGCAACCTTTTTAAATATTTTTTTATAAATAATCCAACCAATGAATTCTGGAAACAATCTCTATCATCTTCTCCAACATCTACAAGTCCACAACATTTTGCATCATTTTTAAATAATTCTTCAACAATTAAGAATGAAAGAATACTACATTTTGTTGATTATCGTAATATTCCTTCTATTGAATTTAATGAAAATGGGGCTGATACTGAACACATTAAATATCCAGCTAATTATATAATTATTGTAAGTACTTTTTTTTAATTATTTTAATTTTAAAATTCCTTTTACTTTTTAGTTAATGGAATCTCTAATGTCTATACTCCATTTTTCAATGGTTGATAATAGCACTACCTCTTCCACCCTTTTTTGGCCTACACAACGTTTATCTAGTGGTAATATATTTGTTCAACAACAATCACCTAATTTGAAATCTTTGGCACTTTCTTCTTCTTTTTCTACTAATCAAAAGAATATTAATATTAATAATAGTGGTAATAGCAATTCTATTCAATCGTCTCAAAATATTAATAGTGGAGGGGGTTCTTTTAATACAACAACAACAACATCAACTTCAACAAGTACAACTACAACAGCTACAACATTTTCTTCTTCTAATATGACAAGTATGGTTGGATCGGCAATTTCTGTTATTCCAGGGACTGGGTTAATTAATAATTTGTTTGGAAGGGTTTTTACTTCAACTGATAGCTCGGTAGAGTTTTTTAATTTATTTTTTTTTAAATTTATTATTTTTCTTTTATTTTTTTAAATTATTTTTAAATTTATTAAAAAAATTTTTTTTTTAAATTTATTTTTTTATTTTTTAAATTAATTTTTTTAGTCTTCTTCAAATGGAACTCGTAATGATAATATTGGAAAAACACCCGAATGGCTTGAAGCACAAAAAGAAATGATGCGTCGTCTTCCTGGAGTGTTAGCCATCCTTTCAGATATCTGGACATTTATTGCTTCTAACAGGCAACAAATATTAGAGGGAAAACAAACAACAACTACAAATCATCAGGCTTCGTTTGATACATTTAAGGTAATATTTTAATTTAATTAAAAAAGAATTAATTTTTCTAAAAAAGGCTTTAATTCCTCTTTTAATGGAAATATTAAATCCAATTGCAAAAAAGCATAAAAATGTGTTAATTAATTCTTTTGGTATTATGTGGATATTTCGAGCTAAACAAGATTATCTTCATTCTTTAAAAAATATTGACCAAGTTCAAGTTTTTTTTAATTTTAATTTTTAAAAATAATTGTTTTTTTAAGTGTACTTTTTTATATTCTTTACAACAAGTTTATGCTGCTAAATTACTTTTAAAATTAAAAACACTTTCATTTAATTCAATAATTTGTTATATTAGTGAAATAATTAAAGAATGTGGAAATAAAACCAGTGGAAAAACGGTTTGAAATTTCTTTAATTACAATTGTAAAGTTTAAAATAAACTTAAATTACAATTGTAAAGTTTAAAATAAACTTAAATTACAATTGTAAAGTTTAAAATAAACTTAAATTACAATTGTAAAGTTTAAAATAAACTTAAATTACAATTGTAAAGTTTAAAATAAACTTAAATTACAATTGTAAAGTTTAAAATAAACTTAAATTACAATTGTAAAGTTTAAAATAAACTTAAATTACAATTGTAAAGTTTAAAATAAACTTAAATTACAATTGTAAAGTTTAAAATAAACTTAAATTACAATTGTAAAGTTTAAAATAAACTTAAATTACAATTGTAAAGTTTAAAATAAACTTAAATTACAATTGTAAAGTTTAAAATAAACTTAAATTACAATTGTAAAGTTTAAAATAAACTTAAATTACAATTGTAAAGTTTAAAATAAACTTAAATTACAATTGTAAAGTTTAAAATAAATTTGAATTACAATTGTAAAGTTTAAAATAAACTTAAATTACAATTTGTAAACTTAAAAGTAAAAAGTCTTTTATTTTTAGTCACACTCCTATTCTCTAGAAGTTTCATTATTAGAACTTTTACATGAATGTATTAGACAAGTTTCTATTTCCGAATTACATGAATCCTGGAATTCTCTTTTAATTTTGTTTAATGAGTCAACGCTTTCTTTAATGCCTGCGCGTGCATCTTTTTTGCAATTTATGTAAATTTAAAATATTCTTAACAATTAAAAAAAATTTTAAAAAAGGATTCTTGTTGAATTTGTTCGTCGTATTGGTTGTCAAACAATAATTGAAGATCGTTATATTAGCAAAACTATTTTGGATGTATGTCAGCGATTGACAGAAGCAGTAAATTCGATTGTAGGTTGGCAACTTGAGTCAACTACTTGGCTTAAAAGGACTTTGGTTGTGAGACAGGATGCTTCTAGTTATTTTCTATTTTTTAAATTTTAAAGTATTTTATTTATTAGGTCAAAAATCTATTCCCGATCTGAGCCCAGTACTTGACCAAAAAGCTTTATCCACTACTCTTGCATTAAGTGCTTCAACTCTTCCATCTGAAGCAAGTTCTATTCGTGGTTCTACAATGTCATTAAGTGGACAAAGTGGTCAACAACAAATCCCTTCGAGTGGACGTATTCCATCAGCTTTAGATATTGCTTCTACTTTTAGTGGAGGAACAACAACAACAGAAGGAGGAGGAGGAGGAAAAAAGTCAAATTCTACTCTACGTTCAAGTATTAAAGACCATAGTGGAATAAATAAAAAGGATCCAACTGATTCTACTCAAGCAATATTTTTATTGGCTGAGGTTTTTTTTAATTAAAAAAATTAAAAATATTTTTTCAACAGAATTTAACTGAATTAATTGATTCAATTACTAAAAATGAGGATAAAGATAAATTGCTTCCAACATTACAAGCTGTTTGGAATAATACTCTTCCTTATTTAAAATCTAAGAGGTTTTTTTATTGTTAAATAATTCTTAAAGTTTGGTTTTTTAAGTGCAAAAAATGTCCGTTCATTTTTGGCAAGTTCACAATTACTTGCGTCTATGAGTTCTTTTAATTATATGCGTCCTATTTGGAAGAAAAACGCAATGGAATTGTTATGGGATAATTGTATGTACATATAATTTTTTATTAGAAAAATAAACCTTAAAATTACAAGTTGTAAACTTAAAAATAAGTTTTAATTACAAATTGTAAAGTTAAAAATAAACTTAAAATTACAATTTGTAAACAAAAAATAAACTTAAAATTGCAAATTGTAAATTTAAAAATAAACTTAAAATTGCAAATTGTAAATTTAAAAATAAACTTAAAATTGCAAATTGTAAATTTAAAAATAAACTTAAAATTGCAAATTGTAAATTTAAAAATAAACTTAAAATTGCAAATTGTAAATTTAAAAATAAACTTAAAATTACAAATTGTAAACTTAAAATAAACCTTAAAATTACAAGTTTTAAACTTAAAAACATTTTAAGATTACAATTCTGAAATTTAGCTTTTTTCAAAATGGACATTCATGCTCTTAAATCCTGGTTAGTGGTTATTGACAATTTAATGACCAACGACAAAACATCCTTTAAAGAATTACTTGGTTATTAAATGATTAGATGATTTAAATAATTTTTATTTTTTAAATTTAGCTAGAATTACAACATCAACTTCAACAACATTTTCAACTCTTATAACAAGCAAAGAACAAGAATATGAAATGAGAGCTCAATATCTCAAACGTTTAGCATTTGTAATTTTGAGTTCTGCAAGAGATCAATATAGTGGACAATTAAATGATATACATGGTTATTTAAATAAACATTTTTTAATTTATTTAAATTATTTTTTTTTTAGAAAGATTAACAGAAAATTTACGTCTATGCCAGGCGCCTGTAATACATTCTCAAGTTTTTACTTGCTATAGAGTTCTTTTGGTTAAGATGAGTCCGCATAGTTTTGTTTCTGTTTGGCCATCAATGATTACTGAAATGGTAAGTAAAGTTTACAAATTGTAAAAAAAGTTGGTTTTTAAAGTTTACAATTTGTAAAAAAAGTTTATTTATTTTTTAAAGTTTACAATTTTTATCAGAATTTTTAAAATTTGTAATCAGAAGCATTTGTAAAAATATACCTATTATTCTTTATCCATAATTTAGGTACAAATTCTTGCCCAAATTGAACAACATTTACTTACTTCCCCTACCAACTTGGCAGCGTTTGATGAACAACGTTCTTCCCGTGATGATCAATTATTACAATTATTCTTGGCTGGATGTAAATTATTAGAAACTTTATGTATTCTTCCATCTGGATATGTTCCTCAGTTTCAAATGTAAATTGTTTTTAAATTTTTAATTGAAAAAAAAATTTTTAGGTGTAAATGGACATTTGTTTCGCCTATTAGTTGTAGTAAAGGAATACTTCCCCCTTCTTCAAATACTGGAGATTTATTTATGCCTTATTCTGTTCGACTAAATAGATTATTGAATGCTAAAGTTTGCTTTACTTTTAATTTAAATTTTAATTATTTTTAAAGTACGGGGAATTATCTAATGAAGACTTGGAAATTCGCTCAGTTTCATTATTTAATGTAAAAACTTTAACTTCTTTACATGAACTTCGCCCATTCTTTCATGCTTTGGCACAACAAAATATTATTGACTATAGTAGTAGTAGGAATAGTGAGGGCGATGATGATATTTTACAAAATGGTGGACAACAAGTTTTGTCTTTTGAGGTTACAATTTGTAAACTTAAAAACAGAATTAAATTATAATTATTATATTTAATAAACTTGAATTTTTACAAATTGTAAAAATTAAAAATAAACTTGAATTTTTACAAATTGTAAAAATTAAAAATAAACTTGAATTTTTACAAATTGTAAAAATTAAAAATAAACTTGAATTACAATTGTAACTTTTAAAGTTTTATTTTATATCAGAATTTACAACTTATTTGTTAAGTAAAACAAGTTTCTAATTATTTAATTTTTTAAAAATCAGAATTTGTAATTGTAAATTTATAATTTTTACAATCTCAGAGCTCGTTATCTTCTCATAAACTTGGTGAAGACTTGACTGGTTCTTTGCCTTTGCGAGCGGCTATTGCTCGCATTGAACAGTCTTTATGTGTTGACTTTGCTGAGCATTGGCAACTTTAAAAATGTGACTAAAAAATGAGATGAAATAAAAATCTCAAAATGCGGGTTTTATTTTTAAATTTAAAATTTGTCCTTTTTTCTCGTCTCAAACAGAAAATATTTTTTTAAAAAGGTTTTTGACCTTTTAAAAATTTAGAAAGGTACCAAAAAAATTAATTTTTAATTTTGTTTAAATAAAAAGGTATCCTTTCTAAATAAATAAAAATATTTTTTTTTAAATTAATATATACCGGTCCCCGCATCCATGCTCTATTTTTAATTTAATTGTGTTAGTTTTAATATTATTGAAATTATATTAAAAAATATATACATTTATTAGACAACATGGAAAAATTAACATGGATTTTTATGTATAAAAATTTAAAAAAAAAGAAATAAAATTATTTTTTTTCAATTTTAAAGAGTCTTCTCTTTAATATTTAATTAATTAATTACCTTATTTTTTATTCTATATTTTAAATTAAATAAAAGGGAAAAGGAAGGGTTTATTAATGGGATATAGCTAATTGAATTTGCATTAATTTAATTGTAAATTTCAATTAACTGAATTCCCTACATTTAATAGAATATTCTAAAACTCTTCTTTTTAATATTTTTTAAAAAAGTTAATTTATTTAAAAAAAATATAAAAAACTTATAAATAACCCAAAGTACTACTACCCATATTAACATTATTGTGTTCTTCATATTGTTTATTTAATCTGCTTTGTATTAGTGTCTGTTCTAATGCTGCTATTTGCACACCCATCACAAAACAGTCTCTTTCTATGTTTGTAATTGCTTGTTTAATTTTTAGTATTGGAGCTTCAATTGTAAAATTGTAAAACTTTAAGTTTCAAGTTTATTTTACCCCCACTTGTGTTTTGTATTCCTCTTTCTTCTATTTGTTGTTTTAGTTCGTCTATTTCTCTGTTTATATTTGTTAGTGTCTCTGTTTTGTTGTTTAGTGTTACACTACTCTCTCTATTTAATATTTTAAGTTTGTAATATTAAGTTTTTACAAACTTGTAATTCTCGCTAGTAGCGGCAAGTTCGTTCTTCTTTGTTCGATAAACATTAAGTAAGGTAGCAAATTGTTCCTTTAAAAAATTAATTTTTGCTTCAATTTTAATTTTTTGCTTCAATTAAATTTTTTTAATTTCCTTACATTCAAGTTCTGTTCTCTCAAAGAAATTCTTTCCATAGCTTCAGTAATTTCTTTATCCATTGATGTCAAAATTGGATGTAATTCTCCATACTGTTCACACAAAGCAGTTTCCAATTTAGCTATTTGTTCTGCCCGTATTTGCCAATCTTTTTGATTTCCTCTTATAGTTATGCGTAACTGGGGAATTACTCTTTCTAATTCTTCACGCATTGAGTCCAATGAAGCAGTTGTTCCATTTTGCATTATCATTTTTAGAGGATCCTAATTTTTTAAATTTAAATAAATAAATTAATTAAATTAAATAATAAATTAAATTAATTAATTAATTTAAATTAGTTAAAAAATTAATTCAATAATTAATTAAATTAAATAGAAAAGAACATTTATTTGAAGAATTTCATTTGTTTCCAAATCATTATTAATTGTATTTAATTCTTCCATTAGTAGAGGATTGTCCTCATCTTCAGCTAATTCAATATCATCATCAAACTAAAACAAACAATTCTTAAACAATTATTAGATTAAATTAAAATAACGGAAAATACATCAAAACAATAGTTTAAAACATTCCGGAAATTAAATTAAATCTTCCGGAAAGTTTAATTAAAGAAAAGTTTATTTACTTGTTCTGATGTTAATTCCGCCTTGTCAACTTGATTCTCTTCAAGTTGAATATTCTCTTCTTCGCTCTCTATTGGTTGCATTCTTTAAAATAAATTTAATTTAAAATTATTTAATTTAATTAATTTTACACTCCATATTGAAAACCACTTCTTTCTAATGCTATTGCTGTTAACTGAAAGAGAAGAAAAACGCATTGAGTTCCATCTCCTGATTTGAGTTTATTTGGGGTTATATTAATATTATTAAATTCCTTTTTAAATTAAATTAATTAATTTAAATTAATTAAACACTTTTTCGGCTTTTATTGAATTCAAAATTCTTGAAATTGTTGCATTTGGGTCTTCAAATTCGTGAGGCATTTCCATTTCCGGAGCAATGTTTGATTTTCTAATGAGCCATGTACACAGGGATGTGAACAGATGGAACTGCTCACCAACGTTTTTAGAGAGAACGAAATAGTGCCTTAAAATTTAGAGAAAAGAAAGGTAAAATAAACTTTCCGGAATGTGTTTTATAATTAATTAAAAATCAGAATTAAATAAACTTTCCGGAACATGTGTTTTAATTAAAAGATAGAATTAAATAAACCTTCCGGAACGTGTGTTTTAATTAAAAGATAGAATTAAATAAACCTTCCGGAACGTGTGTTTTAATTAAATTAAAATCTGAATTAAATAAACTTTCCGGAATATGTTTTTAAATAAAAATCAGAATTCAAACCTTGGTATTATCTTTAAACTGTCTCCAAGTTCTATAAACTCTTTCTCATAATTTAATAGCTTCAACCTTTCAGTCACCATTTCATTCTGAAAGTAAACATCAAATTTGTGTCCAGGGCCTTCTTCCTCTTGTATTTCATTTGTGTTTTTGTTAACTGATTTGCTTGTTGTTTCATCAGAATTCTCCATTTTATTTTTTATTTTTATTTAAAAAGGGAATTAAATTTTATTTTTTAAGGGTAACTATGACAACAAAAAAAAATTTTTTTTTAAATAAATTTAAAAAAATAAAATAAATAAAATTAAAAATAAAATTTAAAAAAATTTAAAAAAATTAAAAAAATAATTAATTAAAAAATTAAATAAAAAAAAATAAATAAACTTAAAAATACTATAAAAGACGAAGAGAGTGTCACACATAAATAAATAAACTTTTTTTCCTTTAAATTTAAATTAATTCCTCTTTTTTAGTTTAATTAAAATTAAATGAAAGGAAAGCATCTCTGTCTTCTTCTCTTTATTATTTTAATTATTTTTGTTGCTTTTTCTGTTCTTTTGTGGTACTTGCCTTTAACTTTTCTGCCTCTATACAACCAGGAATTGAACGTTTAAATTTAATTTAAATTAATTAAAATAATTTAATTAATTTTAAATTAATTTAATTAATTTTAGAAAAATTGTTCTTCACAAAGTGTTCAACTTCCACTCATTTTAGTCATCACAGCCTGTGTATCAGCCATTCTTTGTGCTTCTATTAATTTTGTTTTTCTTGTTGGGATATTTTGTGCTAGTCAAAAGAAGGTTTTCTTTCTAATTAATTTAATTTTAATTAATTTTAAAAAAAATTTAAAGATTAATAAATTGCTTAATTTAATTAAAAAACACTGGTATGAATTGATGGATATGCTCATTCGTGTATTAGTGCCTAAAAAAATTTTGGAAATTGTTACGAAGAAGAAAATGTGAATACTAGAAGGTGGAGGATTAAATAAAATTAAAGAAAAAAATTTCAGGTTTTTTTAAATTAATTAATTTAATTTTTTTTTGTTTACTTATTTGTCTGCGTCTTCTTTTATTTTTTCTATTTAAATTTTTCTTCTTATTTTTTGCTTTTATCTGATTTATTCCTAACTAGGGGTTGGTTTTGACCTCATTCTCTGCGTTCCTTTAAAAATAGAATTATTTTATTTATTTTAATTAAATTTAAGACAAATATTTTATTTTTAATATTTTTTATTTATTTAATTATGACATCTTCTTTTCTGCTTGAAACTGTAGATATCTATACTTTCTGGCTTTTAAGTATTTTTCTTTTTAAATAAACCTGGGCTATTGTATTTTCCTAAAAATAAACTTGGGGGCTATTGTATTTTAAATAAACCTGACTTTTGTATTTTTAAATGTAAACTTGGGCTATTGTATTTTTCCTTAAAACTTGGGCTTTTGTATTTTCTTAAAAATAAACTTGGGGGCTATTGTATTCTATTAATTTTAATTATTATTTGATAAAGATGTTTCCGCCAGCTTTATGTTATCTGCAGCACATAATGTCCTCTTCTTTGTTCTTGACTGGAGAACTCCAGTCATTCATTTTTTGCATTTTGCCTCAGTTTTGGCATTCCTTGCTACTAAAACTGCATTCACACCTGATCGGGGTGCTTTACTACGTCTATTTGGTGGAGAATTTCTTCGTCCACCTTTAAGAATAATTTTTTGGAAACCAATAGCAGCACAATTGGTTGTTTGTTTATTATCTTCTAGAGTACATGCACAGAATAGAACAGGTGGACTTTATTTGGTTAGGTATGTTGATATATTTATTTTAATTATTAAAAATAACTTGTTTTTAATTAAGCTTGACTTTTGTATTTTAATTAAACTTGGGCTTTTGTATTTTAAATAAACCTGACTTTTGTATTTAAATTAAACTTTTGTATTTTAATTTCTATATTTAAAATCTATTATTAAGGCTTTTCGACTTTCTCAGTACCTTGTTAGTTATTTGTTATGGACCTAAAATATTAAAAGAAGATGAAAATCCAAACAAAAGAAGAGCTATCTCTATTTTGCTTGTTTGTTCTTTAAAATACTAAAAAAGAAAATATTTAAATTAAAGGTGCCTTTAGCAGTTTCTGCTTCACTTAGTTGGTATAAATTAATTAAATTAATTAAAAATAAATAAATTAAAAGGCTTGAATTTGGACATATAGAGTATGACCCCTGGGCCGTTTGGCTTTCTCCCTTCTTAGCATTAGCACAAGGATTGCATTTATTATTACTAAAACGTGCACAATTACTCTTTGGAGCTTTTCAACAACAACAACAACTTGATTTACAGACCAAAAATAATTTTAATATTTATGGGAATAAAAAGGGAGAAAATTGTGAAGATATTTATGAAGAAGAAAGGTTAAATAATTTAATTTTATTTAATTAATTAAAATTAAAGCAATGAGAATTGGTTAGAAAAAACGTCTATGGAGGAACAGACAATCTCCTTTTCCCCTTTACTCTTCCAAAGATTTGCTCTTTGCTATACATTTGCAATGACTTCACTTTTAATTATTCCAGCATTAATCTCTTACAGTCAAAGTCAAGTTCCTTATGATGCAAGTTGGGAGTCTATTGATATTGTATATTTAAAATTAATTAATTAAATTACAAAAATTGTTACAAGGTTTTAATGTCTATGTCTGTTGTATTTATGGTAGGTTATAAATATTCAGAACTTTGGCTTCAGTCAAAACTTGAGGTAAACACTTTACTTTTGTATTTCTTATTAAAACTTGGGCTATTGTATTTTTAAATAAACTTGACTTTTGTATTTTTAATTAAATTTAGGGGCTATTGTATTTTTTAAATAAACCCTAAATAAATGTATTTTCGCTGTATTTTTTCTTTTAGCCTCATCATTTTTGTGCTTTGGAACATTCTAAATTTTTTATGGCATCAATTGTTTGTTTATTTTTTAAATTTATTGTTTTATTTAATTACTAAAGGGCCAATGGTTCCTTCAAAATATGGCACACGCAACAGTTTTTGCCGCTCTTGGCAAAGCTGTTTTTGTGGCCTCTGCTTTACGTTATTTTACTCGAATGGGTGAAATGCGAACTCCCAAAAATAAAAATAACAATTAAATAATTTTAAAAATTTATTACACTTATTTATTTTATTTAACTTTAAGGAAAATTAAAATTGAATATAATGTTTTGTTAAAACATTTCTATTTAAAAATTAAATAAGAAGTAATTCATTGTAAACTTAAATAAACTTGAATTGTAATTTAAATTGTAAAGTTTCTATTAAACTTTACAAACTTGATTTATTCTGATTGTTTATTAATTTGATTGTAATAACACCTGTTTGTTTTTTAGAAATACTTTTTACTTAATGAAGGGAAATAAAAATGTTAGAATATAATATTGGAATGTACATTAAAAAAAGAAAATGCGTGGGATTAAAACCTGGATGAGATCAATCTGTCTTTTTGAGCTTTTTAAAACTTAGAGAAGAGAAAAAACCTTAAAAATGGGAAAAAAGGTTTTTAGGCCTTCTGGCTATTTTTTAATATTCTTTTTTCTTCTAAAACAACTGCTATTAAATCCGCCCCCGGTGAGTTTTTTTTTTAAATAAATATTTTATTTTTTATATATAAAACATGTGGGCCTTTCCCTCCTTTATAAATACATCCAAGTAAAATAAAATTTAAAAAAAGGACAAAAGAAAGGTCCAAAAAAGAAGACTGATTGGATCAAACGTCGTTGTATATCTCCTTTTATCTTTTTATTTGTGTGTGTAAAATAAAATATTTTTGAAAAACTATTTTCTTTTACTCATCAATAAAAAATCTATGTTGGAATAAACTTACCTTTTTTAAATTTATATCATCACATTTTGGGCGATTGGCACGAAAGGATGCTTTAAATAAAATAAAATAAAAAAAGGAAACAACTGTTTTGGTTAAATTAAAGTTTTAAAGGCTTTAAAACTTTCTTTAAACATACACACATTTAATATTATTATAGTTAAAATATAAAATAAGTTTATCCCTAGTTTGTGAATTATTTCTTTTTAGTCAAGTTTTCTGATCTTCTACCTCTTTTAAATTTAAGGTTAAATTAAACGAACACATTTTTATTCTGATTATTTACAAACTTAAGTTTTTAGATAAATTCTGGTTTTTATTAGTTAAGGAAATTCTGATTTATTTTGTTTTGCTATTGTAATTTAAATAAATAAACTTGAATTACAATAAAATAAACTTGAATTACAATACTTTTGTATTTTTAAATAAATAAACTTGAATTTTGTTAAAAACTTAAGTTTGTAAAATTTAAAATTAAATATATATTACTATCCAAGTTTATTTTCCTTATTCTGATTTGTAAAACCTATTAGTTGAAAATTCAAGTTTGTGAGATTCTAATTGTTAATTAGAGTCTCATATTCATTTTTTTAAATTAATTCATTTTTTAAATTAATTAATCTAATTTTTTATTTTATAGGAAGAAAATAGTGAATAATTTCACAAATTAAATAAATATATATTCTTGAAGAGAGCACTTTATTAACCAAACTCAACAAAATGCCAGAAAACGGTTGGTCCTTTAACTTTAAAATATTAAAAAAAATAAATTAAAAAAAAATTTGCCTATAAAATAAGCTAGGGAATTAATAAAAGAATTTTTTAAATTCAAAAATATTTATTTTGATGATTCACAAGGAGAATCATCCCTAAAAATAAGGGGAAAATAAATAAAGAGAGAAAATAAATTTAAGCTTAAGCTTAAATTTATTAAAAAAATTAAAATTATTCCTTCAATGTTTAATCAATTTTGAATTATTTTTTAATTTTTTAAATATCGAATTTTAGTCAATTTTTATTCTTATCTTTTTTAAATTAATTGAACACACTCTTTTTTATAATTTTAAAAAGAAGTGCCTGGAATATTTAATATTGACTGACTGGAATTAAAAAAGAAGTAAAAATAGTAAGACTACAAACAACTAAATAGAGAGAGTAAAGTAAAAATTATTTTCTTTATTATTTTTTAAGTTTGTAAAACAGGCTGCTTGGAATAATTGTAATAAACTTGTTCCCTGTTAGCGAAAATAAACTTAAGTTTGTAAAACTTGAATTTCAGAATATTAAATTCTGATTTTAATGAGCGTCAAGTTTTAATAATAATACAAACCTTAAAACTTGAATTTAGAAACTTAAGTTTGTAAAACTTGAATTTCAGAATATTAAATTCTGATTTTAATGAGCGTCAAGTTTTAATAATAATACAAACCTTAAAACTTGAATTTAGAAACTTAAGTTTGTAAAACAAGTTTTATATTTTAATTAATTAAAATTACAACTTGTCTAGTAAAATAATAGTTAAATAACCAAAGAAACAAAATCCTAAGATTTATTTAAGTTCTTTTCTTTTGTGTACAAAAATGTTAGTAGTACTAGAAAAGAAAAAGGAGAGGTGGTTAGCTGGCCGATTAGCTATGAAAAAAAAGCTTTTACACTTGAATGAATTTACTCTTTTTTTTTTTTGTATATTTCTTCCCTTCTCCTGTAACTCTCATTTTATTTTTTATTATTTCTTTAACGACTGATAGCGTTAAAAAAATTTTTTTTATTATCCCTCCTTTTTTTTACTTTCTTTTTGTTACCATCTATTAGATAAAATGTCTCAAAATTTTAATTTTAATTAAAATATTATTTACTTTAATTTAAATAGTTCACAATTTATTTCTTCCAAAAAAGTGAAGAAATAAAAAATATTTAATGTGTCCCCTTTATGTTGTTTCATCAATGAGCAATGATGAAAATATTGTTAACAGAAATCACAATAATAAAATAATAAAAAATGGGGAAAAAACAATAATAGGAGTTGTAAATGGAAAAGATTCAAAATCAGCAAAAATGATAGAAACAACAAGAGAAGAAATAAAAACCAGAACAAACAACGAACAAACAAAGGAATTAACAAAAATACAAGAATTTAATTCCTGCGTACTTTATTTACCGGAAAACACGTTAACAGAAAAAGAAATACAAAACAGAACAACAACAACACAAACAAATAGAAACCAGAATAATAAACTTGAAACAGAAGAAAAAACACAAACAAATAGAAACCAGAATAATAAACTTGAAACAAACTTGAATTACAATAAACACACAAACAAATCAGAATTTGTGAATGTTTTACAAAACAGAATAAATAAACCTGAAACAGAAAGTGTTGTAGCATTTTACGGAGAAGAAGAGAGAGAAACAAAGCAACATATAAATATAATTAAAAATTGGAACGAAAACAATGCAGAAAAAATAATATTAAAAAATACAAAGAAAAGAATAAAAAGAGGGAAAAGTCCACCAAAATATGGATATTATAATGAATTTATTTATTCACCAGATCACTCATTTTCTAATTTATCAACACCCAATACACCCACAAATTCTTTATTTTCCCCTTTAGAAGAGGGTGAAAAGAAATTAAGGGAATTATTAATTCAACAATTTTTACCTTCCTTCTATAAAAAAGAAGAAACATTTGGTTAATTAAAAAATACAAAAAAATACAAAATTAAATCAAGTTTAATTTATTTTAATTTTAATAGATTATGACGACGAGGAGGCCCCAAACGCTACAATGGAAACAAAAGTTGCTTCTGGTGGACAACCTAAACGTGTAGGAAAATGGACACTGTCACAGTTACGTCAAACTGATGGTTAAATAAATCTAATTAAATTTTATTAATTTAATTTTTAAAGGAATAATTCCATCACAGGCTGGTTGGAATAAAGGAGATTCCCAAAAGTTAATGACTGGATTCGGTACTCCACGTAATACAACTACTAAAATCCGTGCTGAATGTCTTGCTGATGTGCCTGAGGAAATTGCCCTTAAAAGTCATGGGGAAGTTCGTTTACAATCCGGTACCAACCGTTTTTGTTCGCAGAAGGGAATGGTTGGGTTTGGGTAAATTAATTAATTATATTCTATTTAAATAAAACAAAATACAAAAGAATATATAAACATATATTAAAAACACAACAAAATAAATAAAAGTTAAAAATAAACACAACAATAAACACTTAAAAACAAAAAACATAAATACAAAAACATGAAAAACACAAAAACGTTAAAAACATAAACGCTCAAAAACATGGAAACAAAAACAAAAAACAGGAAAAACACATGAAACATAAAAAAAACACAAAAACATGATCACTCAAAAATAGAAAACAGAAGAACATGAAACACAACAATATAAAAAACACAAAAACATCAAAAACATGAAAACATGAAAAACACATAAAAACATAATAATTATTTATTTTCTAGTACCGGACGTGATGTATGCAGAGAAGGAGTGTTTGTAAGCCAAGACCCTGCCGACTTGGAGGTAAAAAAAATTTTCTTTTAAATAAATTATAGAAAAAAGGTACTCAAGTATTACAACACTTAATATACCTGTTTTCCTCTTTAAATTATTCCTTTAAAAAATAATTTTTTTAAATCCGTTAATAGAAAGAATAATAATCCGTTTCCCCCCTTTTAATTAAATTATTAAAAAAAGAAAATATTTAAGCTAGCAAAAAAATTAAATTAAAAATAAAATTGGTGCGCAAATCTATTGAAGCAATCTTTTTTTATTTTTTTCTTTATTTTTGGCGTATCAAAAAAAAATGAATTATTAATTATTATTTTATTTATTTATTTATTTTTTGATTTGTTTCCCTTTAAATTAATTAATTAAATTAATTAATTAAATAATGCCTCGTTTAGTAGTTAATTTATATTTAACTAAACATCCTTCACAAAATAATTTAAATAAATTAAATTTCCCTTATACTCAAATAAAAGAAAATAATTATAAAACAACAATTAAAAAAATAATTGTTTTGCCTAAACAAACAACTCCCCCCATTTCCCCTTCTTTCTTTTCTTATTATTGTTCTTCTGAGGTTTTTAAAAATACTTAAATAAAAAAGAAAATACAAACATTTTCCGGAAAAAGTTGCAAACATATAAACATTAATGTTTTTCCGGAAAGCATTTTAATTAAAGTTTTGTAGTGTTTATGTGTTTTTCCGGAAAACATTAAAAAACATTAAAAACACCAAAACATGTTTTGTTTTTCAGCCTCTCCCAGAAGAGAAAATACGTGCAAGTGATGGAATTGTTCGTTTACAATCCGGTACGAACAAGTTTGACTCACAAAAAGGAATGGTTAGCTTCGGTACAAACCGACGCGAAACAACTAGAATGAAAGACACAAAACATCCGGAATATGACCACGAACGCAACATTGACCAAAGCGAAATTCCTTTACAATCAGGTAATTAATTTAAATTTAATTAATTAATATTTAATTTAATTTTATAGGTACAAATAAATTTGCTTCACAAAAGGGAATGACCAGTTTTGGTACCAATAGACGTGAAACTACAAAAATGTTGGATACAGCACATCCAGAATATAGCCATGAAAGTAGTATTGATCAAACAAGTATTCCCTACCAAATGGGTTCAAATCGTTATGCTTCACAAAAGGGAATGACTTGTTTTGGACAACCACGTTGGGAGGTTCTTGATCCAAGCATTAGTTACCAAAATAGAAAATCACAAGGTAAAGGATTTTAAATTAATTAAATTAATTTAAATTTAATTAATTAATTATTTAATTAATTTAAATTTAATTTATTAAATAAATTAAATAATTAAAATTAAATAAATAAATAATTTAATTATTTAATTAATTTATTAAATAAATTAAATAATTAAAATTAAATAAATAAATAAATTTATTTTTTTATTTATTTATTTAATTAATTAATTTAACTTTTTAATTAAATTTAAATAAATAAATAAATTTAATTAATTATTTAAATAAATAAATAATTAATTAATTAATTAAAATTTAATTATTTAATTTAAATGAATTTAATTTTAATTAATTACTTATTTTAATTATAATTAATTAAATTTAAAATTTAAATTAATTTAATTAATTTCAAGGAATGGTTCGTCTCCAATCCGGCACAAACCGATTTGCTTCTCAAGCAGGAATGACAGGATTTGGAACTCCAAGGAACACAACATATGAAGCAGAAGCTGGGGAACTTCCATACGAAGATATGAAGAAATCTGAAACAATAATTCCATCACAGGCAGGGTGGAATAAAGGAGATTCTCAGAAATTAATGACTGGATTTGGAACACCAAGAGATGTTAAAGGAAAACATTTAAAACGAATTTGGGAATTGGAATATCCAGAAGAGGCTGAAATTTCATTGGATCGACTTTAAATAAATTTAAATAAATATAATGGAAAAGGTAAATTAATTAAATTAAATTAAATTAATTAATTAATTAATTTAAAGGAAGACAACAACACATTTTGATGGAAATTTAAATAAAATTAAATGAAGGAAATTTAAAGAATAAAATTAATAGAATTTTAGTACATATTTTACAAAGCATTTTTTAAATAATAAACTTTAATTGATTTATTCACGTATTTTATATTTTACAGAGGCAAATGAAAATAAATAAAGTTGATTGAAAAGTGTTTTCTTTTGTTTTAATGTTTGGACAACAAGGTTTATATAATTAATTGTTATAGTAATTAATAAGTTAAATTAAACGTGTTTTCCGGAATTTAAAGTTTTAATGTTTTCCGGAAAATTAATTTGATGTTTTCCGGAATTTAAAGTTTTAATGTTTTCAAGTAATGTTGTAATTAACTTTAATACCTTTGATGTTTATTAAACTTTTCCAAACATTGTTTCCCTCAACAAATATAATTAAATTAATTATTTTTTACACTCTTCCCCGGTTGAGGATGTTTAAATTTATTTAATTTCAACAAACATTAATTAAAGAAGAAAAAGGGTAAAAAGGTTACGTGGGATGGAAAAAGCTCAATTACTTTCAGAGAGGGCCCATAAAATTTTTTTATTTTATTAAAAAATAAAATAAGGGATTTCCTTATTTTTTATTAAATAATTAAAAATAATAATATCTCAAAAATATTTTTTTTATTTTTAAAAATTACTACCAAAAAAAAAATTTTTTTCTTCTTTTCCACCCACTCAATGCAATGATTAACAAACTCGTTAAAATGCCCAAAACACTAATAAAAAAACTAGAACAAAAAATGCTTTAAAAAAAACAATTTATTTTTCTCTTTAAATTTCCCTCATCTGTTTTCCACTTTATTGGTTTTGGCCTCTTAAGTGGTGTAGAGGATAAAGCAAGTAAGTAAAGATAAAGCTTATTCTTTGAAGAATTCTGATCTGAGGAAAGAAAAGAAAAAAGTTTTTTTTAGGTGAGAAAGATGGAAAGAAAAATAAATTAAAGACAAAGTTGTAGTCATTTGGGCGTGTTACTGTTAAGGCGCGGATTAAAAAATTATTTAAAGTGGATAAATTAATTTCTAATTTTTTTAAATAAATATTCCTTATAGTCTTCTTCATCTTTTCTATAAATTTCAGAATTTTTGAAAGCCAAGAAACAACTAAACCATGCACAAATTTGGCTTTTTTGTGCATAACTTGGGAAATACGGAGCCTAAAATTTTGAAATTTTTCAGATTTATTGTGGAACATATCCAAAATAAATTTACAAAATTTCATATTTTTAGATTCAAGTTGCACGAAGTTATGAAACTTTGCGCCTTGCAGCTTCTGCGCCTACACATCCCACACAGACAAAAATCAGTCAGAGACGCATAAAAGAAAAATGAAGAGAAAAACAAATTAGATCAACAAAAGGCTAAACTTTTATTTTTATTATTTTTTTAAAGCTGTAGCTTATTAACTAAAATATTTATATATATAAGCTTCTCTTTATCTAGTCGATACTTTTACTTGAAAAAACAAGACTAGTTGAGAGGAGTAAAAATAAACTTTATTTTCAAAGAAAGAAGAAAGAAAAGAATCATTACTAAAATATTATTATTTTTTAAAGCTTTTTAAATCATTCTATGCTCATTTTTGTTTTTTTTTTAATTTATTTTGAATTTTTAAAAATTATTTTATTTAATTTGAAAGAGCTTGAGTCTTTTAAAGCGAATAAATTGCCTTTAAAAGGGTTTAATATTTTTTAAATTATTTTAATAATTTTAGTTATATTTTGAAGTATTTATTTTTATTAAATTCAGATTTTATTTTATTAAATTTTATTTAATTAAAAAATGTCTAAACCAGGCAACATTGCACAACAACCGCCTACTTATGACGAAACGCCAGTACAACCAGGTTTAAATAAATAGAAAATAAACTTTAAAATAAAATAAAGAAAACATTAAATTAATTAATTTAATTAAAAAAATAATTTTTTTAATTAATTAATTCCCTTTAAAAAAATAAAAAGAAGAGAAGAAGGTTAATTTAGCCTTTCCTTTATAATTCAAGTTTTAAATAATTCAAGTTTATTTTTTTTTTAAATTAATTGTCAGATAATGTAGAGCTTAAACTTGCTTCAACAGGCAATTTTGATTTAAGCCAAGCCTATGGAAACGATCGTCGTACTCAAAGCGGAAAATTTACTTTAGCACAGCTTAGAGCTACTGAAGGTAAAAAATTAATTTTTTTTAATTAAAATTTTTTAATTTTTAATAAATTTATTTTTTTACTTAAAAATAATTAAAAAAATTAATTTATTAAAAATTAAAAAATAATTTTAAAAAAGGAATTTGCCCACTCCAGAATGGAACAAATCAATTCGACTCACAAAAGGTTAGAAAATATTTAAAATTTTTTCTGTTTTTTGCTTTGCTTTTATTTTGTTAAAAACATTTTTGCTGTTTTTCTGCTTTAAAGGGAAAGACAAGTTTTGGAACGCCCAGAAATACGCAAAAACGAGTTGAATTTGCTGAAGGAGATGGAAACCAACATCGGTGGGCTTGTCATTTAACAGGCCTACCAGACAGGGAAATACGTTTGCAATCTGGATCAAACAAATTTGAATCCCAAAAGGTTGAAATAATGGTATTTTTCTGTTATTTGGCCCATTAATTCGCCAGTTTTTTCCGCCAACTCTTTTAACTTTATTTATTATTTTGGAGGCATATAATCAACAATCTTTTCAGAAAACAATTTTTTAGATTCCACTACCTTTTTTCTACTTTATATATTACCAAAAAATAAATATAATCCTTCTGATTGTGAGAAAAGTGTAAAGCAGTTGCGGAGGAAACTTGCGAATAGATGGACAAATAACTTAAAAATACCGTAATAATTAAAACTTGGTTATTTTATTGAAGTTATTTTTGCGCTTGTCTTTTGTTTTTATTAATCTCCAGAATGTTTTAAATAAATTTCTGGAATGCTTTTAGTTAATGACTGGATTTGGAACACCAAGAGATGTTAAAGGAAAACACTTGAAGCGAATCTGGGAATTGGAATTTCCAGAAGAAGCGGCTGATTACCAAGCTCCTGCAGTAAACGCCGCTCCACAACAATTTCAACAACAACCCCAACAGACCCAACAACAGTCTCAACAACGTCCAGGACAACAACAATTTCAACAACAACAACGACAAGCTGCCCCACAGCCACCACAAAAAAGCCCAACAACTGGTACTCCAAACTTTCGTTAAAAAGAAATAATTTTGTTAGTGAAGAAAAGAAGAGAAAGATATTAAAAATTAAATAGGGAAGAGAGAAAATAAAAATTAAATAAATATTATTACGAGTGTGGAAAGAAAATTTCTTTTTTTAATTAAATATTTTTTCCCCTAAAAATAGCTTTAAAAAAATTAAAAAATGTTTAATTAATTCTCTCAAATTAATTTTAATTAATTATATCTTCTTTAATTTTATTTTAGAATATTTAATTAATTAAAACAACTGCCAAAAATAAATATTTAAAATTATTAATTTTTAATTTAATTTAAATACAACAATTAATTAATTAATTAATAAATACATTAATTAATACAACCAATAAATAGAAGAAATAATTAAATAAAAGAAGGGGAATATTAATTAATTAATTAAATTTAATTATTTCCCTTCTTTGTTTTCTCTTCTTTTTAATTTAATTAAATACACACACAGACCTTTTATTAGAATATTAATTAAATTAAACCTTTAAGTTTGTTCTAGGTTTTTTTATTTTTATTTTGTAGTAGGAGGGCTCTTCTCTCTAAAAAATAAAAAAAATAAATTTTAATTAAACAGACAATTTAATTATTTAATTTAAAAGAAACCCCTCAAAAAGAAGAAGATTAAATTTTCCTTTCAAATAAATTAAAAAAAAGAAAGGAAAGAGTTTAAAATTTATCCTAAAAAAGGAGTGTCCAAAGCCTTCCCCTTCTACTTTTATTATTTAAAAAAACCTCTTTTCTTCTATTCTTTCTTCTCATCATAACAAGGAAGTGAATACTTTCCCGGGTCAAAATCATTCAAAGAAAGAATTGTCTCAGCAAAATTGGAATAGCGTTCGAACTTCCTTTCTTTGGCCTCCTTCCCTCCCCAACTGGTATTTTCGGAGTCTTGTTGCGGTACCCAAATAGTAGTGCAACCTGCAGACAGAGCTGATTTCACCCCATTAATGGAGTCTTCAAAGACGAGAACTTCACAAGCATGGTTAGGTGGTGGTTTCATTCTACGCATTGTTACCTTTGTTTTAAAGAAGAAAAATTTAAAGAAGATTAGAAGAAGAAGAAGAAAATAAAGAAGAAAATAAAGAAGAAAATCTACCAGGTATGGATCAGGCCCAGGCTTTCCAACCTCAACTTCAACATCATCCCCTGCCAAAACCACAGTATTCATCTGTTTAAAAAGCCAAAAATGAGTTGAATAAACGCTAAAAAGGAAGAAATTCCTTCCCTAAAGCTTCCCCCATTTCCCCTTAATTTAAATTGAACAAACCTTTTTAACCAAATCCTCACAATGTTCAACCTTTTTAGAGAATTCTTCGCTAGAAGAACTTGTACAAATACAAGTCTGAACTCCATTGTTTTGCAGGTGTTCAATAAGACGACGAGCGCCTGGTCTCAGCTTCATTTCAGGCAAAAGCTTGTCCAAAGATTTGTTATAAACGTAGAGATATTCCTTTTATTTAATTCTAATTGTAAGAAAAGAATTTAAATTAAAAAACCTGTTCAGTAACTCTCTTTTCAGACAACCCAGTCCTTCGAAGCACACACTCTACTGCATCGGTTAAGTTCCGTCCCATTTGGGCATGTTTAATTTCAAGGGTGTATTCACCTCCAAAATGCTTACAAGCCTCTACATTTGCCTTTAAAAAGAATTAAAGAAGAAAATTTAATTAATTTAAATGAATTAATTTAATTAATTAAATTTAATTAATTTATTTATTTAATTAAATTAAGATTAATTAATTTATTTATTTATTAAAATTAAATTAATTAATTTAAATTCATTTAAATTAATTAAAAATTAAAAAAACCTTGTAGAAAATAGGCTCAGAATCGACTATAATTCCATCAAAGTCAAAAATAACAGATCTAATCTTCGTTGATTTAGGAGGCCTAGGAGGCTTACCCCTCTTAAACTCCTTATCCTCGTAAGAATGATTGTGGCTGTGAAGGAAAGCATAACCAAAAGAACCAGCAACTGAACCACCAAGAGAAGCTAATAGCCCTGGAAATCGAAGAAATTTTGCCATTTTTCGAAGCTATTTTGAGAGAGAAAGAGAAGAAGAATTGTATTTTATTACCCTAAAAAAGAAAGTTTTAAAAATTAAAAAAGAATTAATTAATTAAATTGAATTAATTAATTGTTTTTATACTAATAAACTTGTTGAATATTAAATTATTTTCGCAACGAATTCTTTAGTTGCATTAATATTTTATTTAAAATAAGTCTACAACTTAATCAGTTTCAAGTTTATTTTATTTTCAAGTTTTTAAGTTTGTGTTTCAAGTTTATTTAGAACACATATATTTGGAAGTTTGTGCTTCAAGTTTATTTTATTTTTATTTAAAATCAAGTTTTTAAGTTTGTGATTATTTAAAACACATAGAATTATAAAGTTTGTGCTTCAAGTTTATTTTATTTTCAAGTTTATTTAAAATCAAGTTTTTAAGTTTGTGATTATTTAAATACATAGAATTATAAAGTTTGTGCTTCAAGTTTTTCAACTTTACTTAATATGTTAGTCATGTTTGTTTCCTGTTTTTAAACTTGAATGTGTTTATAACAACCTTGCTTCATATGTATAGTTTTAATCTAATTTTGCAACATTTCTTTAAATAACATTTTTTACTCTTTGTTTAAAAAATTAATTTTTTAATTTTATTTTTTTTCACTTTGATGAGAATAAAATTAAAAATTTTTTTCCCTTTTTATAGTTGATAAGAATTTTGGCTAGCAATCATTTATAAAATAGACTTTTGCTACACAAATAAATGTCGCCGGTTGTCGCGCGGCGATTTTTCTTTCTTTTTTCTTTCTTTTATTTTGCTTCTGATCGAATAACAAAAATAAAAGGTAATTATATATATGTGTGGGAGAATCGATCATTTTTCTCTCCTTAATTTAACACAATTATCATCATTTATTTTCTATTAACTAAAATTTATTTTATATTGCTCATGATTCTGTGCACAAAATTGACAAGAAAACTTTTATCTAATTTTTGTTAATTTTTTGTTTTTTTTTTAATATTGTGCGCAACCACGCGATAATATAAATATAAGTATAAAGTCTCTCAACATTTTTAATATTTAGTTATTTTCTGTTGTTTTTATATGTTCAAATAATAAATACAAACAATTGCTTTCAAACATTGCCATGAAGGTAAATTTAATGTTTTTATAATGTTTAATGTTTTTGTAATGTTTCTGTAATGTTTTGTAATGTTTAATGTTTTTGTAATGTTTTTGTAAGGCTTTTGTAAAGTTTTAAGTTTTGTAATGTTTTTGTTGTGTTTAATGTTTTTGTAATGTTGTTATCTTTTTACTTATAAAAACTTA
Source organism: Meloidogyne exigua (assembly GCA_018905775.1). Classification (NCBI taxonomy): domain Eukaryota; kingdom Metazoa; phylum Nematoda; class Chromadorea; order Rhabditida; family Meloidogynidae; genus Meloidogyne; species Meloidogyne exigua. The sequence goes on from JAGUQR010000011.1 coordinate 1,242,129, forward strand.
AGTTTGCTAATAATCTTTAATATTATAGAAAAGATGCTCAATAAACATTAAATGAATCAAAGTTTTGTATCAAACATTTATTTCACTCAATTTTCTGAAAGATCTCAAAAAACACTTCTATCAAAATTATTTATTTTCGTCTTTATTTTTGAAGGTGAATTTGATTAAAAAAAATTAATTTTAATTTAATTAATTTTAATTTTAGTTCTCATTAATTGTTTAATTCTTGCTGTGTCTGAACAAAAATTGTCAGATCACGAAACACCCAATTTAAAAATATTTCAGCAAAGAAATACTCCTGATAGTAGGTTTAGAAGCATTTAAAAAATTTTTTTTAAAATATATTAGAAATATAATTTAATTTTTTAGACTTCAATATAGGCGTAATTCATGTCAAATTAAAAAATTGGACAACTACAAGATTTCCCAGAATTTCAAATAAATTTAATTTTATATTAAATGAAACAGATAATATTGAACAATTAAATAAAAGACGAAGAAATAATAATGAAGGTGGTGAAAGTCGCGGAAGAAGGACAGAAGGAAGTCAACCAAACCGAGGAAGCAATGGAGGTGATATTAGTGGAGTAGACGGTAATTAATAAACTAGTAACTTAAAGTTAATAAATAACCTTAAGCACAAACTTTAAGTTAAGTTAAACAAACATAAGTAAAACTTAAATAAACTTGAAGCATAAATATTAAGAAACTGAAGCAAAAAAGAAATAAACTTGAATCACAAACTTGAAGCAAAATATTAAATAAACTTGAATCACAAACTTGAAGGAAAAAATTAAATAAACTTGAAGCAAAAAAAAAACTTGGATCACAAACCTGAAGCAAAAAACTAAATAAACTTGAATCACAAACTTGAAGCATAAAATAAACTTAACCCAAAAATATATATACTATAAACAAACTTAAAAATAATAAACTTGAATTATTATTTAAATTTTGAAGCAATCTTCCCTTACTTGTTGCTGGCTTTAGGATTAGCTCTTGTTGTCTTTTTTGTTATACTTTATGCAATTCTAAATGCATTGCTTCAACGAAAAGATCAGCACGAATCTGAACGAAGAAGGAAAAGAAAAAAGAGGAAAAGAAGAAGAAAAAGAAAAAGAGGAGATTGGAGAAATGATAATAATCTAATTGAAAGAGAGAAGCATTTTGAAGATGATGAAGACAATAGTTCAGAAGAGAAGCATGTTTGTTTATTTAATTTATTTTAATTTATTTAAATATTTATTTAGCTTGATTCAATTGAAGAAGGAAGTAATGATTTAGTTCATCCATCTTTAATGGGACCTAGACCTGTTGCACGTTGGCATCGTTCTCGTGATGGACAATTATCCCCATTGGAGGTTGATGATGAACTAATGGAACGAAATGAAAGTGACTGGATGATGGCTGGTAATGGAATGAGGCGATATCGACAACATAGGTAAATACATATAATTAATCTTGAGTAAATAACAAAATTAAAAATAGACTTGAAATTTAAATTGTAAACTTGAAACTTAAATTAAACTTGAAACTTAAAAATAAACTTGAAACTTTAATTGTAAACTTGAAACTTAAATTAAACTTAAAAATAAACTTGAAGCTTAAAATTTAAATTGTAAACTTAAAAATGTTTAAACTTTAACCATACCTTCTAAACATAAAAGGAGTAGTCGTCGTGTTCCTCCACCTCTTCCTCAACTACCTCCACCTCTTAATGAAGTACCTCAACGATCTAGACAACTAAGCCAACATTATCCTCAACACTATGCAAGAGGCCAAAGGCTTGGTTGGGCAAATGAAGACCAAATTAGTTTGCCTGGAATACTTCGATCAACTCCAATGATTCCTCCACCGCCTCCTCCACCAAGGGTTCCACCACCTGTACCTCCATTGCCTGCAAGATGTAAAAATAATTAAATAAAGAATTAATTTAATTTATTAAAGATCAAAAACGTACTAATAGAAGAAATGCATTGGAAGAGGCAAATATTGAAAACAGCAGTGACGACCAAAGCAGTGATGGAGGGAATAGAAGACATCGAGTTTACCATAAGAAGCGTCAGGAAGATCAAAAAAGAAGTACACAACCACTTAAAAGAGAGAATACTGATTCAACTATATCATCTTTACAAAGAGGAGGTAGAGCAGGATCTCTCTAAAATTAATTAAAAATTTTAATTAAATGTGATATGTTAAATATTCTTTAAAAATAATAAACGCCTTCCATACATTAAGGAAAAAACATTAAATTAAAAAAATCACACAATTTATTCTCTCACATTCGAATCAATTTAAAAACATTAACTAACATTTTTACAATTACAAAATAATAATAATAATGTTTAAAATCAATTAAAATAGTTTGTAGTTGTAAACAAAGTTTTTACAGTGTAAACATGGGCAGAAGAATGTTTTTGTGTTTTTTGTGTTTTTAAATAAACTTTGTGTTTTCCAACTTTGTTGTCTAGTAAAAACAAGTTTTAAAGTTTGTTTAGAAACACTGTGTTGGAATGAAAATATTAATTAAAAATTCAGAGGTGTAGACAATTTTTAATGAATTTTTGTGGGTAAAAGAAAATTTTGAAAAATATTTAAATTGATTGTGAGTAAATAATGAGGAAATTAATCAAAATAATTGAATAAAAATATGAAATGGAAAAATTGGAAATATTTTGAAATTCTAGAGCTGAATTTTTGAAGAAAAAAGTCACTAAAAACATGATAAAAATAAATATAATAAAATGAAAGAAAAATGACTTGAATGAAAGATCTGATACAATTCAAATTGATACAATTTTAAAAATTGGATTAAAGAAATTATATACATGCACAGGTATATGCTTTATTAATCTTAAAAACATAACATGTGTGACATGTTTTGATAAATGTTTGTATTCCGGAATGTTATGTATTTCCGGAAAGTTTAATTATTTTTGTTCTTAAAAATTTTCCGGAAAGTTTTATTATTTCTGATTTTTAAAAACTTTTCCGGAAAGTTTAATTTCTCCTTGTTTTTAAAACCTTTTCCGGAAAGTTTTGAAATGTTTTACAATTTCCGGAAAGTTGAATAAATAATGAAACACATGTTAATAAATATATTTTCTTTAATCCTTTCCTGTTGATGCATATTTCTTTCAATAAAACTTTAAAAATATAAATTGAATTTTAAGCTAAATTAAGCATAAAAAGAATCTATAAATTATATTTTTTAAAAATTATAAAAGAAAATGAGGTAAATAATTTTACAAAATAAAATATAGTAATTTCTTCATTTTTAATAAATTGAATAATTGGGAAAAATAAACAAAATGTCTTTATTTTCTCATCCCTGCCCTGACCAAAATAAAATAAAAAAAGAAGAAAATTAATAAAAATGTTCAATTTCTTTAAATCATTTTTTATGGAAGATCATTAAACTGCCCACCCTGTGCCAATTCATGACGCAATACTGCATCAACATCCAAATCAGCAAATGCTTGTTGATCTACTGGCATTGCATTAACATTTTCTAGATCAAAAGGAAGTGAAGAAGAACCTCCTTTTTATTTTAATTTATTTTTAAATTAATTATTTTCTCACCATTAATCATTCCTCCATTAGAAAACATCATTTGCCCATCTCTAGTTGAAATTGGATGCATTTGTTGTTGAAATGTTGTTTCTGAGGGTTGTCTGTTCCATTGTTGATAATTATTATTATCAGGCGAAAACATTTGTTGTCCATTAGTTGATGTAAATATGGAAACCGGAAACGATTGTGAAGAAATAACAGTTGAAGATGATACACTAAAAATTTACGGAATGTTTTTTAATGTTTTTACAATTTCCGGAAAGTTTTAAGTATTTTTACAATTTACAAAAAGTTTAAAGTGTTTTTACAATTTCCTGAAAGTTTTAATTGTTTTTACAATTTCAGGAAAGTTTTAAATATTTTTAAAATTTCCGGAAAGTTTTAAATATTTTTATAATTTCCGGACAGTTTTTTAAAACATAATTATATTGTTCAAATAAACTTTGTTTTTGTTTAACAATAAGTTTACCTCGCTTGATTCAATTTCATCGGTGTCATAATTTGTTGAGTTGAATTTTCCATTTGCCTAAGCAACAACGGGTTTGTAGCCTGCATTTGCGAAGGTAATGGGCCACGTACTGCACTTAATTCTTGATATGAGGGAGGTGGTGCAATGACAACAGAAGGTTCCTGTTTAATAATTTTTGAGAGTTGTTGTTGTTGTTGGTCATTATCAATTTCAGTTTTTGGGACGACTAGAGGGTGAAGGTTATTAATAGAATTTGAAGGAGAAGTGACAGAGGGGATCAGTGAAGAATGACGTTTATTATTGACTCGAATTAATGCTAAAATATTTTTGTTAAAAATAAATTTTATTATTATTTTAACCTCCATTCGCATTAAGTTGAAAAGTTGGCCTCATTGAAGGTCGACGCCCATCTAGACGCATCTGTCCCGTTCTGTCAAGCAATTCACTCACTTGTGGATTTAGCATTTGTTGTTGCTGTATTTCCATTTGTTGTTGTTCCATCCAGGGTGGGAAGTCTATATCTTCAATGCAAACAGCTCCTGAAGGTTCAAGGTTTGGGGAGAAGCGAGTATTACCTCCAGTAACGGAGAGAGTGGAATTTGCACGAGGCCTAAAAAATATTAAACTTGAAGCAAATATTCTAAAATATTAAACTTGAAGCAAATATTCTAAAATATTAAACTTGAAGCAAATATTCTAAAATATTAAACTTGAAGCAAATATTCTAAAATATTAAACTTGAAGCAAATATTCTAAAATATTAAACTTGAAGCAAATATTCTAAAATATTAAACTTGAAGCAAATATTCTAAAATATTAAACTTGAAGCAAATATTCTAAAATATTAAACTTGAAGCAAATATTCTAAAATATTAAACTTGAAGCAAAGTTTAAAAAACTTGAATAAAAAGCATACTTAATTAATTTAAGAATTAACCTAAAAACATCAAAATTGTTATTATTAGCAATATTGCCAGCAACAATCATTGGCCCTTCCTCTCCTCCACAAATATTCCCCATCATTTCTGTATTTACTGTCCCTGTTGACATCTCTTCCTGACAAATATCATTGGGGAAAGATAAATCCTGCATTGAAGCAGCTTCCATAGAATAACAATTTTCGGGGTGTTTCATATCCTTTATTTGGTCTACACGTTTACGGGCAGTTCCACGACGTTTTCGATCCATGGCAGATTTATTAGAATTTTCCATAGTGTTGGCACGTCGACGAGGGTTACGACCAGGTTTTGCTTAAAAAATATATTTATTATTATATAAGAAAGTAGAGCAAACTTAAAAATTAAATAAATAATAAAATTTAAGCAAGATTTTAAGTTAAAACTTAAAATTAAACTTAAGAAACTTGACTTGAATTAAACCTTTAATAAACTTGAAACATAAACTTGGACTAAATTGTAAACTTAAAAAATAAACTTGAAATAAAATAAACGTCAAGTTTAAACTTGAAAAACACAAACTTGAAACTTAAATTCAATTCTAGTTTATTTAAAAACCTACAAACTTGAAACTTGAAACACAATTCAAGTTTTAATAACCTTAATTAAAACAAAGTTTATTTTACTTACCATCAGGATTAATGACCCACCAACTGCTTTTTCCTGCTCCTTCGTTCTGAATACGCATAAAACGACTGTGCAAAGAAAGATTGTGACGAATTGAATTCTGTTTTAGAAGAAAAAGTAAGTTTTAAGTTGCAAACTTGAAACAAGGTTTTCAAGTTTAATTTTTGTATTTTTAATGTATTTTTCTGATTTTTGTATTTTTCTGATTTTTGTATTTTTGCATAAATTAAAAAACCAGAATAAAAATAAAAACACAACAAAAACACCTTCCATCCCTGCGCCTCTTCTTGACTAGAACGCCCAGCAAAATAAGGAACATTTTCAGAAAACCATTGATAAATTTCATTTAATTTTAACTTCCCTTCTGGTGAAGTAATTAATGCTCTAGCAATTAAATCAGAATAAGACTCCTCTCCCCAAGGGTTTGGTTTTCTTCCATAATTACTAGTTGAATTAAAATTAAATAAATTTTCATTTAATTTATTTCTACGAATTCTTTTGTTATTCTTCTTTAATGAAGATAGATTAAATGAATTATTTAAATAATTACAATTTTCTTGTTTAATTTTTAATAAATTTAATAGAGAAGAAGACGTTGATTTTATTGAAGAAGAAGAAAAACAACAAAAATTATTTTCTTCTTTTTTTTCTTCTTCTATTAATGATGATGTTGAAGGCAAACAATTGATATTTTTATTTATTGTTATTTCAGAATAATTTTGTTGTTGCTTTACAGGCCATGTATGCGAACGCGCGCGCTGTTCTGGCTCTACAAAACAGGTAGAAGTTGAATCACAAAATACATCTTTGTCTTCTTCTACACAATCAGAACATAAAGAAGTGGTGGAAGTCTGTTTCTGAGAGATTTGAGGCTGTCCGGGGGCCGACGAGTCTGTCGCGTTTTGTTGCGCAGCTACAAGTTGAGGGGCAACAGGTTGCGGTGCAACAGGTTGCCCGGCAGATAGAGGATGTTCTACTGTTTCTAATTTATGCGAAGCTTGAGTCTGTTGCATAGAAGAATTTAAATAATTAAAGGAAGAGGAAGAAGTCGAAGATGAAGTGTTCAAATTGGCTAATATTAAATTATTGCTTGGGAGTTCCATTAATTAAAAATCATTTTTTTAATTAAATATATTCTAATTTAATAGAAGAATATTAAAATTAATTAAAAAAATTAATTTTGGATTAATTAATTATTTATTTAGATTTTAGCCTTTTATTTAATTATTTATTTTTAAATAAAGAAATGAAAAGAAAAAAATAAAATTAAAATAAAATTAAAAAAAAAGGATAAATTGAAGTGTAATATTTAAAATAAAAATATATAAAATCAGTTGGTTGTATTCGATAAATGATCGAATATTATGTACACCCCAACACTCCCCCCAACTTTGAAAAATAAAATAAAAGAGAACACACAAAATATAAAAATGTTTAATGAAAGAAAAAGAAAAAAGGTCAATCTCGGGGAGAAAAGGATTTAAAGAATATTTAGAAAAAAAGAAACAAAGGAGAAAAAGGATTTGGGAGAAATACAAGGCAACAATTAGACAATTCATTGAAAATGAACAATGAATAAGTTAATTAGAGAGAAAATTCTGAAGAATAAAAACACATAATTCTGATAATTAAATTCTGAAATATGTTTTTCCTTAATTCTGATTATTCCGGAAACCAGGTTTATTTAATTCTGTGTTTTTCTTAATTCAGAATATTAAGGAAAACCAAGTTTATTTAATTCTGAAATGTGTTTTTCAAATTCTGAGTTTCCGGAAAGCCAAGTTTATTTAATTTCGTATTTTTTCCTTATTTCTGATTATTCCGGAAAATCAAGTTTATTAAATTCTGAAACGTGTTTTAAGTAAAAATTAAATTCAGAATTAAATTGGTTAATAAAATACTAAAATTCTGAAAACAAATAAATAAAGAAATATGAATAAAAAAAGTAATTCTGAACATAAAGAGAATAAAATAGTTGGCGTGAACTAAAAAAAAATAGTAAAAAGTAGAAAGTGGCCTTGGGGGGAAGAATAAGAGTAAATCGATTATTTAGTGGACAGCACACAAGAATGGTAAAAAATTGAGGGTTATATATTTAGTTAGGTGAATAAAAAAAAAGGACAGATGTTGGTGGTCTGTTGTCTACTTCTAATACTCCCCAATCTTCCCTTTTTTTTCAACTCTTTGGGGACGCACTGCTGCTATGGGGACGAGAAAATGGTTTAAGGGGAACGGAACTGTGAAGGTTTTGAAATTAATAAAATAAAAAGAAAGGAAAAAAAATTTTTTTTTACTCAGAAAAATACAAAAATTTCTTCAACTTTTATTTAAATTTGTTTTTTTATTTAATAAAATTCCCCACCTTCCACCCAGCACTGCTATTGGAATCCCCCTTGTCTCGAAAATAAGAAACATTATGTACCATCCATTCATAAACTTGGCTGAGTGTTAAACGCTTTTCTGGAGAAGCTAAAATTGCTTGAGTGATCAAATCAGCATAGGACATGTTCCCCCAAGCATTCCGACGAGTTGAGGATTTTTTAGAAGCAATGGAGGCAGAGGAAGAACAAGTAAGTGCTTGCCCTATGGAAGGGGATTCTGCTCGGGAGGAATCGCCGCCTAGAGCAGAGTCAGGACGATCTCTGAAATTAATTAATTAAATTTATTTTCTGAAATTTTAATTAGTATCAGAAAATGTATTTTATTTCCGGAGAGTGTTTTATTTATATTATTCTGAAAAATACATAAATTAAATAAATTGATGTGTTTTCCGGAAAATATGCTTATTTGTTTAGAAATAATTCTGAACTTGTTTTAATGTGTTTTCCGGAATTCTTAATCCACAAAAATTTTGTATTTTTCAGAAATTCTGATATTTATTAGATTATTAAAACTTACTCAATATAACTCAACGGCTCCTCTGTAAATTCGTCAAATGCTGGACTCTGCTGAATACCTCCGCCCAAACGTCCCCCAGACAATAAAGGGTCAATTATTCCTCTTTGTTGGCAGATAGTAGAAGAGTATTGTTGTTCATTTAATACACAACAATCATCAACATCTTCATCATAAATGCTACTAAATTAAATTGATTAGTTTAAATAATTTAATTAAAAAGTTACCTTTCTTCTTCAGGAATTCTGTCATGTATAAGAGGGGAAGTTTGTGCTTGGCCTTCAATACTCATTGCACGACGCATTGGCCATGTATTACATCGATCTCTTGGAAACTTTAAAAAAGAAAAAGAATCAATGGGTGGGGGAGAATAAATTAAACTATAAAAAAAAAGATTTAATAAATCAATAAAAGGGTGAAGGGGATTTTAAGTCTAATCTCTGATATTCAAGGAAATTAATAAAACACGGAAGAGCTCAAAACCATAATTAAGTTAAATTGTAAAAATGTCAAACTACCGGTTCCAACTCCTCCAAGTCTCCCCGAACATCAGGCGAAAAATTGTGTGTATTTAATAGAACATTAGCTCCCCCATTTGCTCCTCCAAAACATCCATTTCCCCCAATTCCACTAAGTGAAGAAAGCCCAGAATCATTTGCCCCACCAGCCCCTCCACAAATACTTCCAGAAGAAAGGGGCACTAAATGAGGTTGACTTCCCGATTGGCTACTGCTTGAAGGAGAACAGCACATAGTAGCTGTTGTATTATTATTCATTATTAAATGTTGTTGTTGTTCAATTAAATCACCTCCTAATTGACACAAAGTAGAACCAGAAGATGTTTGATGAAATAGATAGGGTGTTGTTTGAGGCAACTTTGTTGTTGAATCAAAAGATCCAATAAAAGTAGAAGAAGAGGAAGATGTGTCCCCTCCTCCAACAACAGTTGAGGATGCAAGAGGGGAAAGACCAGTTACTCCCATTGAAGTTGAAGCTTCTACTTTAAACAAAAAGAAAAGATGAGATAACTACAAACTTAAGTTTATTTAACTTTAAGTTTATATTATTTGTTCTAAATAAATTTAAGTTTGTTTTTCTTTTAAAATAAACTTAAGCTAACTTTGCAAACTTAAGTTTGTTTTTCTTTTAAAATAAACTTAAGCTAACTTTGCAAACTTAAGTTTGTTTTTCTTTTAAAATAAACTTAAGCTAACTTTGCAAACTTAAGTTTGTTTTTCTTTTAAAATAAACTTAAGCTAACTTTGCAAACTTAAGTTTGTTTTTCTTTTAAAATAAACTTAAGCTAACTTTGCAAACTTAAGTTTGTTTTTCTTTTAAAATAAACTTAAGTTTATTTTTCTTTTAAAATAAACTTAAGCTAACTTTGCAAACTTAAGTTTATTTTTCTTTTAAAATAAACTTAAGCTAACTTTGCAAACTTAAGTTTGTTTTTCTTTTAAAATAAACTTAAGCTAACTTTGCAAACTTAAGTTTGTTTTTCTTTTAAAATAAACTTAAGTTTATTTTTCTTTTAAAATAAACTTAAGCTAACTTTGCAAACTTAAGTTTGTTTTTCTTTTAAAATAAACTTAAGTTTACCTTTGCATTAACAAGTTTATTTTTAATTCTTTATTACCTTGTTGTAATCCATAGATTGTAGTAGACTTTCCCGTACCAAAATTAGTAATTGTATCAGGTAATTGCTGTTGTTGTTGTTGTCTCAACGACATTTTATTATTTTCATTTATCCAACAATTCTGTTGTTGTTTTACGTTTAATTCACCACCAAAACTATTAAATGTAGTTAAATAATTATTATTTAAATTTGTTGAAGGTTCAAATAGTTGCGGAGAACTTCCACCCACAGATGGAGGTGTTGGCGACGGATAAAGCCAACGGCACAAGGGGGAAGGGGAGTGGTGATTTTCGGTACTTAGGGCAGAAATTGTTGTTTTTGATATTTTTGCTGATTGCAAAATATTTTGCTCAGCAAATTGAATTTTATTTTTATTTAAGTTGGGACAAGTTGGAGAAGAAGACTTTGATGATAATGGCGGTGATGAAGACGTTGTTGTAAAATATAATATTTTTGACAACTAATATATAAAAATGTAGCTTTTAAATATTTATTAAAAATAAAATAATCTGTTGTTTTCACCGGTTGAAAAAAAATTTCTTTCTTTAAACTAAAATTTAAAAAGGAAAATTAATTAAAATAAGGAGAAAAGCAGAGTTGAAGTAACCTCATGTTGAGGCTTATAACTTTGATAAATGAGAGCCTATAGGTATGAAATTTTGCATAGACATCTCTGATAGTCTTGGCTAATTATATTTAAAATTTCAGAATTTTTGGTTAAGCAGAAAAAAAGTTATGGCAGAAAATGTTGAATTTTTAGGGAAAATTTTCAGTTTTTTGACCATAACTTGGTAAATATTTAACCAAAAATTCTGAAACTTTTAGAACAATTAGATAACACTGTCAGGGACATTAATGCAAAATTTCATATCCAAAAGCAACCAAAAAGTTGCATTTCTAGAGGCGCGACTACATGTAACTAAGCATATAAAAGAGAAGAAATGTTACCAAAAAAGAAGGAAAAAATAATGAATGAACTTTAAAAAAAAATAAAATAAGTTTCAAGTTTATAAATTTTATAATGTGTTTACATTTATATTTATTCAACTTTTGCATTTTTATTATTTTTAAAATTATATTTAAAAAAAAATTTTTTTAAGTGCATATAAAATCAAAGTGTTGGAGAAGATATAAATTTTAGAAAAATAAAAAAATATAAATGTAAACAATTTTATGTGTTTTAATTTTTTTTTTTGCACTTTTAATCTACTATTTAGGCAGAAATTGAGAAAAATAAAATGATATACTTTAACTTTAGAATTAAAAAGAACTTTTATTTTTGATCAACAAAGGACGCTGTTATGATTTTTTAAATTTTGGGTTGTGTTTTAAATTTTATCTAAATAAAATGTGCAGAAAAGTACAAAATAGAACACTTAAAATAAATTAATAGGTTAATATGTTTTTTGATTAATTATAGAAAATAAACATTTTAAATAAATAAACTTGAAGCAAAGAAAAAAGAACTTTGAAACAAACTAGGAAAATAAACTTGAAGCAAAAAAAAAAAGAACTAGGAAAATAAACTTGAAATGAATTAAAAAAATAAACTTGATGCAAACAAAAGAAAACAACGTGAAGAAAAGTGTATAAAGGTGAAAAATAAACTTGAAACATGTAAAAAATAAAGTTGAAATAAGCGATTAAAAATAAAACTGAAACAAATAGAAAATAAGAAAATTGTTAACAGAGTTTAAAACAAAGGTAGACATGTATCAATTGTTAATATACACATGCGTTTAAAGGAAAAGTGATTCTAATGACAGCTGACAAGAGAGCAAAGATGCTTTACAATAGGAAAGGGAAATAAAAAAACAAGTTGGTAAGAAATCAATGATTATTGAAGCAAAATATTAATATGAAGCAAAAATATTGATTAAATAAATAAAAGTGAAGCAAACTTGAAATATATTGATAAATAAACTTTACAAACTTGAGTGTGTATTAAAACTTGAAACTAAACATTTACAAACTTAAAAATGCTGGTAAACTTTAAATAAAACTTGAAACTAAACATTTATAAACCTAAAAATGCTTTAAACTTTAAAATAAAACTTTCTTAAGTTTAGATTAATTTTCAAGTTTGTAATTTAAAAGTACAAATAAAATAGAGGATTCAAGTTTATATATTAATGCGCATAAGTAAAAGGAGAAACAACAGTTTTTAAGCAATGACGAAACATATAAAAATATATATTTATTTATTAAAAGTTGTTTATCAAGTATTAAAGAGTATTAGCTATTTTATCCAGACAGAAAAAAAAGTTTTAAAAAATAAATCTTTTTAAATAATATTAATAAATTAAAAACATTGAGGAAAAGATGGTAAATACTTGATGTTATGTTACCTTCCCTTAGCTTATAAAATAAAGAAAAATGAACATAGAAAGATGAAATTTTGTCCAGATAATCTTGATAGTGTTAGCTATTTACACTAAAAATTTCAGAATATTTAGTTAAGTAAAACAAAAGATATGGCCAAAAAAGGCCAAAATTATGAGCCAAAATGTCTTTAATCACAACTTTTTTTAAAATAAAGAATTTAAAAAATGTTAGTATTTAATAAAATGCATTAAACTATGGCATTTAAAATAATATATAAATTGTAACATTTATTTAATTTGCTAAAAGGATATTTAGAGCTTCGCGCGCAAATGCTGCAGCAACCCCCTTTAAATTAAATATTAATTAAAAAGAACATAACACGCTTAATAGACACAGCTTAAATAAAACAAAATAAAATACTTAACATTTTTTTCATTCGAAAAAAAATCGGTAGGGGATTATAAAGGGATTTAACAAATAAATTAAAATTGGTTGGACAAAATGTCCAATTTATAAAATGTCAACTTTTTGCTAATTTTTTAATTTTAAAGTATATACGTATTTAATTAATACTATAAGAAAAACAGATTTTAAAAGCCGGAAGAAATTACAGAAAAAATTAATAATCTTTTAATAACGTCACTAACAATAAAATTAAAACTCAAATAATATGACGGTAAAAATTAAAAAAAAAAGTAAAGATTTTATTTTAATTATAAAAGTGTCTAGGCACTTTACATGACGACAAACAAAGCACAATTGAAAAGACACCTTTTTGATTTTATTTTTTTAAAGTGCGAAAATGGCAATTTTAACTGTCTAGTAACCTAGACGTTGCACTTTAATAATACATAAATGTGGTTACTTGTAATTTTATAATGAAGAAATACCATGTGTGTGGGAAAATGGGGGAAAAAGTTGGAAAAGTTTTTACAATTTGTAAAAAAGTTGGAAAAGTTTTTGGAAAAAATTGTTAAGAAGTTTACAATTAATATGCAAAACAAACTTGAGATTTTAAGTAGATTATATTAATTAAACTTAAAATAACAAACTTAAGTTTAGAAAAGAAAATTGTAGTAGAAATGTGAAAATGAAGCAAAAACTTAGAAACTTAAAGCTATAATAAATAGAAAAGTTGTAAAAAAAAGGTTGCAATTAAACTATTTTAATTTAAAAATTAAATACCTGATCTATTTTGGAAAATTTTTTAGTATCCAAAAATTGAACAAATAAAATTCTTCTTTTTTTTTTAAATTTTATTATAATAATAAATGGGAGTAAAATTGAAGAAAACTAAAGAAAAATCGAGAAAAAATATTAAATTAAGGTGTTGAGGAAAGAAAACGAATATTTTTGGCAGCCAATCAAAAAAATGAACAGTAATCTGAAGGTAATAAAAGAAAAATCGAGAAAAAAACAAGACAAATAAAAGGGAAAATAAATAAGGAAGAAGAAGAAAAAGATTGGAATTTATTGGTCTCGGAAGGTCCAAAATTATCATTAAAGAAAAGTATTTTATTAAAGGAAAATCGCAAACTTGAAGAATATCAATCAAAATAAACTTAAAACTTGCTTAAGTTGATTTAAATTGTTGTAAAAAGATTTTTAAAGGAAAATCGCAAACTTGAAGCATCATTAAAGATAAAACTTGAAACTTACTCAAGTTTATTTAAATACCCCAAGTTTTGTAAAATCGAAAACTTGAAGCATTATTTAAGAACTTAAACTTAAGTTTATTTAAAAACTCAAGTTTGTCAAAAACCAACTACTAACAACCAGTTAAAGTGCAAAAAAATAAAGAAAAGTTTACAATCTTAATATTTTATTCTCCCGTCATAATATTAGGAATATAAAGTGGGAATATATTAGACGAACATTTTTAACGTTATAAGGACACTTTAATAAAATAAAAGAAAAGGGAATGCGCGTGCGTTTTTGATTAAAGAGAAAATCTTAAGTAAAGGAAAAAAGTGCAACGGAGAAAAAATTGTTAAAAAATGGCGGGAGTAAATGAAGAGAAAAATAAAATAAAAATTTGGTAGAAAGAGAAAAAAATAAATAAAAGTGACATTTCGTCCCAACACATTTTTTTCTTTCTCTTTTTATTTTTTTTTGGCAGAATGCTTTTCAAGAAGTCGATAAAAATGAAAGAAAAAGAATGTCCACATATTGGCAAATAATCTTTAAAAAGTTGAAAAAAATTCGAGAGAAAGAAAGTTTTAGAGAAAATGAGAAAGATATGTCTGTAGATAAAGGAATGTAAAGAGAAAGGAGAATGAACACACAGAGGGGAACACTAATATAAAAAAATGAAAAGAAAGAAAATTTATTTTATATTAGAAAGAGAATAGAAGACCGGCTGGTAGTAAAATTAAGAAAAATGGTCGTCGGCTGGTAATAGTGAGGATAAAAAAATTGAAAGAAAATGAACAGGAGAAGAGAGAAGGGGAAAGCAACCACCCGCCATTCTCTTGCTTTTTTTCTCTTTTTTAATATATAGTCAATCAATTAAAAATAGTATATGCGTTGTAACGGCCAAAGATTGGGGGATGCGACTATTTATTTCTTTTTCCCATCTTTTTTTTATCCACTCAAGTAAAGGCCATAGAGTACTACTACTATTATTTTTTTAAGTAATAAGGAAGTTTATAAAAAATATAGAGGGGAAATTAGTGCCAGCCGAAAGTTAATTAATTTAAATAAAAGTGCCATTTTGTGTTTTATGGGACAAAATGTCAGTTTGGACAAAATGCCATTTTTTAAAGGTTAAACTGGGTGGTGACGATCACCTTTATTTTGCTGTTATTTCACCATTACAGCTTTGTGAAGCCTTTATTCCCCTTTCTTTTCTCTTTTGAAATCCATGTTGGTCGGTAATAATGTGACCTGCGTAATGGAGACACAGATATGGACATCCACACACTGCCTGCCTTTTTTTTTATTTTTATTTAATTGGTGGGAAAAAATAGAAACTTTATTAACTTAAAAGCTAATAAAAGGGAATATTTTATAAACAATAAAACTTGAAGCAAAAAAGTTTCAAGTTTTATTTTAAAAAAATAAACTTGAAGCAAGAATAATAAGGTTGAAATTAAATAAAACTTGAAACATTTACAAAGTTTAAAAATAATTAAAAAAATAAACTTGAAACTTATGTAAGATTAAATTATTTCAATTATATAAAGAAAGTTTCAAATTCTCATTCATCATTAAATAAAGTTGAAAACTTTATTACAAACATAAAATGGAAAAGAAAGATCACAAGTTTTATATAAATTAAGAAGAGAGAAAGTTTTAAGATTGTTGAAATAAAGAAGGTAAGAAACCGGTTAAACTCAAGCCTAAACATAAAAATAAACTTGAAGCATTAAAACAAACTTAAGTGCATAAACTTGAAACAACAAATTGTTTGGAGGTTTTTTGGCTATAACTTTTTTTCTACCTTTCCGAAAATTATGATTTTAATGCCGTTTTGTAGCAAATTTTCTGCTCTATTTAATGGTACCAAAAACACCTAAAAGTACCTAACTATTCGAAAGTTATAACGCCTGGCGATGAGTTGTCCATTTCCGTTAAAGTATAAACCTAAATAAATAAACTTGAAACTAAGCTAGTCCGTCACATTAAATTTAATAAAAATAAAATGAAAAATTATCAGTATATAATAAAGGGTATATAATCAATAAAAGCAAAATGTGAAAAGGTATATTTTAGACGAAATAAAAAAAAATGTCAGCGGCGGCCAAACATGTAGGTGAATGACAGCCGGTCTTTTTCTAGCTACAAAAGAGATGATTAAAAAAATGAGAGTCAAAGTTGGAAGTAAAATTTTATATGTATATTTTTATATTTATTAATGTTGGTTTTTACGTTTTATAGAATATTATAAAATTAAATAAATACGATTAGATAACGCAAACATTTAATTAATTTTTGTGCTGCTACAAATTTCATTTTAATATAAAAAAATAATGGGAAAAATTAACTAGGAAATGACAGTTTAAAAATAGAAAATAAATATTCATTTATTTTTGGAAAAGAAAAAAAAGTTAAAAAAGCATAAAAGGTTAAAGAAATGAAATAAACATGAAATTAAAACGCAACTTGAATTAATCAGTATTTAAATAATAATGAAGCAAAACAAATAAAAGAAAAATAAACTTGAAAATCAAATAAACTTTAAAATGTCAAGGTTAAATATTTAACAAACTTGAAAATTAAATAAACTTGAAAAATAAACTTGAAACTTAAATAAACCTGGAAAATAAACTTGAAAATCAAATAAACTTGAAACTGTCAAGGTTAAATATTTAACAAACTTGAAACTTTTCCAACTAAGAAATGTTGATGTATACCTAGAGTAAGTTTCAGAAAAAGTTTATTAAAGTTTTACAATGTCTAGTCATACATATATTATATATTCAGAATTTAATAAAGTTTAAATTTTGAATAATTTTATAAAAGGGAAAAGTTTAATTTAATTTGTGTTTTATATAATAAAATATGTTAATAAAATTATTAATCTAACCTAACAGCAACCAAGTTTATTATTAAATTCATAAAAAAGAATAAAAAATGTTTAGAATTTTATAAAGTACAAGAATGCGGAAAAATGGAGTTGACGCAAAGAAAATTTAAAAAGACGTACTCAATTTAAATGTAAAAATTTTAAAGTGCAAAAGGAACGGAAGTAAAAAAATGAAAATGCACTCCTAAAAATTGGCCAATATATTTTATTTCTTGTTTTCTATTCTTTGGCCAATTCCAAGAAAAAAAGGAAAGTGAATTAAAAATAATAAGGAATAAAATAACTATGAAAATGCCAAATCATGGGAAAAATGTAAATGACAAAGCTAAGGGAGTGCGCAAACTGTTAGCATTATTTTTTGTTTCTATGTTTTTAAGCTTAAAAACATAGAAAATAAACTTAAAATTCAGATAAGAAAATTAAAACTTAAAATAAAATAAACTTGATGCTAAAAGTAAAGCTTAAGTTTGTTTAAAGTTTAGTCATGTTTGAAAGTTAATTTAAATAATTCAAGTTTATTTTTTACTTGAATTGTCTAAATAAACTTGAAACCTAAAAATTACAAACTTAAAAGTCTCAAGTTTATTTAAATAATTCAAGTTTATTTTTAATTGTATAAATAAACCTGAAACTTAAAATAAAATTACAAACTTAAATAATAAACTTAAAAGTTTCAAGTTTATTTAAATAATTCAAGTTGACAATCCATCTTTAAGAAAACGCCAAACACGTGAAATGTTAATGAATTCTTTTAGTAAAAAAAAGAAAAGTGCAAATAATAAAAATGTTGCGAGAGAAATAAAGAAAAGAAAGAGTGTATATTAAAATAAAAGTGCAAAAAAAGAAGGTTTACGGAAAATAGAATAACATTTTAAAGCAAACAAATGAAGAGATAAGATTAACTAAAATTTTGAACTTTAAAAAATATAAAAAAAAAAGAAGGAAATATGAAATTAAATATGCTTGAATTTTTTTAATTAATTAAAAGAATTAAAAAGAATTTTTTATATGTAAATTAAACATTTAAAAATAAAAATAAAATAAAATGAATGCTTCAAGTTTATTTAAAATAATGCTTTAAAGGAACTTAAAAATAAGTGTATGAATTTTTAAATATTAAAATTAATAAAAAAAAGTAATTAAAGCATTAATAGTTAATTAATTGATTTTTAGGGAGTATAAATATTACTTTCCATAAAGCCGCCTACACTAATACCCACTCATTAGATAAAAAAAAGAGGATAAGACCACTATTCAAATATTTAAAGCCTTTTAATAAATTAATAAGCAAAAAAGTAAACGAATTGAAGCAAATATTAAAGAGAGCTGAAAAAGATATCATAAACACATTTTTAATATTTTAAAAACACTCGCCCACATGTAATTTTTAAGTTAATCTGTTAGAAAATATTAAGTACACAAACTTAAGTTCATTAAAAAGTTTATTTTTAAAAGGCTTACGGTTTCAAGTTTATTTAACGGTTTCAAGTTTATTTATCGGTTTCAAGTTTATTTAACGGTTTCAAGTTTATTTAACAAGTTCCAAGTTTATTTAAAAGGTTTCAAGTTTTATTTCAAAGTTTCAAGCTTATTTGTTTTAAGTTTATTTAAAGGTAACTTTATTTAAAGGCTTCAAGTTTATTTAAATAATCAAAGTATATTTGTTTCAAGTTTATTTTTAGAAGTTAAAGTTGTTTAAATAAATCAACTCTAAAAGTTTCAAGTTAATTTAAACTTTATTTAAACAATTCAATAAGTTAAAAATATGAAAAAATTTTAAAAAAAGTCGAAAACTTAAAATAAGCCAATAATTTAAAAAAAATAAACAAAAATAAAATTAGTGCAAAAAATGAAAAAAAAAGAAGAATGGAATAAAGAGAGGAAAAAAAGAGATTTTTGATCCTTTGGCAGGCCACTTGGGTTGTTTACAACATTTTTTTCTTTTTAAATGGTGTATGGCCAACTAATGCATATATATACATATAAATGTTTTTGTTACTATTTTGAGAAGGAAAAGAAAGAACAGAGCAGAAAAGTATTATTATTTTATTTTAGATGAAAACTCAAAAAAAAAGGGGAATATTGGTTGAATAAAACAATTATTAAATTAAATGAAAGGAAAAAAAAGGTATCTTGAAAGTAATGCGTTACGGGATTGAAAGAAAGCAGCTCTCGGAATTAGAAAAAAAGTGTAAAATTCAATTTGATTTTGAATAAATGAAATAAAATTGTAAGGCTTTTAATGCATTTATAAATTTGAAAGGTAAATTTCTTTCATGTTGGGCAAGTTTTAATGTAGAAGTAAGAGTGACGTTAGAGAGAAAAAGAACAAAGTTAGAGAGAATAATAAAGTTGGAATGAGAATGTTAAACTTTTCACTTGAGAAAATACGAAACACCTACAAAATGGAAATATTACAAAACGCCAACCTTTTTTTAAGCAAAGTTTAATAGGCTCGAGTTCTTTAGAATTTTTTTCCTTTCAACATTTTATTTTTAAAAGTTGATTTATTTTTTAAATAAATTATTTTTGTATGGCCAATAAATTGATTTTGCTTATTTGCTAATCAATACAATGTATATGTTGAGTTATATTTCCTTGCATTAGTCATTTTCAATGAAGAGAAAATACTCTGCTTCTTTTTTCGCATTTATTTTTATTGTTTTTTTTAATTATTAAAATGCTTTCTTTTAAATAAACTTTCTTTTTTAGTAAAAAATAAATAACAAAAAAATGAAGCTTTCAGAAACTATGACGGCAAGAATTTCACGATGGTATTTTCTTTGTTTCTTTGATTGACAGAATTTACTTAATTTTAGGCGTGAAACTTTACTGAATATATTGCCTTCATCTACTTATCTAAATAGAAGGGAAAGTAGTAGAGAAGACTATGAAACACTTTCCTCCCAATCTTTGAATGAAGGAACAAGTCAATCAACGCCTGATTATACTGAACTTCATGGAGGCTCAGTTAGTTATTTTTCTTTTCTTTTTTCGGCCTTTTAATGTAGAGGGTTTAAACATAATGTTTTGGCTTCTATATAGGCATGCCCTTCCTATTAAGGAGACCGTTTTGTTGCCTTAGACTGCTCATCGAATTTGAGAACTTTGCCTTATAAATGTCTTTAAAAAATCCATTTTCAGGTCCCCTGTCCGTCTTGCAAAGGTTCCGGCCTTATCCCAAAAGAATTAGAGAGCACGTTGGTTGCATTAATTCCAGTAAATGATGAAAGACTTAAACCAAAACGAACGTGTTTAATCGTCTCTTTTTGGGTCACCTTATGTATTTTGGTTGGAAGTGCTCTTATCTTTTTGTTGATGCCTAGAACTGTGACGTTAAGTACAAATAGAGGGCCAATAGAAATTGTGCATGTAACAGGAAGAGATGCTAATCATTCCTCTTTTATTGACTTTAATTTTATGGTTATTTTAATCATTTAAACATTTTTTTTAAATTTATTTTTATTTATAGAATCAAATAAATGTAACAAGTGGTAATTATATTCCGGTTGATTTGGTCAATATTACTTCAATCATTACTTCCAAATTTCAGGTTTTTTTAAATTTTTTCTTTTCCTTTTTTTGTTTATAATAAGGGGGAAATATGTCCGTTTGCATTTTTAACCGAAAAGAATTTTTAAAAATTAAAAGACGAAAGGCTTTTATGGTCAAAAGTAGGGGTGTATTCTGTTGATTATTTTGTGTTTATGTTCCCTTCTGTTTTTGCTTTTCTGTTTGGGTAAATGACGTTACTAGAGTCACGGATGTGTAGCCCCCTTTATGACCTTTAATTTAAATTGTTTTGTTTTAAAGCCTTGGTCAACAGATGTTGTCGGTCATGGTCTGAACAGGTCTTTTACGGAAACTTCCCCTCTAATTCTTTATCGAACAACAAGGGAATTGGCTTTTAACAACACTGTTTCGTTGAAAGGAATAATTGCGTAAGTATTTAATTAATTAAAAAAATTATTTTTGGGCACTTAATAAGTTTAAAAAAAGAAACAAAAAAGGGTAATAAAAATATATAAATTAAATATATTAATTTTTAAAAATATTTTGTCCATTTTCAACCCTTTCTATGGTTGTTGTTGATAGACAAAACAAGTAACATTCCCTTTTGTCCGTTCACAGAAAAAATCTGTAGCAATCCTATAGCTAAAAGCACCAGGAGCACAAATAACGTCCAACCCTCTATCACTCCCTTCCGTAATAAATTGTTGATTTGTTGCCTTGTGTAGACGCCTTTTTGATTCATTTGCGTCGTTTTCGACCATTAAGGTTTCCATAAGCTGACTCAATTCAATTGAGTTGCAAATTGCTGTGTTTTCTTTGCTAATATTGCTAAAAAGAGAAAAATGTTGTTTTGTTTTTGTGTTTTCTCTTTTCCGGAAAAATCAGAACTCTCTTTCTTGTGTTTTCTCTTTTCCGGAAAAATCAGAACTCTCTTTCTTGTGTTTCTCTTTTCCGGAAAAATCAGAACTCTCTTTCTTGTGTTTCTCTTTTCCGGAAAAATCAGAATTTGTTTAATTTCTTGTTTGTTTCTTGTGTTTTTTTTAAATCAGAATTTGTTCGTTTTCTTGTTTTTCTCTTGTTTTTTCTCTTTTCCAGAAAAATCAGAATTTAAGTTTTCCGCATTTTCTGGAAAAACTTTACAAAACATTTGTATTCTTCACTCATATTTCTGAGAGAAACAAATCCCACAAGTTTTATAAAACCTTGTTTTTGACAGAATTGTAGTTGTTGTTTTTGACCCATGCAATGCTTTAATAGCCGTTTTTTGTTGTTTATAAGGTTCGCTTTTTAATTCCTCGTTTGTAGGAGCGCTCGGCGCCGAAACTTCCTCTTCAGCAACTTCATTATTTGTTGCCGCTGGTTGAACTATTTTTAAATTTATTATTATTTTTATTTATTCTCTTTTCTTTTGAAACCTTGTTCTGTTGGTGGTAAAGGTAACTCCTGATTAGTCGGTGGACTTTGCACTGCTTCAGCGGCTCCTTCTTTTTTTAAAATAATTATCCCCTTAATTTTAACCTTTACCTGAAGCGGGTAACGTTGCTTCATATCTTTGCTGAGATTGTTGTTGTTGTTGATATGTATTTTCTGTTGGTAATTGCACTGATTCATAAGCCCCTGAGGGTATTTGTTGGTGAGAATACCCTGTCGGTTGTTCTTGTGAATATCCACCCCCACAACCCCCAACAGGCACACTCTGTGCATATCCTCCACTTTCTGTTCCAATAGGACGGACAATTACGTATTTAGGCTCACAAGGCTGGGCTTCGCCTATGGGTGCACCTTTTTAATTTAAGGGTTAAAAATTTGTTTAGATTAATTAATCCAAACCTCCGTTGCTACCTCCTTCATTGGAGTAGGTTATTTGTGGAGGGCCGTTATTTTCAGTAGGACATTCGCTACCTCCAGATGATCCTGTGCCGCAGCAGCCTCCACCTCCACCACCTCCCCCTCCATATCCCCCACATTCGGAATAACCCCCAGAGCAACCACCCTGTCCTCCACAATTACAACCTCCGTAGCCACCACCTCCACAGCCTCCATTTCCACATCCTCCTCCACCACCTCCGCAGCATCCTCCACCTCCTCCACAACCTCCTCCTCCACCTCCACAACCTCCTCCACAGCCACCTTTAATATATTTTAAAAGTATTACAGCATCAAAAACCTCCTCCTTTGCCACAATTTACAATTACTGCTCCTCCTCCACCTCCCCCACAACCTCCACCACCACCACCACAACAACCTCCTCCACCTCCTCTACAACAACAACAGCAACAACAACAACCTCCTCCACTGCTTCCTCCCCCCTAATCCACCAAATAAAAAAGAGTTAATATTTAATATATGCATAATAATTAAATAAAATAAAAGAAGATGAGTGTAATACATTGCTAAGCTTTAAACTGTTTTTTTTTTTAATTATGCTTAATAAGAAGATTATATGTTAAAACAAATTTAATTAAAATGAAAGAGATTAATGTGCTTTTATTATTTTAAGGATTTATTGAGGTCACCCTAACCTTTATCCTTCTTTTCTTTTCTCGTCACATTATATTTATTTTAATTTTATCATTTTTTACTTTTATCAAGAAAAAGAGAAAGGTCTCCTTTATAAAAAAATTATTTTTATTTATTTTTGCTTGTTCTCATTTCCGCAACAGAATAGTAAAGAATAGAAGGTTTGAATAAATCTGGTTATTCAAGTGTTAGAAAGTAAAGGGAAGAGAAAGAATAGAGATAAAAGAAAGTGAGAGAGAGAGATGAAGATTAATTCTTTATGGTTAAGCAAAAACTTAAATAAACTTAAAACTTGAAATTAAACAGAGAAAAAACTTAAATAAACTTAAAACTTGAAATTAAACAGAGAAAAGATTTAAACAAACTTAAAACTTGAAGTTAGACAAACATATAAGTAAAAACATAAATAAACATTAAAAGTTTATTTTTAATTTAAAACATCCAAACAAAAATGTTTTTACTGAAAATTAAACATGCTACAATGTTTGTTCTTAATCTAAACAAGTTTTTCACAATACAAAAGAATCAAAAGTTTTAATTACAAAGTTTTTAAAGGTTAAATAAGGATCAGTGAGTGCCCTTTTTTCTTTAAAAAAATTCAAAAATCTCCTTTTAATTTTTTTCTTCAGAAATTATTGTCAAGCACCTTTTTCTCGTTATTCTTCTCTATATGTAACTCTTCAGTTTGATGTAATTGTTACAATTACTTATTACTATGGACACACAGAACAAGTCCCCCTTTCTACCCAACAACAAGTCTGTTGTATTCCTAGTGGGAATTGTACGACATATTGATAAAAAAAGAAAAAATATTTAAATTAAGTATAATATTAAATTTAAAAAGTAATTTTGACCAACATAACATTTATTGACTAAATTGAAGCAAACAAAACATTGACAAAACTTTCCAACTTTAAAGTTTAATTTAAATTAAAACTTGAAACTTGTAATATACTCATTTTATTCCCTTTTAAATAAATTACCCTTTCTCTTTGTGTTTTTATTTTTTTATAAAATACAAAAATTAATCTAATTTTATTTTCACCCTTTAAAATACTTTTTTTTCTTTAATTTAATTTTTGATTAGAAAAAATAAACAAAATTTGATTGTAATTATTTTATTAAAATGATATATTTATTTATTACAAATTGTTTGTAATGTTTAAAATATATAGAATAGAAAAGTAGTAGTAATTATTATTATTAAGTGAAGGCCAAACACAAAATTAAACGTCAGAATAATAAAAATATTATTAAAAAAACAATGTTGTGTAAACTGCCTCTGGGGGGTTGAGAGAAAATTGTTTTTACTATTTATTAATGTTGTTGTAAAATGTTGCCTTGATTTAATTAATAACAAGTTTGTTACATAAACTTCCAAGGCCTCTTAAAAAGTAAAATGTTTTAATGTTTTGTAAAGTTGTAAATGTTTAAATGTTTTGTAAAAGTTTGAATGTTTTGTTTGTTAAAGTTTAAATGTTTTGTAAATGTTTGAATGTTTTGTTTGTTAAAGTTTAAATGTTTTGTAAAGTTGTAAATGTTTAAATGTTTTGTAAAAGTTTAAAAGTTTTAAGAAATTGTAAAGTTGTAAATATCCAAGTTTTGTAAATTTTGTCTGAGGTTTTGTAAAATTCAAGTTTTAAAGATTTCAAGTTTTATTTTATATTCCCTTACTTAACGCCTGCTGATGCAGCACAATGACAAATCGCCTGTACATTAGCTGTACTGAAACCGCTTCCCATTGCACATTTTTTTGCTGATTGAACAAGAACATTATCAGGCGGTAAAGCAAGTCCACAACTTAAGTAAATTATTAAGTTTTAGTTTTTATTCTGATTTTTTAAATTTAATTAAGGTCTCGTTGTTACCAATTTGATTCAAGTTTGTTTTTAAAGTTTGTTTTATTTAAGTTTTAACCTATTTTTGTTTGTTTGTTTTGTGTGTTTATTTGTTTTGTTTTTTTTTTTTGTTTGTTTTGTTTGTTTGTGTTTGTTTTGTTTAATTTTTATATTGTTTTATTTAATGTTTTTTTCATTCTAAAAACATGTTTTAATTTTTTTAAATGTTTTTGTCTTTCTGTTGTTCAAAGTTTGTTTAAAAATGTTCATTTTCAAGTTTTAATTATTTAAAACATTTACTTCTGTTTCTTTTCACAATTCCCAGATTTTTTAGCCATGCATGTTCGAACGCATCCAAACATTTTTTTACCAACAGCCAAATAACCTTTTGCTTCATTTCCCAATCCCATGTTGCTTAACATTTTATTAATCTCAGCGAATATTGCAAGTTGCAAAGTTTCGGGGTATCGTTTAGGGACCGTTTTCCCGGCTGTGTGTGCACAACTGTTTATTTAATTAATTAAATTAATTAATTTTTATTAAATTAATTAATTTTAATTAATTTAATTAATTTTATTTAATTAATTAATTAATTTTAATGCTTACGCATTTGCATTCTGTGCTTGTGTACATTCAATTGATGTTTGGATTAAGCTTCTCCTCTGAGTAAAGCATTGCTTTAATGCAGCAAAATTACCCCCCAAAGCTTGTAGATGATGATGGCAACTTTCAATACAGGGTTCCAAGGATCCGTAATATTTTTTAGTGCATGGCTCAATCTTTAAAATGTTTTTAGAACATAAATCAGTTCAGTTTTATTTTATTTTTATTTTTTAAAAACCTCGGAACAAATACATTGTTTCACCATTTGAGCCTGACCCTCATAAAACAATTCGGCAAATAAAAATAAAAAAATAAAGGAAGAAAGTTTCACTACCATTTTTTTAATTATTTGTTCTTTTTGAAAAGAATAATAAATTATTAATAAATAATTAAATATAATTAAAGAGTGGGGTTAGAGCCTAAAAACTGCTTGGAGAAGAAAAAAGACTGATTGGGAAATGTAAAAGAAAAATAAAAAAATAATAAAATTGTGAAGAAGAAAATATTAACAC
This sequence comes from Meloidogyne exigua, assembly GCA_018905775.1. Classification (NCBI taxonomy): domain Eukaryota; kingdom Metazoa; phylum Nematoda; class Chromadorea; order Rhabditida; family Meloidogynidae; genus Meloidogyne; species Meloidogyne exigua. The sequence goes on from JAGUQR010000011.1 coordinate 1,268,124, forward strand.
ACACACAATTTGGCTATTTTAATGCTTTTATATATATAAGGGTGCGCAAGTGTAGTGATTAAAAGGCGGAGCAAAGAAAGAGAGTAAAATAAATTTTAAAATACACATTTTGATTTGTTTTGCTGTCTTGTGTTTGACGAATTTAAAAATAAGGTGAATTAAAGTTGGAATTGAATTAAGGGTAAACTTACAATTTGTTTTTAAAAAATACAAATAATGTAACAAAGATTAAAATTAAATTAAAAAACACAAGGTAATAAAGTATAAAATACAAATCTTAAACCTGAACATTTGTTTAAAAAACACAAGAGAAACGTTACTAAAACATTTAAATAATTGTATTTTGTTTTTCTGATTTTTGTTGTTTTCCGGAATGTTATAAACTTATTTTATAATTATTCTGATTTTACCAAAACAAAGTTTTATAATTATTCTGATTTTACCAAAACAAAGTTTTATAATTATTCTGATTTTACCAAAACAAAAGTTTTATAATTATTCTGATTTTACCAAAACAAAGTTTTATAAAAAAGTTTAATCGAGGGGACAATAAAATAAAAACAACGGTAAAAACATTTTTAAAAAAAAGTTTATTTTATAAACAATTTTCTTCTTTTAAATGTTGGTCTGTAATTATTGAAGATGTTGTAGTCCCATTTGATGAGAGTTGTTTTTCTTGATGAACAATTAAATCAGCGTCTCCACCTATTCTTGGAGTTAACATAAATTTTCCTTTATAGAAAACTTGAAGTCGTCCGGAAATACCTAAAAAAAATATTATAATTAATTAATTGATTTTTAATCAGTTTAAAAACAGTTAAATAAAATTAAAAAAATAATTTAATTAAAAAAAAAAGGTTCAAAAATCAAATAAAAAATTAAAAGAATTGAAAAATAAATTTCCTAATATAGAAAAATTAAAAATAAACACATTTTTGAACAACAATTTTAATGAAATAAAATAAAAAAAAGAATTTAAAGGGTTACCAAAATGCTTTGATTGAGGTGTATTCAACTCTTCGTGATGATTAAATCCAACAGTGTTTAATAAAAATTCTGTAAATTCCTCAGGATGTAGAGCAATGTTTGTAAGGTTGTTTATGACCTCGCTTGGGTGGTGTTTATCTCCTCCTACTTTCTTGTTGCAATGTTTAATATAGTCTTTGTAGGGAGCTGTTTCCAATACAAAACGACCTCCTTCAATTAAAAAACATTTTTTAATTTTATTTTAATTTAAAAATGCTTCCTTTTTTTTTAATTAAATTAAAAAAATTAAAATTTTCCTTTACTTAAAATAAATAATTTAATTACCTGTTTTAAGTTGACGAAATACGCGGTGAAAAAAACGACGAATTCCAACATCACCCCAGTTGAGATGAATCCATTTAGTTAGTGAAAGAGCAAAAATTATTTCAAACTCTTCGTTCACCTGTTTTTAAATTAATAAACTTAAATTGATTAAAGAATTAAATTTATTAAAGAAAATAAGGAAAAATACATAGAACATAAAAACATGTATTTTACATTAAAAGAGAAAGTAAAAACATGAACAGAAACATCACAAAACACAACAAGTAAAATAGAAAACAAAGAAACATTCTGAAACACAGAAAAACAAAAACAGAAAAAACATGCTTTAAACGAAAAAATACAAACTTTGAAAACACAACAAAACATTCCGGAAAGGAAAATACAAACTTTACAAACATTGCCTGTGAAATAGAAAAACAAACTTTCCGGAAACAGCGAAAAACATAAATACAAACAAAACATAGATACCTAAGAAGTAAACACTTCCGGAAAAACATAAACATTAATAGTAGAAATTATTTAAACACCGAACTTTAATAGAAATAGTTAAAATAATATTAAATCAAACCTGCTCTAATTCTTCATCAGATTTGAGCACATAATTCTCACAGAAGAACCAAACATTATCCGGAAATTTTGAACCTGACGATGTAGAAGGTGCAGAGATTGGTCCGAAATTGGCAGGGAAAGAAGCTGGGAATTTACTGGGTAGCTAAAATTAAAAAAATAAAATTGAGACTCTAATGTCCAACAAATTTAAAAATAAAATTGAGACTCTAGTGTCCAAAATTTTAAAAAATTAAATTCATACTCTAGTGTCAAAAAATCAAAAAAATAAAATTCCAAACCTTAAAATCTTTATCAGCAAAATGCCGAATATTTTTCCTCGCAGCACCAACTAAATGTTGGTCCAAATCAATTCCAATAACTTTGCGTGGCTGACAACGTTTAGCCAAAGTAATCGCAAAACGTCCAGAATTACAACCTACATCAAGTATTGACTTCTCAAAAAACCAGTCAGGACAAAAAATATTAACACGGGGATCGTCTAAAAAGTCTCCAGAATTAATTAATGTTGTTGGTAGTTGAAAATGAGAGTTGTTACGGAACTCTTTTTTAAGATGGTAATTGTTAAAATTGCCATAACGATACCTTTAATTAAATAAATAAATTAAATAAATTTATTAATTAAATAAATGAATTTAATTAAAATTTAATTTAATTTAAAAAAATAGAAGGTAAAAAAAGACCCTCTAAAAACCCTTGTTTTTAAGCTATTAAAATTAAAAAAAACCTTTCAGCCATTTTTAGTCTCCTTTTAGTCTTCTCCTCATTATTAATTAGAGTTAAATCAATAGAAGAATTGGCAACCATTTTCTGCTTCTCCTTCTCCGCTTCCTTTTCAGTTTTATTAACAACATCTTTAGTAAGCACAACACTCTTTTTAGCGACACATTTTCTTGAAATAGGGGAAGAATAGCGTTGATTATTCTGTTTTTGTGAAGGAAGCGGTTGAGGATGATGGTCATCTTTTAGACGTTTTCTTTAAATTAATGTTAAAGAAAGGTTTTAAAAAAGAGGTTTAAATGGGTACTTTAAAGCCTCTAATTAAGCAAAATTAAAAGAAAAATTTAAAATAAAATTTCTTCTAATTTTTAAAGTAAAAATAGTCAGAGGAAGGGAATATGTTTCGACACTTTTTTTCAATATTTGAAAGATTTTTTGAGTTCTGTGGACTAAAAAGGGTGCAGAAAAGGTCGAATAATGTTTAACAATAGTCCCTTGCCACTGCTTATTTTTTAAAAATTAATTAAAATCATTTTAGTTGACCTAGTCTAACTCCCCCCTATTAATTTTAAAATGAAAAAAAACCTTTTGGTACTTCCCTTCTGCTGTTCGTTTATGTTAACAGCTTCCTTATCTTCCCCTTTTTTAGGTTCTTCAGGCTGTACACTTTCCAATCCAAGAGGATCTCTCATATTTATTATCGCCCCTCCACTACGTCTTTGTTGCCCTCCTCCTCCACTCATTCTTCTCCGATTATTTTGTAAAGGTTGGAAAGTCCCTTTAGGTTTGCGTTGTTGTTGTTTCTGTTCTCCATAATTTTCGGAGTTCTTTTCTTCGTTTTCGCTTTCTAAAAATTTAAATAAAGTTTACATCTCAAAATCAAAACAAGTTCTGTTGAGATGATTAAGAAAATACAAAAGATTAAATTTTTAGAGGAAATTATTTTAACTTTATTGCAAAAATTAAATTAAAAAACTTTTAAAAAGTCAATAAAGTAATTCTATGGCAAGTTGAAATAAAATTAAATTATTAACAGGCAAACGGAATCGAACCCCAGCCTCCCACGCTCCAACCCAAAACTTTACCACCCAACCAAACTTTAACAATTAAAACCTCTATTTATAAACGAACATATTAAAACCAAAAAAGGAATTTTTCCGGTTTTTCAAAATCATCCCTCAGAACTTGAAGTATTTGAGCAAATATGCTGAAATAAATTAACCCAATTTCAAATAAAATTAAAAATAAAATACCTTCAACTCTAAAAGAATTATTATTTTGCAAAACTTTGTCTATATTGTTGTCATCCTCTAATCTAACCTTTTTAGTTGAAGGTTCTTCCATTCTTAATAAACTTGAATTTCTCTTGTTGTTGTTCATAATAATTGTGAAGAAAATTTAAATTTTAATGAAAGGTTCAAATATCTAAATATAAATTATTTTAAATAAAAAAATTAAATGAGGGAATATACACAATATCATGAAATTGGGTTTTGGCATTTTGTAAGTCGCAAAGGATTTGGCGTTTTGAATATTTAGACGTATGGCATTATGAGGCAGGACATTTGGGTACTGACATTTTACATTTTTGGCGTTTTTAAATTTTGGCATTCTGAAAAATTTAATGAACTGCGTTTCGTACAGATCATACGATCCAAAGATCTGTAGAATAGGAGGAGCTTTGTCTATTAATATGACTTTTAAAAGGATCGCCTGTCAGTTTCGGTATAAATTTAGTTGGGCAATTTCAACGGTTAAACAAAAGCAATGGTCAGTACTTAAAACTAAATAAAAACAAACCTTGAACTATTCGAAGATTATGTCCACAAGTTCTTAAAAATAAGAAAAACTCACCAAAAATAGAAAGATACAAGCCCAGTGCAATAACAAAAATATGGCTACGACTTTCATTTTTCCTCTCGTTTTATTGACTAATAAAAATATATTATGCCAAAGATTAAAAAGTTAGAAAATATTTAAAAAATAACGTAAATAATAGAAATAGTATGTAAAATAAAGAGAGGTATTTTTAGTTGCGAGCCGATTAGACGCAGAATAGTGTGCGAAACGAAGAGAGTTAGAGATAAAATGGAAATTAAAGATTTCCTTTTCAATTCTGTCTGCTCAACAGAGCTTTCAATTTTCGTTTTTTTAAACATTTTTTTAGAATTTATAAAATCGTTATCTTTTCTACTATGAAAGTTGTAGCACTGATTTCTGGAGGTAAAGACAGTTGTTTCAATATGCTTCGATGCTTAGAAGAAGGTCACCAAGTCATTTGTTTAGCCAATTTGTTTCCACCAAAATCAGAGGAAATTGACAGTTATATGTATCAAAGTGTTGGAAGTGAAGGAATTGAGGTTTTTTTAAAACTTTTCTTTTTATTAGGACATTAACTTTTGTTTATGGGGAACAGCCGCGGTAATCACCTAAACGTGCTTACTCCCCCCTTTGGTTTTTATGATTTTTAAGGGTCTATATCTTAGTTTATAGGGGTTTCCTACAGTAAGGGTGATACCAATAGCTTTAGCTCGTCAAGACGAATCGAATAGTGTCCATCTTAAATGCGTTTGAGTTCGTTATTATTTATAAAAAAAAATTTTATTTTTGTAGTGTTTGAGTACTTTTTCTTTGTTTTAAAGTTATTCGCTGAAGCATTAGGCCTTTCACTCTTTAGAAGACAAATTAATGGAAGACCTAAAAGCCTTGATAACGAATATGTTTTTGATGAAGAGGATGAAGTAGAAGATTTGTTTCAACTTTTGAGTGAAATTAAACGATGGGACCCTGAAATTGAAGGTTTTTTTTTTAATTTTTTGGACGTTTATTTAAGTATTCTAAATCTTTAAGGAGTTTCTGTCGGTGCAATAAACAGTACTTACCAAAAAAAGCGTGTAGAGGATGTGTGTAAAAGACTTGGACTTGTTCCCCTTTGTTATTTGTGGGAAGAGGATCAATTGTCACTGCTTGATTCAATGGTTTATATTTTAATAAAATTACTCTATAAAAAGATAGTTTATGTTTTTTAGTTGGTTGGAGATTATAGCCTTAATTTTTGCTAATCCAATGACCGTAGATAATTTGAGGGATTTGTGGTTGTTAAGGTAGTAATTTCAAATGATTGAATTTCCCCTCTTTTTTTACTTCTTCTTTTTTCTTTATTTTTCTTTTTTTATTATAAAGCAAATAAAAATTAAAAATAAAGGGAAGAAGGAGTAGAGAAGACAACCCTTGGTAATTATCAATTTAAGTTTTTTTGCAGTTGTGGCTTTCAGTCTGAAACAAAAATCCAGGGGTTTCTAGCACTAAATAAAGAGGCTTGTAGTAGCCCTGACAGAATAATTCTTTAAAATTTAATTAAATTATTTAAAGATATCCGCTGGAATTGAGGCAATAATAATTAAAGTAGCTGCACTTGGATTAACTGTTGAACACCTTGGAAAGAACATTAAAGAGGTTTTTATTTATTTTAAGCTTTATGGGTACACAGAGAAGGGATTTTGGTTAATTAAAAGGGTTGTGGTGGATATTGGGATTTTAAAGAATTGTTTGAGCTGTGTCCTAAATGTACCTGACCTTTACCAAGTTGTTTAAGTTCAGAAGTATTAAAGTCCAGAAAGGTTTAGTAGACATTAATCTCCTTTTTTAAAGGCCTTTGTCTCTGTTTTTGAGTGTTTTATTTTTTTTATTTTTTTTAAAGAAGAATAAAGGAAGAATTATAAGGGTAAGGAGGCGCGTTGTTTTATTTAAAAAATTTCCCCCTCTTTTTCTGTTTAAAATTTAATCTTTATTTTTTTAAAAGATGCGTGAACATCTAATAAAAATTCATTCAAAATGGGGCTCACACATTTGCGGAGAGGGAGGAGAATTTGAAACTTTTGTGTTGGACTGTCCCCTCTTCAAAAAAAGAATTTGCCTGTGTTCTGCCCCAAAAATAATAAAAAATAGTGTTGATGAAACTGTTGCCCCTGTAGCTTTTTTAAAATTGGAAAATTTAAAATTGGTTGAAAAATGAATTAATAATTAAATTAATTTTTATTTAATTCTGTTGTGTTTAATAAATTATTTTAATTTATTTTTTTTTAATTTAAAATTGTTATTATTTTTTAATTTATTTATTTAATTTATTTGTTTATTTTTTAATTAATTAATTTTTTTTTATAATTAATACAGTTATTTGCAGTTATGTAAAAGGCCTTTATTATTACTGAAGTATAAAGGTGACTGCTTGGACTAACTTTTCTGGCCCCTTTACAAAGCTTACTTTCCAGGTTTTCTTTTTAATTTATTTTTTATTTACTGCCTAAAGGCCAAGTTTATTTTTAAGAAAAAATACCTTCTCTTTCGCTTATCGGCACTGAACCGGGCGGTGCTACAAAAAGTCCACTTTTCTCCTTTTTTAGATTCCAGCTTGATCATTCTCTTTAAATGAATAGAAAAAATAATTTAATTCAATGCCCTTGTTGTTTATTTCAATTTGATTCCCTTGTTTGGTTAATTCAACATTTGAGGGAACTTAATAATGTTTGCTTTTGTGCTAATCAACAACAATACAATTTAAATAATCCTTTTTGTTGTAAACTTTGTTTATTAAATTTACAAACTGCGAATGAGTTGGCCGATCATTTGGAAAGATTTCATAATAATACGGGGCAGAAGTGTGAACTACAGGTTTATTTTTAATTAATGGACGGTTTAAAGCATGGCACCAAAATGGGCTTTTTCTGCTTTTTAGGGGATTTTTGGAATTAAATGAAATTTTTGTAGTTGAGTTATGGATTTAAAAATTTTTAGGAGTCTGTTATAGGCCTAAAACATTAACTTTAATGTTGTTTTAAATTAATTTAAAGGGATTAAATAACCCTCACAAAAAGCAAAGAAGCACTCAAACAAGTGTCCATCAATGCAAATTTTGTACAAAATTCTTTAAAAGAAGTACGGACCTACAAAGACATGAACGTACACATACAGGTTCTTTTAAATAAAATAGATTAATTTTTAAAAAAATTGTGAGACTCTAATGACCAAAAATTAATTTAAGGAGAACGTCCCTTCACCTGTCCCCACTGCTTTTGTCCCTTCCGAACAAAACAAACAATGCAAACACATCTAAAAACACACTTAATAGACAACTCTATTGAACAATACAAATGCTCTTTCTGTCAAAAATATTTTCTTTCTCGTTCTTCGCTTAAATTACATATTCGAATACACACTGGAGAAGCTCCTTTTAAATGTCAAAATGAACAGTGTTTTGAGATGTTTAGGTTCTATTAAAATTAATTTATTTTTTATTATTCTAATTGTTAGTGTTTCCGTTGGTATTTTATTTGAAATAATTGTTTTAATTATTTTAATTTTGGTTGGGTAGATAGAACACAAAGGGGTCAACTGAGTTCCAACCATTATAACTCGTTAAGTTTTGGGTACTTTTTTATCTTTTTGGTACCATTGGATAGAGCAGAGAATTAACTATAAAATACCAAAAAAGCAGATTTTTTGGAAGAATAGAAAAAAGTTGGGGTTAAAAAACCTTAAAATGTTCAGAAAATTTAACTTTATTGGAGGTTTTTTAACCACAACTTTTTTTCTAATTTTTCAACAATTCTGCTTTTTCAGTATTTTATAGTTAATTTTCTGCTCTATCCAATGGTACCAAAAAGATAAAAAAAGTACCCAAAAGTTCACGAGTTATAATGGTTGGAACTCGTTTGGCCTTGCACTCAATCGTCCTCTTTAAAAATATTTTTAATTTTTTAAATTAATTTTTTTTTAATTTTTAGAACAAAAAAGTTAATGCTTACACACTATAAAAACACTCATTTTGAACAATTAATAAAAGAAAATGGTCAATTAATTGAAACCCCAATTAATATAACAGAGAAACAAAAATTAAAGTTAACTTCATTAAATAATCATTCTGTGGCTTTGAATCAATTATTAAAATTAAATACAAAAATAGGACCTAAAAAAGCAAGAAAATGTTTAATTTTATCTAGAAATTCAGCTTTCAATTATTTTGGGAGAAATGGGAATTTTAATGGAGGAAGGGAAGAAGAAGAGGAACAATTTCCTTCTTTTGATGTAAATAATGCAGGAGGAGGACAGCAATTTGAACAACAGGTTTATTTTAAACATTTAATTTTAAGGGGTATTTTATTGAAGAGAAATTAGGCAAAAATAGGAATTAAAAAAAAAGTCCGCAAATTTTGTCCGCAAAAAAGAATTAATTCTCTCGGTAGAATTGTTGTCTTTTTTTGGGTAAAATTGTTTTTAAATTGAAGAAAATTAAGTTTATTTAATGCTTATTTTTTAGACTGAAGCATTTCAAATACACCCGACTAAAAATATTTCTTCTGCCGTCCCACTCTACCAAAATATGTCAACTTATTCGGACCCGACTCAACAACAACAACATGAACAAATTATTGAACAACCTTATTGGTATATTTAATTAATTAATAGGAGTATTTTTTAAAGGATTTGTGAGGGGAAATGTGAATTTTATTTAAAAAAAAATTTGGTTTTTGCGGACAAAAATATTTTTTTGCGGATTTTAATATTTATTTTATTTTTTTAGTTCAAATGGTCTATTCAACTTTGAAAACAACAACATTTATACTAATAACAAATTTAATTTTTCAAATAATTCTTCTTCATTTTTCCAATCAGATGCAGAATATTCAAGTAATGGACAAGTACATTCCTTTAATTTAATTAACCAACAACAACCTTTATTTCGTTCATTAACTCCAATCTTTTGTTATTATATTAATGAAAACAATTCTAACGAAATTATGGAAGAAAATAGTGGGCAACAAATATTTTGAATTTTTGCGGACAAAAATTTTTTATTTTGCGGATTTTTAAAGATTTTCTTATTTAAAATTGGAAATTGTTTATATATACATAGTTGCTTTTAATAATTTATTTTAAACGATAAATCAATGTAGAGATCGGAGTCGAGGCGAATCTCGACGAGATTTTTCGAGATCCCGCTCCCGAAATCTCGACTTTTTTTTGAGAATTCCGAGATTTTCGAGACCTTCCGAAATTTGTCCCGCGAGACCTCATCTCGGTTTTAATTCTTATAAATAATCTTGTTCGGGATCTCGGAAATACAATTTTACCGGTTTCTAGTTTACATTACCATTTTGTCTATATTGCGCGTATGACCATTTTGTCTGTCATTATCAAGATATTTTTTATGACATTTAATTTTTTATTTCAAAATTTCTATAATTCTTTTCAGAATGAAAGCTAATTTAATTAATTTTCAACACAATCTGTCTTTCATCTATTCAAATTCTGTTCGTTATTTAAGTTTAACTGAAGCAAAACAATGGCAAAAATACGAGAACGAAAGGTATTTTGGATATGAACCAGCAGGAGAAGAACCTTGGAAGAGAATTAAACATGGGCTTACTTATGATTTGAGGAGAGCAGCGAGAAGATATAAAGAGGTTTATTTTTAATCGATAGTTTATTCTTTTGTTTATTTCTGTTTGCGTGTTTTCTTCCTTGGGGTTCCCTAGTATTTTTAGAATTTTCTTTTTAAATTTGTTAGACTTTAATTTACCCTTTTCTGAAAGCTAAACTATCTTTAAGGAATGTACTACCTTTCTGCTGCCCTTTTTTAAGGTAGCTTGGCTCCCAAGCTAATCAATTGGGGGTGAAAGTCTGTCCTAATTTCCTAAAAGGTTTGTGCTTGTTTAATGAAAGTGCTCTTGCCCCTGAAGACCTTAAATGTTTAGCAATGGTTTATCCGTCTTATTGTTGATTGTTTAATTGATAGTCTTTGACTTTTCTTTTCTTTAATCTAAAGGAAATTTAAAAGAATTATTTAAGGCAAAATATGACGCTTTTCGTCGTAAATACCCAATAACTTATATGTTCAAAAAAGATGTTCAAGATTATGAATTGCTACCAATGCATGTTGAATTCTTTATTATTGGAGGAGGTTTAACTGGTTCTTCCATTGCTTATTGGATTAAGCAATATTGTCGAGATGAGAATATATCCGTTACTGTGTTGGAAAATACTGACAATGTTGGGTATTTTTTTAAATTATTTTTTTGGGGGAAATTAAAAAAGGAAAACTTTTTTAATTTTTAAAAATGTTTTTCTTTTAATTAAGTTTATTTTTTGTTTTTTCTCTTCCATAGGGTTAGAAGCCTAAACCTTTAGTAGGTGGATACTGGGAAAGAGGTCAACTGAGTGCTAGTAAAGTTTTTAATTATCTTTTTGGTACCATTGGATAGAGCAGAAAATTAACTATAAAATACTGAAAAAGCAGAAATTTTGGAAGAATAGAAAAAAAGTTGTGGTTAAAAAACCTCCAATAAAGTTGAATTTTCTGAACATTTTAAAATTTTTTAACCACAACTTTCTTTCTAATTTTTCAAAAATTCTGCTTTTTTGGTATTTTATAGTTAATTTCCTGCTCTATCCAATGGTACCAAAAAGATAAAAAAGTATCTAATAGTTCAGGAGTTATAATGGTTGGAACTCAGTTGACCATTTCGCCCATTTTCCCATTTTAAGTTCCAATTTTTTCAAAATAAATTTAAAAATTAATTTCATCTATTTTTAAAGTTTACCAAAACACGTTCAATGCTGGGTAGTGGAGTAATTTCTCAACAATTTTCTGTCCCAGAGATGGTTGACTTGGCAATGTTTTCGGCAGAATTTCTTCGTCACGCAGGAGAACATTTAAAAATTTTGGGTATTTTTTAAAAAAACTTTTGATTAAATTAAAATAAAATTTTAAAGACAACGACCCTCCAGATATTAATTTTCTTCCAGTTGGAGTAATGCATTTGGCTAGAACCGACGAGGAAGCAGACGCGTTTAAAGCTGCTTGGAAGACACAAGTGTATGAACTTTTTCTTTTTTTTATAGACTGGAAATTTTTAATTAATTTTAAAATATGGTTGTTTTAACAATCTTTATTATTTAAAATTTATTTATTTAAAATTAAGAAAAAATTTTTTTTTTATTAATTTGGGACCAAATGTCACTCCTCCCGACTTTTTGTTTTTAATTTTTATTTATTTTCTTTTTAAATTAAATTTCCTTTTTTAATTAAATTTTAATTGTGTTCGAAGCTATTCATTCCATCCCTTTAATTTTATTTTTTAAAATTGAGATTTTGTACTTGTGACCAAATGTCATTTTACCTAATTTTAATTTTTTAAAATGTTCTAAATTTAATAATTTTCTTTCCAATTTTTAGCGAACACGGCGCACATGTTGCTTTATTAAACAAAGGAGAACTTGAAGAAAAATTTCCATTCATGCGCTTTGATGGTATTGTAATGGGGACTTTAGGTTTAATTTTTAAATAAATTAATTAAATTAAAAAAAAATAAAAAGGACTGGAAAACGAAGGGATTATTGACACTTGGCAACTGTTATCTGCTCTACGAGAAAAGAATATTACTTTAGGAGTTCGTTATTTAAAAGGAGACTTTGAGGGTGTAATAAGCTACAACCAAGGGAGAGACCAACCAACTTATGGAGCTGCTGAAAGTGTTGAACAGGCTGATTCTGATTCTTTGTATATGCACAAAATTAATGGTGTTGTGGTTTGTTTTAATTTTTTAAAAATTTTTATTTTTTATTTAAAAGAGGGGGAAGGGTCCAAAATTCTTGGAAAAGTAAGGACAGAATTTCTCCTTTCCTTTTTTATTTATTTAAATAAACTTGGCCTATTTTAAAGATCCTTTTCTGGGTTTATATTTATTTAATTAATTCAATGTGTTTAACTGAAAATTTATTAAAAATTAAAAAAAGAAATAAATAAATAAAAATATTTATTTAATTAAAGGGAGGGGGTAAGGGTAATTATTTTAAAATAATTTAATTTAAATTTATATTCTAGTTATTTAATTTAAATTTAAGTAAAGGGGGGAGGGGAGGAGGGTAAGGGTAATTATTTTAAAAGAATTTAATTAATTTATTTAATTAGGAAATTTATTCAATTTTATTTCCCTCTCTTTATTTTCTCTATGTAACGGAAATGATTTTAATACAACCCCTGGGCTTTATATTAAAAAAATCTTTTAGATTAGGCGTCTATTAGAATGCATTTCAGGTAATTTTTAGTCGCTAAGGCTTTTAATTCAATTAATTTTTAAATTTATCCATTCTCTTTAGATTCGCCCACAGATGTCAGGAGCAGCCCCTCGTCCTGTTCATTGTTATAAAATGTTTAATGCTGCGGGGCCGTGGGCTGGGGAAATTGCGAAAAGGGCGGGAATTGGTTTTCTTTAATTATTTAGTTTTTTAAAAAATTCTTTTTTCAAGGTTTTAAGGGTGGAATGATGCGAGTTCCTTTACCCATTGTATGCACTAGAAGAACCAATTTTGTGGTCCATGCCCCAGAAGTCCCGGCCCTGTCAATGCCTATACTGATGGATTCTAATGGCATTTTTTGTAGACCTGATTCTGTTGGTTATAATTATATTTGTGGGAAATTGCCTGATAAGGTTTTTCTTTTTAAATTGTCTTTTAAAGTGTGAATGGATTGGGGAGAAGATTTAATTAAATTAAAGAGTTTGTGTTTAGTTTTAATGATATATTTGGAATTCTTTAATTATTTTATTTTTTTAAATTAATTTTTTTTAAAGAAGAAGGATGTAAAGAGGAAAGAGTCTATACATTGGATTTAATAAAATCTAAATTAAATTTAATTGTTAAAAAATTGGGGACATGGGGAAACTTTAAAGGTAAATAATAATAAATGTTGACCCCTTGGCCCTTTACCCTTTATTTAATTTTAATTTATTTATTTTATATTTTGGACTTTTTTTAATTTTTTTTTTAATTTTAGAGGGTTTTAAAAAATTAAAAAAAATTTTTTTTTAATTTTAGATGGATGCAGCTAAACATCTGAAAGAAGAAAATAGTAGAAATAATAATGATGAACAACCACCAATTGATTATAATGAATTCTATGAGCAAGTATGGCCTTTATTGGTAGAAAGAGTTCCTTTATTTAAAAATGCAAAGGTTTTTGATTTTCAAATAAAATTAAATTTTAATTAAATTTTTTTAATTATTAAAAAAAATTATTTTATTTTTTTTATTATTAATTAAAAAAAATAAATTATTTAATTTTCTAATTAAAAATGTTTATTTATTTATTTTATTAATATGAATTATTTTTTTTATTAAATAAAAAATTAATTTATTTTAATTAATTAGAATATTTTTAAAAAAAAATTATTTTTTTTTAATTAAAATTAATTAAATTTTTTTAATTAATTAAAATTAAAATAAATTTAATTTAAAGGTAATAAATGCTTGGCATTCTTATGAGGACATAAACATGTTTGATCAACTCCCAATAATAGGAGAACATTTAGTACACGAAAATTTTGTTCAAGTCTGTGGATTAAGTGGCTATGGACCTCAACTTTCTATTGCCATTGGAAAAATGATTTCTGAAAGAATTTATGACAAGGCCTATGTTACCGTTAATTTAAGAAAATTTGATATGAGAAGAATAATGCATGGAAATAGATTTAATGAATTATTTAGATGTGTTTGAATGTTTTAGATTTAATTAAATTAAATATTTTAATTTAAATAATTTAATTAATTTTTTTAATTCAAATATTTTATTTTAATTTTTTTTTAATTATTTAAATAATTAATTAATTTAATTTTTTTTAATTTTAATTAATTTAATTATAAAAAATTAATTTTCTTTTTTAATTTTTAAAAATAGATCTAAAAAAATGAGACGTCTTAAAATTCAAGTAAAACCCAATCAAAACTCATCTAAACAGAAAAATGAGACTGAAGAAGAAAAAACAGTTAAAAAAACAAAAGCAGAAGAATTATTAACGCCTGTTGAAGAAGAAAACAACAACAACAATAATTTAAATAAAATTAAAGAAAAAACAATTGAAAATGTTGTTCAGGAAAATAACCAACAGAATGAAGAAAACATTGTTTCTATTAATTCTACTCCTTCTTTGTTAAATGTTGTTGTGAGTAGTAGCAATGAAGAAAATGTTCAATTAAATGAAGTTGTTAGTACAGAGTCAATTACTAGTTTGCCGAACATTGAAAATAATAACAATTATATGTTTGAGAATGTTGTAAACGAGGTATTATTTAATTGTTAAAAACATATCAGAATTAATTACGAACATTCCGGAAAAACATCAGAATTTATTAAAAACATAAACATATCAGAATTAATTAAAAAAACATTCCGGAACAATTAAAACTTTCCGGAAAATATTTTTAAAAAAGTCATTAAAATTTAATTTTAAGAGGCAAACAAACAAAATTCATTTACCACCCCTACTGTCATCTTCGAAAACATCGCAACAACAAATTAATAATTCTCTGATTGGAAATGTTGGTTCTCCCCAAAAATATGACAAAAATGAAGCAAATAATAATGAAGTAATTTTTTTTAATTTTAATTAAAAAATTGTTTTAAAATTAAATTTAATTTAGAGAAGATTAAAGGAACGGCCAAAAGAGAAATTATGCGATACAAAGAAATTTACAATGGCTGGTAAAAGGGAATTTTTTTATTTAATTTTATTTTTTTAAAAAAGATTTAATTAAATGGCGTCCTAGAACAGAAAATACATTCAGAAAGAAATGGTCTACTAAACGAAAAAATGATGAAGAAGAAAAAACAATACTTTCAAAAACTGACGAATCTGATGATTTATCAACTGCTAATTCATTAACTCCAAAAAAAGGGAATTTAGAAGATGAAGAAGGAACGCCTAATTCTGGGCCTAGAGTATGTTTATTTTATAATTTAGAAAATAGTTGTTTTAAGTGGAGATTAATATTTAAAGTTTTATTATGTAGGAAATATAACAGAATTAATTTAAAACATTCTGAAAAACAACAGAATTAATTAAACTTTCCGGAAAACATAACAGAATTAATTACGAACATTCCGGAAAAACACATCAGAATTAATTAAACTTTCCGGAAAACATTAAGAATTAATTACGAACATTCCGGAAAAACACATCAGAATTAATTTAAAACTTTCCGGAAAACATAACAGAATTAATTTATTTCCGGAAAACATATTTAAATTTAGGTCAGAATTAACGAAAAAGGAGAAATGGTTGTTGATGAGGATTCTTTGATTGTAATGCAAAATCCGGAAAACACACAACTGGAAACCGTTATAAATGTTGTTATTTTTAAATCATAATTTTAAAAACATTTTTTTAAAAGGATGTTGCCGGCCCAAAGAAATTGACTAGTATGAGTTTTAGGAAGAGAAGCAGAGGGTCAATTTGGGGTGTATTGGAAACTGATTTATTTTATGGTTTAATTTATTTAATTAATTATTTTTAAAATTAAATAAATAAAATAAAGAAGTCCTAGCAGCAACAGGTACTGATTTTGGATTAATGCATGAATTTATTCCTAATCGTTCCCGACTGGAATTGAAGCAAAAATTTAATAGAGAACATCGTGTAAATCCAAAAAGGATGGATGAGGTATTAAAAAAAAATTTTTTTTCAGTCTAAATAAATACAGGAGAGTCCAAATAACCCGAAAATATTAAAAAATTATTTTTTTCATTTTAAGGCGTTACGCAATCCTGTCCTTTTGGACGGACGTCTTCGTCAACGAGTGGAGCGGTTTCATTCGGAAATGGCTAAATAAATTTAAAATTTAATAATAATTTTTTTTGACTCTTTTTTCAATTTTTGAATAATTTTTATATTTTTTAAAGATTTTAGAATTTTTTTCCGCAACCGATTTTACCCAAAAAAATTTTTTTTTCAGTCCTAAATTGTTAAAATATATTTAATTAAAATTATTGTAGAGTAATTTTTTTAATTATTTATTTTTAATAATAAAAGCCTTATAAAGCACAAAAATGATATTTATCTCAACAATTTTATATTAAATGAAGCAGAGACTGGTTAGGATTGACGTTTAGTTTTTCTGTTCAAAATGGTCAATTACCAAAATGGTCAATTTACAAAATGGTCAATTACCAAAATGGTCAATTTACCAAAATGGTCAAAACTCAAAATGGTCAATTCACAAAATGGTCAATTACCTAAATGGTCAAAAGTCTCCTTTCCAGTCTTTTAAAAAAGAAGAATAATTAAAATGAATAGAAGAAAAATAAAAAATAAATTCTTTATTAAATTGAAGAGATCATCACATTTTTGGGGTAAATATTTTAAAAAATAAATAAATAATAATGAACAAAAATATAGAAAATTTTCTATATTTTTTGTCCCTAAAAACAAATATTTAATTGGCAGGAAAAAACAATAATTGTAATAATTTAAAAATGGGCAGAAAAACTTAGTTAAAAATACTCAATTTTAATGGCCAATTTTATTTTAAAAATTTTAGGACAAAATGGTCAAAAGACAGAATGTCAAAACTCGAAATGGTCAGAATACAAAATGGTAAAAATTTAAAAATAAAATTGGTCATACCAACGAAAATAAAAATAAAAAAATAATTGTAATTGTTAAAGAGACTTGGAAAAATAACCAAGTTCCTCAAACATTAACTTTCCCCCTCAATTAAAAATATTTAAATTAAAATAATTAAATTTTATTTTCTTTTTTTCTGAACAAATAATTCTTCTAACCAACGTCTTCGTTCAACAACAATATTATCATCATCATTATTATTTCTATTTTTAATATCTTCTCTAAATTTACGTAATTTTGTTGGGTATTTACTTGTAAATCTGTTAGAATAATTAGAAGAAGACTTTAAAGAAGAAGAATCACTACTGGAAGCAACAATTGGCACACTATCTACAAATACACCAGAACTGTAATCTGTCGAATCTTGATATTCATAATCTTCTTGGACTGCTAAAATGTAAAAGTAGGCGAATTTTTAATTTAATTGGTAAAGTAAGGGAGGGAGAGGGAGGAGACGTTTGGGCGCAGTCTAACGCCGCTTTTGGACGCAATAACTTTAATTAATAATGGCCTAATTTTTTGAAATTTTGGTATTATGTTCTTAATAGTGTTATCTATAAATGTTATAAATTTCAGAATTTTTGTCAAATTATTTCAAAAGTTATGGGTAAAAAAGTTGGCGACTATTGCAGGCGCAGGTGTTGTGTTGGTTTTTGCTTTATAACTCTACAACAGCTTGATCTTTTCTAAATGTTTTTGGTATCATTCAATAGAGAATTAAATTCTCTATAAAATAAATTTTAATTAAAACTTTGTTTAAAGTTGGAAAAATGTTAAGGTCAAAAAACCTCTAAAAATAACAAAAAATGTTAGTTTTTTTAACATAACATTCTTCCACAATTTTCAGAAATTCTGATTTTTAGGTATTTAATAGCTAATTTAATTCTCTATCGAATGATACCAAAAACATAAAAATAAATCAATTAATTACTGAGTTATACTGTAACAACACACCCAAGGTCCTCTTACCCAAAATATTCCAATTAATTAATAAATTTTTAAAAAATATTTTAAACCTTTTTTCTGTTGTTGATGATGTCGATGATGTCGTCTAACACTACTAGCATTACTGCTATTTATTGTAGTAGCTAATAAAAATAATAACAAAAATGTTGTTAATTTAAAAAATATTTTTGTTGTTATTTTTGACATTTTTTTAAAAATTAATTTTTATTTTTTTAAAATTATTTATTACTAAAATAATAAAAGGAAATATTTTAATTAATTAAAAAATAAATTGTTATTTATTTATTATTTTTAATGTTTTTTTCCAAGTTTGCGGAATAAAAGAGTGAATAATAAAAGGAAAGAGAGTAATTAATTAATTAAATTGTAAACAATTTATTTTTAGAAAATTATGAAATTAAATTAATAATAAGAGAGAGAAGGCTTATTTATGGATAAAAATATTTTTCTTTTAAATACCCTTATATTCTTTTGTGTTTATCCACGCCACGCCCATCTTTTTCCTTCTATGCGCGGATGTTTTTTTTTAATTTTTTTGGCACGCCTTTTTACAGAAATGTGTAATTATTAGAACAATTAGATACAGAAATGGTGTTCATTTTGTAGAGGATATTTTTATTTGTTTAATTGTAGTTTTAATTTTTTAAAAATTTATTAATTAATTGGAATATTTTGGGAAAGAGGACCTTGGGTGTGTTGTTGCATTATAACTCAGTAATTAATTGACTTATTTTTATGTTTTTGGTATCATTCGATAGAGAATTAAATTAGCTATTAAATACCTAAAAATCAGAATTTCTGAAATTTTTAGAAGAATGTTATGTTAAAAAAACGAACATTTTTTGTTATTTTTAGAGGTTTTTTGACCTTAACATTTTTCCAACTTTAAACAAAATTTTTAATTAAAATATATTTTATAGAGAATTTAATTCTCTATTGAATGATACCAAAAACTTAAAAAAAAATTGAAAAGTAGACAAGTTATTAAGGTCAGAGTAGGTTAGGTCGCGTACCCCAACCTTGCGAACTTTACAATTTTTTAAATAAAAAGAAATAAAACAAACGAAAAAAATATAAATTTAAAAATATTCTCCAATCTTTGTAGATTGTTTCAAAAAATAAATTTTATTTTTTAATATTTTTCGGAAACGGGAGTTAAAATTTAACGACCACCCCCAATTACCCGCCTTTTCCTATTACTCTAATTTTTAAAATTAAAAAAGCGGCTTCTTTATAAAAATTTTACCCTTTTTTAAAGGTTATTTATTGCTTTTTTCCCTGTGTATTTTTAATACATTTTCTGTGTGTTTTGTTTTTATTTTTAATTAAGCGAAAATAAATAAACCTTTTCCCCTTTACTTAATTACAGACATGTGTGTATTACCTTTATTATTTATTAATTTATTTTAAAATTAATTAATCATTAAAATTGGGTTAGGGCCTTTTTTAGTAGATAAAAATTTTTTATTTTTTTTACCATTTTTTAATTTTTGGCAAAATGTCTTTTTGGCAAAGAATATTTTGGCGAAGTGTTTTTTTGGCGAAATGTCCATTTTTTGTAAAAATAAAACAAATCTGGCAACTAAATTTTTATGTAATTTATTATAGTAAAATAAAAGGTTTTGTTTTACAAAAAATGACGACATAAGCAATTTATTATATTCATTAGATAAGCATTTTCTCAAAAAAGGGTCACGCCATTAAAAAAAAAGTAAAAGGTTTAAAATAAATTAATAAATAAATATATTTTTGTAAATATTGGCAAATTACCAGAAACACGTGAAAGGCATCTTAAATGCCATTTTAAGATAATTACTTTATTTTTTGACATAATGCCAAGGAAAAATTAATTTTTGCAGGGAAGACGTAGCGCCGCCGCCAGGTCGGCGCTAGTCTCCTTTTTTGACCTATAACTTTTTTTGTTGTAAACTTTTCTAATTAAATTATATATCATTCGAAAGCTGAGAGTCTTCTTATTATTTTTTCTGTTTGGTCTTCTGGTCGGATCAGTCAATAAAAAGTTATGAATTTTTAAAGTAAAAAATGGTAATTTTAGTCACTTATTTGACCACAACTTTTTTTAAATTAGTCAGAACAAATTTAATCTTTTAAAAGAAGAAAGCTTAGACATTCTGAACTTTGATAAAAATACGAAAATTAAAAAAACATTCTCAAAGAAAAAAGTTATGGGCCAAGAAAAGAAAGATGGCGTTGCACTCTTCCCTGCGCCGAAACGACCCTACCCTCTTTATTTAATTTTAGAAAATAAAAAAATAGAGAACATAGATTAATTTATATATTTTTATTTATTTATTTTTGCACGCAATTAATAGAAAATATAAGAATAAATATTAAAGTAATTTAAAAGGTTTTGCAAAAAAAAATGCTTTAAAAAAGGAAAATTTTTTATTTTTAAATGTTTTTTGGGTTTTGTTTGCACCTAAAATATTTATTTTTATATTTTGTATTTTTTCCATTTTTAGATTAATTTTGTAGTAAATATGGACTTTTTAAAAAAGAAAAATTTTTATTTTTTGATTTTCCAAAAATTGTTGTGTGAGAGGGATAATGTTAACCTTTGCAACGGTTGAGGCTAAAAATTTAAATAAAAAACGGGACTTAAAAATATAGAATGTTGTGTAAATATTCTTGATAATGTTGGCTAAAAATTCTGAAAATTTCAGAATTTTTGGATTACTGTAGAAAAAGTTATGAGTGGAAAAGTACGCGAAATGACGTATTTTTAAGCGAACATTCAATATTTTTGACCCGAACTTTTGTAATACGTAACCAAAAATTCTGAAATTTTATAAACAGTTAGATACCCTTATTTGGAATGTTTTTACAAAACTTTGTAAATTTTGTTTTATTTCTGACAATTTTATAGGACTTGGCGCATAGCGTTGTTTGCGCCGAAGCGTCTCCGACGTTTACAAACTTCCTTGAAAATAATATTAATTTTTCTTTTAATTTTTAATATTTTAAAAATATTTGTTTGAAATAATTTCTGGCTAGAAGCCAAAAATTATTTCAATAAAATTAAAAAAAAAAATTTTTTTGTCTGGTTCTGTGTGTGTAAGTAAGGAAAGGGGAAGAGGAAAAAAGAGACAATTGGCACGGGGTGAAAAAAAAATAAAAGAAAAAAAGGGAAAGAATTAAAAGAAGAAAATAAAAAAAAATATTTCGAAATTATATACCTATATATTTTTTTATTTTTTTAATAAATTTAAAAGAACAAAGGGGGAACAAGGGGAAGTCATTTTTCTGTGTGTTTTAAATAAAAATATAAATTTATTCTTTGAAAATAAAAAAATAAAAATCATTCTATTTTATAAAGGACAAGTAAAAATAAATTATTAAATAAATAATAATTGGAAAAATGAATGGAATGGAATGTTGGGAGTGAAAAACCCTCCACTCCCCCCCTTTCTTACACAAGAGTGTAAATTTTATGAGTAAAGAATGAACTATTTGATAGAGTCTTGATACCATTCGATAGAGAATTAAATTTGCTATTTTTAAAAATTAGAAATTTAATTTTAAAGATTAAATAGAAAATTATTTGGCAGTAAATTTAAAATGTCTGGATGGAGGGGTTGTTGTTTGAATTTTTAACATATCTTTTTTTAAAAGAATCCTAAAATTATGATTTTCTACTATTTTATAGCTCATTCTGTCCTCTATCGAATTATACTAAAATGATTTTAATAGTTCAATTATAAGCTGAGTTATGAGGCTTAACGCCTATTGAGGTGTAGCTGTTGGAAAGAGCTTGCTCTAGTTTTTTCTTTATAACTATTAAAGTTCTTTTTTTTTTAATTATGATTTTCTAATATTTTATAGCTCATTCTGTCCTCTATCGAATGATACTAAAAGTATAATTTTAAGTAAATCCATTAGCGAGTTATACGCTTAGACTGCGGTGAGGTATTTAACTAGACATAGTATAAGATTTTCGCGAAAAGAAAATTGAAAAGAAAACTAAAAAGGGGTTTGATTTATTCTAAATTTCGTCATTCTAGTCTGAAAAAATAAAAGAAAATAAAAGAAACTTTTTCTGATTTCTTAAAGAAAAATGTAGTAATCTCAGTAAAGGTAAAGGGAGAGGAACATAAAGGGTAAAGGAAAGGGAACAAGATTTTTATTTTTTTGTTAGAAGGAAATTTGGTCAAAAAATGAATAAAAAGAAGGATGATTAGTGTGTATTTTGTAGGCAAAACTGTTTTCTTCTGTTTTCCATCACGGCCCGGTACGGGGCGGCGCCAAATGATTGCGCAACACCACCCACCCACATAATTATTTATTTTCTCTTTACAGGCCAAAACCTGGTTGTTTGGATCAGCGAAAAGTGTTGGAAAAAGAAGGAAAATGAAAAAGGAAATGCTAGAAAAAATTGGGGTAAGGAATTTTTGGGTTATTAACGAAAATCTGGTTCATAAGGACACCTTGATGTAAAGGCATAAAATGGTCAGAATAACACCCACAGGTCATTCCCAAATAGATTCTTATAGAAATAGTGTTATTATGAAAGAATGGCACTATTAGCGAGTAATCTTATAATGAAATTCGTTGCATTGTCCTTACAATTGGAGTAAATCAATTTTTCAATTAACTGATCAACAGTTAAATAAATCAGTAAAATTAAACTTTTTCCCTTTTATTTACCTTCCTTTTAATACATAAATAAATAATTGTGTCATAAGTTAGGCAAAAAATTTAAAATTTCCCTTCGTTCTGTCATGTTTCCGGCCTATTTTTATTCGTTTATTTCCGTTTCCGCTGATTTAAAAAATTATTTTTGATTTATTAGAAAAGTAATAATATTAACTATATAATTGTTAATTTATTTTAAACAATTTTTAATGAAAAAATTTTTTTTTTCAAGTCAGAATAAGTCGGAGTTTTTAGAAATACTTTGTGGAAATTTAAAGCCTTTAATTTAATCAGTTATAGCTTAATTAAGTTGAAATTCGCTAAAGAGTGTCGTTGGTGTAGTGGTAGTGTGTCCGGTTCTGTGTGGTGTGGTGTATGGGTTCGGACCTGTTTGGCTGCCTTACTGTTTTCTCACCTCTTTTAATTAATGAAATTAATTTAAAAAACAGTTTAAGGCCAATAGAGTCTCAATTAATTTTTAAAAATTTTCTTCTATTTTTTAAAATTATGTTTTTCATTTTTAGGCAGGTGCAGCAGGGTCACAAAACTAGCCAATTAGATTCTCTATATTTAAAAGAAGAAAAAAACGGTAGATCGGAGAGGAAAAAAGGTACAACAACAAAAACACAAAATTCTGAGCGCGCACGGCACTGCCAGCCTGGAAAAAGGTTATTTTATTTTCTTAAGGATTTGGCATTCTATTGGGAGGAAAAGGGAAATTTTTTGGGGAAAGTAAAAATAAAGGGGAAAAAATGACCCCGAAGAAGAAGATGAGCCTGGAAAATAAATCTATTCCTTTACAATCCTTTTTTTTGACCTATTTTTAAAAAATAGAGGATTTTTTGTAGATAAATAACTTTTAGGAAAAAAAGAAAAAAACAGTAAAAATAAGGATAGTCTAATAAAACTTGTTAAAAGCAAATAGAAAAAGTTGGAAAAATAAAGAGAATAATTTAATATTAATTTATTTTGATTTTTTTAATTAATTAAAAGAAGAGATAAACGGGTTTGTTTAAAGAAAAGGAAGAAGATTAATTAATTTATTAGAAGCATTAAAAGTTCTTTTATTTTATTTCTTATTAGATATTAATTTTTGGAGAAAAATAGAGCTAATTTTAATTAATTAATTTAATTATTTAATTAATTTTTAAAAAAGAAAAAATGATTAAAAAGGAAGGGTAGGGGGTTACTTGATTCAAAGCGTTATAACTCTGGGTTGGATCAACCTTTTAAATTAATTTTTGTGTCATTAAATAGAGGAGAGAATTTGCTACAAAATAGATCAAAATAAAGTTTTTAGAAAGACTGGTAAAAAAGTAATGACGAAAAAACGACGCTTTGCCGCACACTTGCAGCATTTTCTTCCCTAAACTTTTTTAAGTTTTTCTTTAAATCCAAGTTTTAAGCTCATTTTAAAGCCCATTCTCTCCTCTATCCATTGACACTAAAATTAGCTTGATTAAATTATTTTGGGATGAGTTATAGAATTTAAGGCAATAGCGGTTCGTGTCTTTGTAACCGCAGGGAAGACATTTTTAAAATAAAATTTTTACCTTTAAAAAATTATTTTATTCTTAAAAATAATTTTAACAATTCAAATTAAGCTTACAAAATTAATTTTAATAATAATTAAAATAGAAAAGACTATTTAAGGATTTAATATATTTTCATGACATAACCAGAAAATCTGATCGGAGAGGAAAAAAAAAAAAAAAAAAAAGAAGGGGACGGCACAGAGTTGCACCAAAAATAAAATCAAATAAAACAAGCACAGCCTAAGGGTAAATCGACGAAAAAAAGTTGGGCAAGTTCTTATTCTTTTTTTATTGTAAATTTATGCCGATATGTTTTCTTCTCTTCCTTTCCTTTTCCCCCTTTTTTCATTAACGCGGCGGGTGGGATTTTTATCTAGAAAAAAGGAGAAAAGTGTGGATTTTAATTTGGAAAAGAAAATAAAATAATAAATTAATTGGATAAAATAGTCTGTGTAATAATTTGTTGGTTATTTGGCCATGTCCGCAAGTTTTGTCCGCAAATTATAAAGAGCATTACACAGCCGATTTATTTCATCAAAAAGATGTAAAAATGAGAGTTTATTAAACTGCCGAACTCACTGTTTATTTGTCTGAAATACAAAGCATTTACTGAGAAGATAAATATTTGCGGACAGAATTTGCGGACTTTTTGGCTTCTATTTTTTTCCTTTCTTTTCTAAGTTTAAATGCTTCAGGTTTCGTAGTCTTTAAAAATTCTGAAGAAAGACTTGTTATCCTATATTATAAAACTAGTAATAAAATTTGTAACATTTTAATCTTCCCATCTTTTCTCTTTTTTAAATTTCACTTTTCCTTTAAAAACCACCCGCCGCGTTGTCATTGAAAAAGAAAAGAGTAACTTTTATTAAACGCTATTTATAATTACCCTACGGGTTATTTAATTAATTATTTGCTCTATTTTTATTAATTTCCTCGTAGATATTCGTGCTACTTTATTCCAAGCACATCTTCCAGTGAAGCGCAGAACAGAACAAAATGTAGGTAGGGTCACTCCGTGGCTTATAACCTTTTTAGAAATGGTTCAATCAATTCGTTCCCGTTAAGAAAAATAATCAGCAAATTCAGGGCTTTCGATTGAGCCAAATTCAGTCAAATTGCTTGAAAACAAAAAAAGTTATAGGCGAAAAAGGAAGTGTAATGGGAAAAATACCTAGCCAGTTTAAATAAATAAATATTTATAACTTTTGGCGTATCGTTTTTTTAGTGTCAATTAATCCTGCCTTTTGAGTATTTGTGTTATTAGAGTCACAGTTTTTTTTTCTCCAATTTTTTTCTTCATTTATTATTTTTTCTTCATTTTTTTCTAAACATTTATTATTTTTTCTAAGATTAGTTTTATTTTTAGAATAATGTACCCATTTATTAAATTTGGAAAGTTAGCACGTTATCAAATAAATATAGGACAATACGAGGAGGCAATTTCAAGTTATGAAGAAGCAATAAGGCTAATCGAAGTGCAAATTAAAAAGACATATAACGATTATTCAAAGCGTAATCGATTAGTCAAGGTTTTTATTTATTTAGATTCTTCCCTTCCTTATAAGACATTAGAAGGTTAAGTAGGTGAATAACTGGGGATGTTACTAACGAAAAGAAAACTGCGGGGATGTCCAAACACCGTTCTTTAAATGGAGGGAATTTCCTAAAAGGGAGAAGTGTATTAAATGAAAAAAACATTCTAGAAGGTTACTTTAGGTACGGGGAGTCAATTAGTACGGGTTTAGGGTCCGTAAACCACTCGGTTTAGCTGAGCGATTGGTTGGGGTATTTCCCGTTCTTACCAAGGTTTTCCCTTTTAGTTTACTTTGTTAGGGTTATCTGGTTTAATCTTTATGTTTTAGTGTCTAAATACCTTACAAGAAGAACTCCAACTAATAAAACAGGAATTGGTGCCTGCATTAGACCAATTGGCCCATGCTGTTTTTGACAATTGTTCTACCGATTCTGAGTCACCACCTGCTGACCCACCTGCCAATACTTCTCCTCATAGGCTTTCAGGTTTCTTTAAATATTCTTTTAACTGTTAACGAGTGTTTTTCTTCTTTTTAAGTTCATCAAACTCCTTCCTCTTCGTTAACCAGTTCTTTACATCACCGAAAATCAACTGCTTTTGCCGGTGCTAATGGTCGTTCTTTACATCAAAGTATGATTAAACCAAAAACAGGGGTATCTTCTGCAACTATTAAACCAACTGGTCGGTTAAGAACTTTTTCAAAATCTGATAAAAATGACAACAATAAAAGCTCACTTTCTTCGTCCTCTCAAACCAATGGGAGGCACCGTCATGAAAGGACGGGAGGAATTAAACAAAGTCCAACTGTTCCTGCACTTCCTGAGGAGGCATTGAATGCAAATAATAGCAATACTAATGCTATGGAATCGTCAGGTTTATTTTTTAAATTAAAAGGGAAGGAACAGACTTTTTATTTTAACTTTAATTTATTCCCCTTTTTTTCTGTTAGAAGGGTTTAAAAACGCTATTTTTGTAGCTGTAGGAATTAAGGGAAAATAGAGAGTTTTTTCAACCTTTCTTTTTTCTTTTAAACCTCTAAATCTGTTAACTTTAATTCTTCGTAAAATAATAAAAGAAGAATAATATTAAATTTAAAGTATTCCTCCCAGACGGAGTTGACGCTTTCAGCATTCCCGGTTATGACGCTGATTTGGTTTCACTTATTCAAACGGGAATACTTCAACAAACGCCTTCAGTACGTTGGGATGATATTTCTGGATTAGACGAAGCGAAGAACCTGCTAATTGAAACTTGTGTAATTCCAATGGAACATCCTGTAAATTTTTTGTTTTTATTTTTTCTGTTTAAAAGGATTCTTGAGGTTTTTAATTAATTTTCAGTTAATTTTTAACCTTGTTTTTTAGGACTTTTTCCACGGAATTCGTCGTCCCTGGCGTGGTATTTGTATGTTTGGACCGCCCGGTACTGGCAAAACTCTGTTGGCTAAAGCTCTAGCAAATGAGTGTAATACAACATTTTTTAATGTTTCCTCTGCTACGTTAACCTCAAAATATAGAGGAGAGTCCGAAAAGTTGGTCAGACTACTCTTTGAAATTGTTTGTTTATTTTTCTATTTTTTCTTTATGTTTTTCCTTATTTTTACATTTTTTTCTCTTAAAAACGTGTTGAAATTAATTTTTTATTTCATTCTTATTGAAAATATGTTAAGTTAATTTTATGACATCCGAGCGGGTTCGAACCCATGACCCCCTACTTTGGGTTTATTTTAGATCTTTGCTGACATTTAAAGGTAGAATAACCTTTAAAATAAGCTTTTTATTATTAATAATTATTATTTCCATTGTTCTTGTTTTGTAAAAGTTATCAAAACTTGTTTAAATTTTTTTATTTTTAAAGGCTCGTCAACGCTCCCCTTCAACTATTTTTATCGATGAAATAGACAGTATTGGTTCGAAAAGAGGAACAGACAGTGAGCATGAAGCTTCTAGACGTGCAAAATCTGAATTATTAATTCAAATGGACGGGTGTATTTCGGACGATGGGAAAACAGGTTTTTTTGTTTAACTTATTTTTATTAAATTTTTAAAGTTCTTGTCCTCGGTGCGACAAACTTTCCTTGGGACATGGATGATTCCCTACGTCGCCGTCTCGAAAAAAGAATTTATATTCCTCTCCCCAACTGTCCTGCTCGTCTCAATTTGCTTGAAAATGCTTTAAAATCTGTTGAATTGGATAAAGATGTTAATTTAAGAATTGTGGCTGAACGTTTAGAAGGTTATTCTGGGGCTGATATTACAAATATTTGCAGGTTTTTATTTTTAAAATTTTTTAAAAATGTTTTGCTTAGGGGAAAGTTTGTCTTAATTTTATAAAGAATTTTTTTTATTTAAAAGGGAATTAATAGTTTGACGTTTTTTGCGGATTAAATTTGCGGACAATTTTTTTTAAACCTTTTTTTTTAAATTTATTTAATTGATAGAGAATGTTTATTTAATTAAATAGAATAAAATTTATTATCTTTAAAGGGATGCAGCTTTCGCCCCAATGAGAGAATGCATAAATTCAGCCAATACATTACACTCCAATTATGAAGAGAGAAAGGAAGCTCGACGTAAACTGTTAAAAGAACAACCCAACTTAACCATAAAAATGATTCACTTCGAAACAGCAATTGAAAAGATTAGGCCCTCTGTTGCTTCTGATAATGTCCAAAAATATGTCAAATGGGAGGAGGAATTTGGGTCTAAATAAATAAATGGAGGAATAAAAGGATTTTTAAAGGTTTTTTTAATTTATAATTTATTTTATGCTTTGAAGAAAAAGAAAAAAGAATTTTTTTTTTAATTTTAAAGGGGTAAAGGAAGGAAAAATTAATTTATTTGAGCTAAAAAAAATTTTTTTTCTGAACAAATATTTTTTTTGTGTTTATTAAATGACTAGTGTATAATTTATCTTTGTTTTATTCTGTTCGTTAAAAATGCTTAGATTTTTATTAACTATTTTTGTGTATTTTATGCCTGTCGCTCCTTCTTTTGATGAAAAAAGATGCTTAAAGATTGAATAAATTATAAATATTTTTATTGTTTGTTTTTTTATCTGTTAAGTTTCAAGAATTATTTTTAATTTGTTTATTAAAGAAAAATCCGCAAGTTTTGTCCGCAAGTTTTTTTGTAAAGAATTAAGTGTATTTAAATTAGTGGAGTAAAAAGAAGAAGAAAAAAACAATTTTTACTTTGCTATAATTGTTGCAAAGTTTCTGTCTTTGAAGTATGTACTGCTAAAATATTTAATAAAGAAAATGCGGACAAAATTTGCGGACACGTACCAATTTT
The DNA here is from genome assembly GCA_018905775.1 of Meloidogyne exigua. Classification (NCBI taxonomy): domain Eukaryota; kingdom Metazoa; phylum Nematoda; class Chromadorea; order Rhabditida; family Meloidogynidae; genus Meloidogyne; species Meloidogyne exigua. Next base: position 1,297,162 of record JAGUQR010000011.1, read on the forward strand.
TTTTCTTTTTAAATTAAAAGAGTGGTTGTGTATATTTAATTAAAATAAATTTATATTATTGTTTAAAGACTTTATTTTTAAATTTTAATCCTAAAAATGGGATCAATCTTTAGCAGTAATAATGAAAAGAAAAGGAGAGCAGCTTTAATTAGTGAACAAGACAAGGCTATTTTGGTTCTTTTTTAAAGTTTAAATTCATTTTTATTTTTAATTTATTTTAGACTGCAAAAATGTCACGTGATAGACTTCGCCAAATTTGTAAACGTTGTGAAGCTAATATGGAAAGGGACAAGGAAAAGGCAAAAATACACTTAAGGGAAGGACGTAAAAGGTCTAAAAATTAGTTTAATTTTTTATTTATTTTTTAAAATTTTTATTATATTTTTGGAAGCTTCCTCAACCTGTTTTAAGTGGATTTAGGAGTTTGAACTTTTTTTAAGATTTTATTTTTAAAGCCAAGCATTGCTTCTTCTAAAGAGAAAGAAATATGAAGAATTAACAGTAAATCAAGTTGTGGTTAATCTGGATAAAATTAACCAAATGATTAATTCTCTTGAAATGGCTCAATTAAATGTTGAAGTGACTGAAAGGTTGAAACAGGGAAATGAAGCATTGAAACAAATTAATGAGGTTTTATATTTAATTAATTTTTGGGGCTAAAAATGGGAAAGTATTTTTATTTTTTGGGTAATTTTTGGAATAGAAATTTGGGGTTAATTTAATTTAATTAAGGAATTGTTTTGGGGTATTTATTTTAATTTTATTTTTTAAAAAGTCTATCTCAATTGAAGAAGTTGAAAGAATTATGGAAGAAAGCAGAGAAGCTGAAGCTTTTCAAGAGGTTTATTTAAATGAATATTATTTTTTAAAGGGTTAAGGAATTTTTTTGTTATTTTTTTATTTCTGATGGGATGAACTGTCATTTTTAATTTTTTAAATTAAAGAGGCTACTCTTTTTAATTTTATTTTTTAATTTAATTTAATTTATAATCTTTAATTTAATTTTTTAATTTTAAAAGGAACTTGCATTCCTTTTACGTGGTAAACTTAGCGAAGAAGATGAACAGGCAGCTGAGGAGGAATATGAACAATTACTTTCTGCTCAATTACCTCAAGTAATTACCGATATATTGGTTAATGAAAATGAAGGGAAGGTTGAAAAAGAAGAAAATTTGAGAAGAAAAGGTTTATTTTTGTTTTAAAGGGTCTTTAGAGTTGCAGACATTTTAACCTGGGTAAATACAGATATAAAGCCTACCCTTAAATAACTAATTTAGAAAAATTCTGTTAGTTTTTTCCTTCGTTTTTGTTAAAAAATTGCGTAAAATTAAAAAGGTTACGACACCCCCGATTCCCAGGACGTCACCGTTCCTAGTACTAAAGAGGCCCAACGTTGCTTAACTTGCCAGATCGGACGGGATGGCGTGCTTTCAACGTGGTATGGTCCTAACCTGTGGGAATGCTTTTTTTATTTACTATATAGAAATAAAAAAATAAAATCTTATATTTGTGTTAAAATGTCTGTTTTTAAAGAGTTTAATTATTATTTTTTAAAGAAAAAGAAGAAAAACAAAAAAAGAAGAGGGAAGCTGTTGCTTTACCTGCTGACTAATAAATAAATTAATTTAATTAATTATTTTTAATTTTTTAATAAAAAGAAGGTGCAAAAACAAGAACAAAATGAGAAGAAAAAATTAAATAAATTAATTTTAAAGTTTACTCAATAATTTTCTTAAAAAGAAATAGATATTATTAATTAATTTGATTAAATATTCATTAAAATGTTTAAAAATTACTTGAAGATTTTGACTAATTTGTTTTTTTTTTTTTTTAATTTAATAATTTAATTTAGAAGATGAATTTTTATGTTTTTAATGCTTTATTTCGAAGAAATTCAATTAATACAAAAAATGGCTCATTTTTAGTGAATAAAGTAAGTAAAAAATTAATTTTATTCAAGTTGAATAAAGTTTTAACAAAAAATTGTTAAGTGTGTCTGTGGTGTAGTGGTGATTGTGTCGGACTACACCCTTATTAATAATTTATTCTGTCAAGGTTCGATCCTGTCCAGGGAATTTGAATTATTTTAGGCATTAAAAATTATTTTTGCTTAAATTTAATTTTTACTTTATTTTTATATAATATTTAAAAATTATTTTTCAGTGTTTTTATTCTAATAAACCAATAAATTCAATTATATTTGATTTTGATGGAGTAATAATTGATAGCGAAACAGTTTACTACAAAATAAATAAAAAATCATTAGCACACTTCGGTATTGAATATTCAATGGAATTAAAACGTGGCCAAATGGGTAGAAGCTTGAAAGAAGGAGTTGACTATTTGCTTGAGGCAACAAAATTAATGGAGAGAGGAATAAAGTCTGAGGTTTATTTTTTCAAAATGTCAAAATTTCAAAATGGTAAAAATGACAAAATGGTCAAAATTTAATTTAATTAAACCAAAAATATTTAAAGGATTATTTAACTGTTTTTGACAAATATTTCAAAGAAGAAACAAACAGAGAAGGATGGCCTTTAATGTCTGGTGCCAATGAATTAATTAACCATTTACATAAAAATGAAATAAAAATGGGTTTATGTACAAGTTCTTCAAGTAAAGAATTTGAAAAGAAAATTGGAAAATGTAGAGAATTAATTGATAAAGTAAAAAATAATTTTTATTTAATTTTTATTTAATTTTAGATGAATACAATTGTTTTGTCTGGGGATGACTATGAAGTTAAACAAGGAAAGCCTGCACCTGACCCTTATTTGGTTAATTTTTTGAATAATTAGAATTTTAATTAAAATTTCAAAATCTCTAAAAATTTTCAAAATGTCTAAAATTTCAAAAATTTCAAAATGTCTAAAACTTCAAAATACCAACTTTTAATCTTTAACAGGCAACAATTCGTCGAATGTTTCCTCACTCCCTTCAACAAAATAATAACAATATCTTAGTAATAGAGGACAGTATTAATGGAGTATATTCAGCTATATCTGCAGGTTGTCAAGTCTGTTGGATTCCACAAGGGGAATTCTACACTTTAGAAGAATTAGAATATTTAGAAAATAAAATAAAAAATAAAGACATTAATGGACTTTATGTTGAAAGAAAAAATTCATTAAAAGAATTAAACCTGGGCAAGTATGGATTACCCTCATTTTGAGAGGTTTTTTAATTTAATTATTTTAATTATTTTTTAATTGTTAAATTAATTTTTAATTTAATTATTAATTTTAATTAATTATTTTAATTATTTTTTAATTGTTTAATTATTTTTAATTAAATTAAATATTTTAATTAATTATTTTAATTAAATTTTAATTTAATTAAATCAATTAAAATTAAATTAATTAAGATTAATTTCATTTTTATTTAATTAATTATTTCTTAATTAAATTAATTAAATTTTAATTTAATATTCTGAAAAAGAAAAAATTAAATAATTTTTTAATGCCCGAAAATATGTATAAATAAAGATGAAGGGAAGGTGACCGAAAAACTTTCAGAAATTCACTTAATAAATTAAAGGAATATTTCCGGAAAAGAAAACACAATAATTTAATTTAAACCTTTCAAAATTGTTCTTTCCTCTCTTTTACATCACTTCAATTTAAAGAATAAATAAGAAATGATTTTGTTTATTATTGTGAGATATTAATGTGTACATAGTAGTAGAAGAGAGCTTAAAATTTAAATAAAAAATAAAATTTAATTAAAATTAAACCTCTCAAAATACATCAATTTTTATTCATTATTGTCACTATCATCACTCATTTGTTTATTCTTTTTACCCCCAGGCTTTATTTTGGTCTTTAAAAATGAAGCAAGTTCTCTCTCTAATTGTGCTGTTAAATAAAAGAATTATTTTAATTTAATCTAAATTAAACCATTTATAGTAATTTGACACTCAGACAGAGCCCCCATGTTGGCCACTAATTTCAGCCTTCCTTTATTGTCACGGAACATTACATCAATTCGAAATTCGGAAGACAATGGCTTTTCTATTGGTTAAAGAAATTGTTTTTTCTTTTTATTTTACTTTAAGAAAGGCTTAAAAATCATTTAAATAAATTAAAGGGAACGGAAGAAATTTAAAACTTATTGGACAGAAGACACTAACTTTGAACCTTTCTTTAATTTTTAAAGGTAGCCCTGACAGGGATTACCCCGAAAATTAAAAAAGTTAAAGGACTCGGAATAATTAAAAATTCTAATTAAATCAACCCTTTACCCCTACAGTCTATTCTACACTTTTTAACCTTTAAAAAGGCCAAATAAATAATTTTAAAAATTTAAACCTGCTTCTCCTTTATCGATAGCAACTGATACTTCTCTCTCTGGTTTACCTTTATTTTGCTAAATAAAACAAATTAAATATTTAATTAATTAAACCTTTCCATTTTCAATTATTTCTTTAGCGGAAATATTGTTTGTATTTTCAACACTATTCTTCTAAATAATAAATTTAAAAAATAAAATAAATTTAAAATTAAACCGCTTCAAATGGGGTTGAATTATGGCTAGATAAATCATCCACGAGGAGAATATCCTTTTCCCTTTAAAAAATTAATCTAAAGTTTCCTTTAAATTCTCTATCAAAAAATGAAGAAAAGAAAAACCTTGCATTATTTCCTTCCCCATCAGGATCAGTAGGTGGTGGAGGAGAATCAACAGACAAATTATTATTGATGCTCTTCTCATGCTCAACATTATTAGAAATTATTTTAATTTTTTCCTCTTCGTTCTCCTCTGATACGTTCATTTTTAATTCAACCTTTTCCTTCTCTATTTTCTTAAAAAATTAATTTAATTTTTAAAAAATAAGTTAAATTTATTTTTTAAAAATTAGAATAGAGAAAAAGGTCTAATTTTAATATTTAAAAATAATTTTTAATTAAACCTTAATGTGATTATTATTATTAACATTTCTCCCTTTAGAAGCAGAACGGCGCTCATCTTCCTCATCGCTATCATCAAGCCAATCATTAAAAAGACTATTTTTGAGAGATGGTTGTGCAACAACATTTCGCTAAAAATTATTAATTTAATTTTAAATATAATTTAAAATAATACGAAAATATTTGGGTAATAATAAAATCTTTTAAAGGACAAAGGAGCCAAAAGGACTCGAACTCAGTCGGTGATTAAGTGAAAATCCAGAACATAACCAATACACCACAAACAAATTTAAATTTTTGTCTAAATAAAACCGAATATATTAAACATTAATTAAAATTTCTTTAAAAAAATTCATACAATTGTTGAATGATTTGTCTTTCCAACCCGAGAATCCGACAAAGACAATTTACAAATACGTGGATTATCAGATTGTCTTTTCTTTGCAGAAGCAGATGTCGGAGTTTTTTTGCTTTTTTGAGATCTTCAAAGAAAGGAAATAAAAAAGAAAATAAAAACACAAACTGTTGTTTATTATTCTTCTTCTTATTAGGAGTTTCCATCATAAATTCATCGTCATCTTCTTCACCACTTATTTCCCCATTTTCAACACTTTCTGGGGTAGGGCTCTTAAAGGGCTTCTGTTAGGTAAAAAAGAGTAAAATTAAACAAAATAGAATTTAATAAACCGTAGTTTTTGAGGTTTCCCCCGCTGAGCGTTTAGTCCCCTTCTTCTTTGTTTTTGCCTGTTCTTCAAAAAATGCTTCCAAAGCGAACATAGCCCCACTCAAGTTTTCTTCAGGTTCCCAGGTGTCATGATCAGGAGAATATCCCTTCCAACGAACCTTTTAATTTTTTTTCTTTTTAATTGATTTATTTTATTAATTAAATTACAAGAAAAAATGTTCCCTTTTTGTCCTTCTTCTGTTTCAAAATTTTCTCTACTTCGTATTCCTCACCATCCTCTTCATTATTATCAGAGGCAATAGATCCTGAGACATCCTCTGTCGTCACAACGTCAATCTAAAAGAAAAGGATTTATTTAAAGGTTTAAAAACAACCCAACTAGACAAATAATTGAATTAATTAACAGAATGCTTCCCTTTTGGAAAGGATATTTCTATTCCAATAATTAAGGAATAAAATAAATTATAATTTTAAAACAAGAAAATTAATTTGTCTTGACTTTACTAACCAAACAATTTTTAAAAAATTAGAAGAGGTTAACCAAAATAAGGGTGAACCTTATATTACCCAAAAACCCTCCCAAACTAAAGAACTAAATAAATAAACCTCTTCATCTACAATGTCCATAGCAGAAGTCTATATTTAAGTAAAGATGTGTTAAATATTTTAATTGAGGTCAAAAACGTTTATTAATATCCTCTATAAAGTAAAGAAATAATTAATTAAACCACTTTAAAATTAAAAAATTATTGTAAGAAAGAAGGTCTCTTTCTTTTAAATATTAATAAACGAAAAACGTAAGTTTAAAAATAAACACTCAACTATTTTATATTTAAAAGCAACAAGTGATTAATAACATCACTAAAAAAGGAAATAAAAGTTGTATTTTTTAGATATTTTTTCAACAAAATTCTTCTCCTCATTGCTTGATATATAATATTCTATCAAAATTTATTTGATCTTCTTCTTAATGCGCAAGTCGTTCGAATGGCCACATTTGCGCTTGCGGCAGTTGGTAGCACGTGGAGGAAGACGAGCATAACATTTGCTTTAAAACAAGTAATTCTAATACTATAAACTAAAAGAATATACCGGCAAATTTGCTTCTCGCAGTTGTACTTACAAGCCAATTTATGAAGAGAAGGCTCGATAATACCACCACGAAGACGCAAAACCAAATGAAGGGTGGACTCCTTTTGGATGTTATAATCAGCCAAAGTACGTCCATCTTCCAATTGTTTACCAGCAAAAATCTTTAAAAATATAAAGGATAAACAAAATAAATGGAATTTTATTAAATAAAGAAACTCAACATAAATTAATTAATTAAACAAACCAGACGCTGCTGATCAGGAGGAATCCCCTCTTTGTCTTGAATCTTTGCCTTAACATTTTCGATCGTATCAGAAGCCTCAACTTCAAGTGTAATAGTTTTCCCTGTAAGGGTTTTCACAAAAATCTGCATCGTCAACCAAGGTCAAACTTTATTTATGAAGAAAAACGTCAATATTACTGAAAAAATAAAACAAAAATATGAATAGTAAAAGTTAAAAAAATCAAAATAAACCAAGAAAAAATGAATTGAGTTAGCAAAAAAAAGAAAACCTTAGGTTTTTCAAACAATTGCAATACCTTTGGCATTCTGAAAATTCTAGAATAAGGCCAACTAATCGCAGCATAATTGCAAAATAGTGTTTAAATAGGGATAATTAAAGATAAAGAGAACTCATTGATTTATTGGCTTGCATTTCTTTAAAAAATTTTTTTATTTTCATTTTTTAAATTTTGTTTTATTTTTTCAGTAATATTGACGTTTTTCTTCATAAATAAAGTTTGACCTTGGTTGACGATGCAGATTTTTGTGAAAACCCTTACAGGGAAAACTATTACACTTGAAGTTGAGGCTTCTGATACGATCGAAAATGTTAAGGCAAAGATTCAAGACAAAGAGGGGATTCCTCCTGATCAGCAGCGTCTGGTTTGTTTAATTAATTAATTTATGTTGAGTTTCTTTATTTAATAAAATTCCATTTATTTTGTTTATCCTTTATATTTTTAAAGATTTTTGCTGGTAAACAATTGGAAGATGGACGTACTTTGGCTGATTATAACATCCAAAAGGAGTCCACCCTTCATTTGGTTTTGCGTCTTCGTGGTGGTATTATCGAGCCTTCTGTTCATAAATTTCCATATAAGGAAGATAAACCTACTGAAGATCAACCTGTTGAACGCATTCGCATTATTCTGACATCTCAGAACGTTAAGGCTCTTGAGAAAGGTTTTTTCTTTAATAAAAGGTCAGAATCTTTAAACTGAATTTTTAGTTTGTGAGAAGCTTATTTTCGGTGCTAAAGAAGAACATTTGGTTGTCAAAGGCCCTATTCGAATGCCGACCAAAAAGCTTCGCATTACGACTCGTAAAACGCCATGTGGTGAAGGGTCTAAGACTTGGGACCATTTTCAGGTTTTTCTTTAAAATAACTGGTTATTTCCCCCCAATCACTTCAGATGCGTATCCACAAGCGTATAATCAACCTTCAGAGTCCAAGCGACGTGTTGAAGAAGATTACAGGAATTCCAATAGAACCAGGAGTTGATGTTGAAGTGACCATTGCCGATTCTACTAATTAAAAAGGTTTTGTTTTTTGGACAGAAAAGAAGTGTGTGTTTTCCGGTATAAATACCGAAGGTATTACCGATAATTTTCAAAACCTTCCCTGTACTTATCTGTCTAAATTTAGATTAAAAATAGTTGCAAAATTCTAACGTTTAATCACCACATTTAAAAGGAAATTATCGGTAATTTTATTAAAATGAGACGTTTATTTTACACAATTATCTGTTGCTGTTATAAAAATTAAAAAAGTCAAGTTGACAGGTTTATTTTGTTCATTTATTTTAATTTACTTATAGAAAAATTTAATTTTTTTAAAACTGTTTTTATTCCCTCTTCCAATTTGTCATTATTCCTTCAGTAAAATTATTACTGCTGGTTGAACAATTATTTTCAATACTAGTACAGATTAGACTATTTGGTAAATTGTTAATTATATTAATGGCTGCACAAGCTTCTTCTCCCTCTTCTTTTAGTTTTCGTAGCTTCTCTTGTTTTCTCCATTTTGCTCTGAAAAAATTGTTTTTAACCGTCTGGCGCCGTAAGAAATTTGCGCCCAAACACACCCTTTTCCTTTGTTATTTACCTTCTATTTTGGAACCAAACTTGAACTCTTGCCTCAGTTAATTCAATCCTTAAAGCCAATTCTTCACGCATGTAAATGTCTGGATAATGTGTTTCTGCAAAATGACATTCCAATTGTTGTAATTGTGCAGAGCTAAATGTTGTCCGAATTCTGCGTTGTTTTCTACGTTCGTTTGGATTGATGGAAGATAGATGAGAAAAGCCTTTAGAAAATTAGTGGGTAGTTTATGTAAAAATATTTTTTAGCCTCTAAAAATAATGGAGGAAATTTTAGGACAATATTTTCTTAAAATAAAAGAAACAGAACCAAACGGAATCGAACCTTTACCACACCGCGTGGCAAAACTATCACTATACCACTACACCAACCTTTCTCATACTACCTGACTGAATTAAATTCTTTTAATTAAATTAATTTAGAAGGTCTTCAACTTAAAAAATTGTTTAGAAATTTAAAAACAACCAGAAAGAGGAAAAACAGAAGAAGACGAAGAAGACAGTGTTGAAGTTGAACAGGTAGAAGTGGTTGTAGATAATGATGCTATTAAAATTAAAAAAATATTTTTTAATTATTTAAAATTTACCTAAATTATTAAAAATTGGTAAATTAACAGAAGGAGCGTTTATATTTGAAGAAAAAAGTGTTTGTTGTTGATTTTGACGTCCTCGGGAATTAATATAATTTTGTGTGTTATTATTAGTATTATCTCTAGAAAATAGGAAAATTTTTTTAATATCTCTAAAAAAGTTTTAATTGTTTTGTTGTCTACGTTGGGGTTGGGGTTAACTGCGTTACGGCTATCATAACTCATGAATGGATGAGTACTTTCAAGAGATTTTGGTACCATTTTATAGAGCAGAAAATTTGCTACAAAATTAAAAAAAACAGAATTTTTGGTTAAATAGGAAAAAAGTTATCGTCAGAAAACTTAAGAAACGTCGAGTTTTTGGAGTTTTTCAACCACAACTTTTTTTCTAAGCATCCAAAAATTCTGGTTTTAAGGTATTTACTAGTTCATTTTATGCTCTATAAAATGGTACCAAAATCTCTTAAAAGTACCCATCCGTTCATGAGTTATGATGGCCGGAACTCAGGTACCCCTTCTCTTACCTTGCTGCCACTGCCATCATCATTTGTTGCATTTGTTGTTGTTGTTGTTGTTGCTGCCCATAAACAACAGAATTAGCAGCCGAATTACAATAATTTCCATAAAGATTTTGAGCAGAAAGTTGATTATTTGTTGAGGCATAAAATGCACTAGGTGGAAACATAAAAGGCCCTAAAGCTGCTGCCATCATTGCAGAGGATGAATGTGGGGCTAAAAATTAAATTTAAAAAATTCAAATATATTTTTTTAATTCATTTTTAATTATTAAAAAGTCTATTAAGTTTATTAACTGAAAAAGTTTTTTTTTAATTTTTTTCTTAATTAAGGGAAATGATTCCCTAAGCAAAGTTAACGCTAGTCAAGCGCTCATAAAATTGTTAAATTAGCACCTAGAGATATGAAATTTTGTAATTAAGTGGAAGACAGTGTTGGCTAATTTAACTAAAAATTTCAGAATTTTTGGGTTTGTATAAAAAAATTACGTGCAAAAAAGCAACTTTTTTAGGCGAAAAGCGCCTGCTTTTGCTTGTATCTTTGGACATATTTAACAAAAAATTCTGAAATTTTAAATAAAAATAGTCTATACGATTAGAAACGATAATTATCAAAAATTATGGAATTGTGTCCATCCTAAAAATTAAAAAAATTTTCCCCCATCCCCTTACAAGCAGTTGAATTTTGTTGTTGCACAGAAGTTGAATTATTATTTAAATTATTATTAAGGTAAGGAAGGGAGAAAACATTTAAAGACGAATCTGTAATTGATGAAGCTTCTTCTCCTCTATTTTCTTCAATAATTAACTCATTTTGGTTGTTGTTGTTACTCATCAAAAATTAGAATTTAAATATTAGTTGGGATGTTTAGGCGCGCAAACGCGACGGCGCGTGCGCTTATAAAGTTGCTATACTGGTACTTGGAGCTATGAAATTTTGTGAAAATATGTTTAACAGTGTTCTCTAATTCTGACAAAAATTTCAGAATTTTTTTATTTGTTTGAAAAAAGTTATGATCGAAAAAGTGAGATTATTAGGCGAAAAACGCCTATTTTTGGAGTTTTTTGCTTATAACTTTGGAAATATTTAAATAAAAATTCTGAAATTTATAGAAAAGTAAGCTAACACTATCTAATATTTTTCTGTAAAATTTTATAGCTGAAGGTTCACATCTTTATTTATTATATTAATGCGCGCACAAGTACTATCAATTTTTAACTAATTAATTTTAATAAATAAATTAAAATTAAATAAATTAAGTAAAAAATTAAAATATTATTTATCAAGCTTAAAAATAGTTAAACTAAATTTATTTCTAATTTACCATGTTACAAAACAAAGAAATAAAATTTTTAAGAAAATTAGGGGGAAAAAAGCACACATTTTTTCCCCAATATAAATTTAATTTAAATAATTTGCCTTAATTTATTTTTTAATGTTATCCCACTTCTTTTTTACATTTAAGCCAATCCGGATAATTTGCAAAACACATTGTGCTATTAGTAAAAATAAAATAAAATTTTTGGTAATCCAATTTAATACATACAGTATTTTATACATACAACGTATAGGAAGATTCCTTCGGCGCTGAACATTTTACGACGCAAGAAGAATTAAATAATTTGATTTTGTAGGAACAAGAACCTTAATCAGAAATACGCTAGGAAAATACAAATCAGAATTACTTCCGGAATATTTACAAAAATCAGAATAACTTCCGGAATATTTTTAAAAATCAGAATTTTAACCAGAATTATTTCCAAAATATTTACAAAAATCAGAATTTTAATCAGAATAACTTCCGGAATATTTTTAAAAATCAGAATTAACGTTTAAAACTTAATTATTTTTATATAACCTTTAAGTTTTATTTTTTAAATTAAATTTAGCAAACAATTTTTTAACTTTTAAGCTTTACCTTTCAAGTTTTATATTAATAATATAAATTTTTTTATTTAAAAAAAACTTTAAAAAAATATTAAAAATGTGTCTCCCATGGTTACCTTAAATTTTATTTTTTATTTCTTTTTTAAGAGAATTTTTCCTTTCAATTTAAACCTAAAATTAAAAAATAAAAATATTTAAATTAATTTATTTTTATTTTTAAAATTAAATTAAAAATAATGAATAAATCAGAAAATAATTATTTAACAAATTCCAACGTAAATAATGAATTTTTAGCTCAAGAAAATCAACAAATTGAGTGGTAATTTAATTAAATATTTTTTAAAAATTTATTTTTTAATTTTAAGTAATAATTTTGGAGAAATTCCAGAACTTCCAACAGGTCAAACTCTTCGTTTTGAATTATTATCACCTTGGGATGACCCTAATTATATTGGATTAGAACGTATTGAAATATTTAATTCACAAGGAGAACGTCCTTTAATTATTCAAACATTTACTAATTGTTTGGAATATTATGGAAATTTATTCAATTTATTTGGAGAAGAAAGACAACGACAACAAAGACCTTCTACTAGTCCTTTAATTAATAAAAAGAATAATAGAAACGAAGTTGTAAATAATAATTCTGAATATTGTAACAGAAAATGGTTAGTAATTCTGATTTTTGTAAATATTCCGGAAGTAATTCTGATTAAAATTCTGATTTTTGTAAATATTCCGGAAGTAATTCTGATTAAAATTCTGATTTTTGTAAATATTCCGGAAGTAATTCTGATTAAAATTCTGATTTTTGTAAATATTCCGGAAGTAATTCTGATTAAAATTCTGATTTTTGTAAATATTCCGGAAGTAATTCTGATTAAAATTCTGATTTTTGTAAATATTCCGGAAGTAATTCTGATTAAAATTCTGATTTTTGTAAATATTCCGGAAGTAATTCTGATTAAAATTCTGATTTTTGTAAATATTAATTATTCCATAGGCTCTGTAATTACCGTGTTTTACCTTCAAATTCATCAGAACCAATACACATTGGATTAAAATTTAATGTAATACAGACATTAGCAATGATTAGAATTTGGGTAAAAAAACCCAAATAACTTTAAATAAAAAATAATTTAAAATAGAATTATTCTGGTTCTCGAATACATGCATTAAGAGGTGTAAGAAATTTGAGAATATGGTTAGACAATAATTGTATATTTTATGGGGAAATATGTTGTGCTGTTGTTGGTAATACATCAACACAGGGGGATGTAATTAATAATTAAAAATTTAATTAATTAATTAATTAAATTATTAGACTATTCTTTTTACATTAAATGAGGAAATTCTTTCAAAAATTGCTGAACATGATGAACAGATTTTAAAAGTTAATGAATACACAACAGATAAACAGCAACAATACAGTCAATGTTTTGATGGGGATAAACAAAGTTTAACAGTTATGGCTGCGTTGCAACAGGCTGGGTGTGCAAACGCTGTTAGGATGGAAAGTTTGTTGAAATAAAATGAAAATACAAAAATCAGAATTTAATATAAAAATACAAAAGTTTTAAAACTTTCCGGAACCTTTACAAAAATCAGAACTTTCTTAATTCTTTTCAGAAAAATAAGTTCCGGTAGGATTAAAAAATCAGAATTTTAATGGAAAATATTGCAAAACCTTTAAATAAAAAAATCAGAATTTTAAAGGTTTATTATTTAGCGTTGCTACAGTCTAGTGGACTACCCTATGCAACTGCTACTGCCCCTTTTCGGCCTATTACCGGGTATAATAATATTCTTCAATCTTCAACGTCTTCTCCACTTTCATTACTTGCAATTTCTGATGAAGAATATTCTCAAAAAGATCAGAATTTAATTGTCGAAGAAGAAAAAGAGAAAGAAGGGGAAAATGAAGAAGAAGCCTTAGATTATTCTGATAATATTAACGGAAAGGTAAAGAACTTTTAACTGACCATATTCTCTCTAATAGAACGACCATCTTCTAACCTAACTTTAGAAGAAGGAAAGAGAAGTTTTCTATTCCAATAGAAAGGTCGTTCAATTAGAGAGAACAAGAAAAGGGTAATTAAAAAAATATTTTAGTTATTTCACATCGAAATAATGGAAAATTGGGGTAGTTTAGAATACACAGGACTAACAGGGATTCAATTTCTTGGCCCTGGATTTTCTCCAATTGATGAAAACATAGCAAAGGAGTGCGTAATACGTTGCGAACCTGACTTTGTAAATGAATCAAAGACAGGAGATTTAAAAAAGTAAAACTATTAAATTTAAATTTAATTAATTCCAAGCCTTTTAAATGGAATAAATTTAACCTGTGATTCGGAAAATATGTGGAGAATAAATAAATTAATTAATAATAACAACAATTGTTCTATTGAAGAAGAAATAAACAGGCAAACTTCAATCTTTTTAAGCTTTACTTTTCCTAAAGAAATTTGTGTTTCTGGTAAGGTTTAAAGTTGTTTAAATATTCTATTAATTTTTAAAGGCATTAGTATTTGGAATTATAATGCTTCAACTGAATTAAGCTATGCTGGTGTACGTTGTGCTCGTTTTTATGCTAATGGAAAGCTTATTAATGAAATAGGGGATATTTTGTTGAGAAAAGCACCTGGTTAGCTGTTAGCTTAGACTGTTTAGAATTATATTTTTTTATTTTAGGCTTTGTATTCTTTGATTTTGTTCAGGATGTTCTCTTTGATAGATGTCCACTACAACGTCCATTGAGTTGCGCACGGCCACAAACCCGTTCTATTGCTGCATGTAAAACTTTTATTTTAATAATTTCCGGAAAAATTCTGAAAAATCAGAATTTTAATGTTTTTTCCGGAAAACTTTAAAATATCAGAATTTTTATGTTTTTCCGGAAAAGTTTAAGAAAATAAGAATTTTAATGTTTTTTCCGGAAAACTTTAAAATATCAGAATTTTTATGTTTTTCCGGAAAACATACAAAAATAAGTTTAATTTCTAACACCCAAAGTTTTACAAAAATAGAATCTTAATTAATAATTCCGGAAAGGTTTAATCAATTTCCAGAATATTTTACAAAAATCATAAATATTTCCCCTCCATTACCCTTAGTTATTTTTCAACTTCGTCTTCTTTCAACGTGGGGGGATGAATTCTACATTGGATTAAATGGCATAGAACTTTTCAATAGACATGACAAATTAATAAAATTACACCCCCAAAATTTAGCAGCATTTCCAGAGAGCGTGAATTGCTTAACTTCAGTTCGTGATGATCCTCGTACTAGTGATAAACTTATTAATGGATTTAATGATACAAATAAAGCAAATAATATGTGGCTAACACCAATTTTACCTAATTCATATGCTCGTGTTTTTATTATATTTGATACACCCACATTTGTTACAAAGATTCGGGTAAGAATTATTTAAAATTTTTAAAAATCAGAATTTAATTTTTAAAAATCAGAATTTAATTTTTAAAAATCAGAATTTAATTGTTAAAAATCAGAATTTAATTTTTAAAAATCAGAATTTAATTTTTAAAAATCAGAATTTAATTTTTAAAAATCAGAATTTAATTTTTAAAAATCAGAATTTAATTTTTAAAAATCAGAATTTAATTGTTAAAAATCAGAATTTAATTTTAAAAAATCAGAATTTAATTTTTAAAAATCAGAATTTAATTTTTAAAAATCAGAATTTAATTTTTAAAAATCAGAATTTAATTTTTAAAAATCAGAATTTAATTGTTAAAAATCAGAATTTAATTTTAAAAAATCAGAATTTAATTTTTAAAAATCAGAATTTAATTGTTAAAAATCAGAATTTAATTGTTAAAAATCAGAATTTAATTTTTAAAAATCAGAATTTAATTGTTAAAAATCAGAATTTAATTTTTAAAAATCAGAATTTAATTGTTAAAAATCAGAATTTAATTGTTAAAAATCAGAATTTAATTTTAAAAAATCAGAATTTAATTTTTAAAAATCAGAATTTAATTGTTAAAAATCAGAATTTAATTGTTAAAAATCAGAATTTAATTTTTAAAAATCAGAATTTAATTGTTAAAAATCAGAATTTAATTTTTAAAAATCAGAATTTAATTTTTAAAAATCAGAATTTAATTTTAAAAAATCAGAATTTAATTTTAAAAAATCAGAATTTAATTTTAAAAAATCAGAATTTAATTTTTAAAAATCAGAATTTAATTGTTAAAAATCAGAATTTAATTGTTAAAAATCAGAATTTAATTTTTAAAAATCAGAATTTAATTTTTAAAAATCAGAATTTAATTTTTAAAAATCAGAATTTAATCTTTAAAAATCAGAATTTAATTTTTAAAAATCAGAATTTAATTTTTAAAAATCAGAATTTAATTTTTAAAAATCAGAATTTAATTGTTAAAAATCAGAATTTAATTTTAAAAAATCAGAATTTAATTTTAAAAAATCAGAATTTAATTTTTAAAAATCAGAATTTAATTGTTAAAAATCAGAATTTAATTGTTAAAAATCAGAATTTAATTTTTAAAAATCAGAATTTAATTTTTAAAAATCAGAATTTAATTTTTAAAAATCAGAATTTAATCTTTAAAAATCAGAATTTAATTTTTAAAAATCAGAATTTAATTTTTAAAAATCAGAATTTAATTTTTAAAAATCAGAATTTAATTGTTAAAAATCAGAATTTAATTTTAAAAAATCAGAATTTAATTTTAAAAAATCAGAATTTAATTTTTAAAAATCAGAATTTAATCTTTAAAAATCAGAATTTAATTTTTAAAAATCAGAATTTAATTTTTAAAAATCAGAATTTAATTTTTAAAAATCAGAATTTAATTGTTAAAAATCAGAATTTAATTTTAAAAAATCAGAATTTAATTTTAAAAAATCAGAATTTAATTTTTAAAAATCAGAATTTAATTGTTAAAAATCAGAATTTAATTGTTAAAAATCAGAATTTAATTTTTAAAAATCAGAATTTAATTTTAAAAAATCAGAATTTAATTTTTAAAAATCAGAATTTAATTGTTAAAAATCAGAATTTAATTGTTAAAAATCAGAATTTAATTTTTAAAAATCAGAATTTAATTTTTAAAAATCAGAATTTAATTTTTAAAAATCAGAATTTAATCTTTAAAAATTAGAATTTAATTTTTAAAAATCAGAATTTAATTTTTAAAAATCAGAATTTAATTTTAAAAAATCAGAATTTAATTTTAAAAAATCAGAATTTAATTTTTAAAAATCAGAATTTAATTGTTAAAAATCAGAATTTAATTGTTAAAAATCAGAATTTAATTTTTAAAAATCAGAATTTAATTTTTAAAAATCAGAATTTAATTTTTAAAAATCAGAATTTAATCTTTAAAAATCAGAATTTAATTTTTAAAAATCAGAATTTAATTTTAAAAAATCAGAATTTAATTTTTAAAAATCAGAATTTAATTTTTAAAAATCAGAATTTAATTTTTAAAAATCAGAATTTAATTTTTAAAAATCAGAATTTAATTGTTAAAAATCAGAATTTAATTGTTAAAAATCAGAATTTAATTGTTAAAAATCAGAATTTAATTTTTAAAAATCAGAATTTAATTTTTAAAAATCAGAATTTAATTTTTAAAAATCAGAATTTAATTTTTAAAAATCAGAATTTAATTTTTAAAAATCAGAATTTAATTGTTAAAAATCAGAATTTAATTTTTAAAAATCAGAATTTAATTTTTAAAAATCAGAATTTAATTTTTAAAAATCAGAATTTAATTTTTAAAAATCAGAATTTAATTGTTAAAAATCAGAATTTAATTTTTAAAAATCAGAATTTAATTTTTAAAAATCAGAATTTAATTTTTAAAAATCAGAATTTAATTGTTAAAAATCAGAATTTAATTTTTAAAAATCAGAATTTAATTTTTAAAAATCAGAATTTAATTTTTAAAAATCAGAATTTAATTGTTAAAAATCAGAATTTAATTTTTAAAAATCAGAATTTAATTGTTAAAAATCAGAATTTAATTTTTAAAAATCAGAATTTAATTGTTAAAAATCAGAATTTAATTGTTAAAAATCAGAATTTAATTTTTAAAAATCAGAATTTAATTGTTAAAAATCAGAATTTAATTTTTAAAAATCAGAATTTAATTTTTAAAAATCAGAATTTAATTTTTAAAAATCAGAATTTAATTGTTAAAAATCAGAATTTAATTTTTAAAAATCAGAATTTAATTGTTAAAAATCAGAATTTAATTTTTAAAAATCAGAATTTAATTTTTAAAAATCAGAATTTAATTTTTAAAAATCAGAATTTAATTGTTAAAAATCAGAATTTAATTTTTAAAAATCAGAATTTAATTTTTAAAAATCAGAATTTAATCTTTAAAAATCAGAATTTAATTTTTAAAAATCAGAATTTAATTTTTAAAAATCAGAATTTAATTTTTAAAAATCAGAATTTAATTTTTAAAAATCAGAATTTAATTGTTAAAAATCAGAATTTAATTGTTAAAAATCAGAATTTAATTTTTAAAAATCAGAATTTAATTGTTAAAAATCAGAATTTAATTTTTAAAAATCAGAATTTAATTGTTAAAAATCAGAATTTAATTTTTAAAAATCAGAATTTAATTTTTAAAAATCAGAATTTAATTTTTAAAAATCAGAATTTAATTTTTAAAAATCAGAATTTAATCTTTAAAAATCAGAATTTAATTTTTAAAAATCAGAATTTAATTTTAAAAAATCAGAATTTAATTTTTAAAAATCAGAATTTAATTTTTAAAAATCAGAATTTAATTTTTAAAAATCAGAATTTAATTTTTAAAAATCAGAATTTAATTGTTAAAAATCAGAATTTAATTGTTAAAAATCAGAATTTAATTGTTAAAAATCAGAATTTAATTTTTAAAAATCAGAATTTAATTGTTAAAAATCAGAATTTAATTTTTAAAAATCAGAATTTAATTTTTAAAAATCAGAATTTAATTTTTAAAAATCAGAATTTAATTGTTAAAAATCAGAATTTAATTTTTAAAAATCAGAATTTAATTTTTAAAAATCAGAATTTAATCTTTAAAAATCAGAATTTAATTGTTAAAAATCAGAATTTAATTTTTAAAAATCAGAATTTAATTTTTAAAAATCAGAATTTAATTTTTAAAAATCAGAATTTAATTGTTAAAAATCAGAATTTAATTGTTAAAAATCAGAATTTAATTTTTAAAAATCAGAATTTAATTGTTAAAAATCAGAATTTAATTTTTAAAAATCAGAATTTAATTGTTAAAAATCAGAATTTAATTTTTAAAAATCAGAATTTAATTTTTTTAAAAATCAGAATTTAATTTTTAAAAATCAGAATTTAATTGTTAAAAATCAGAATTTAATTTTTAAAAAAAAATCAGAATTTAATTTTTAAAAATCAGAATTTAATTTTTAAAAATCAGAATTTAATTGTTAAAAATCAGAATTTAATTTTTAAAAATCAGAATTTAATTTTTAAAAATCAGAATTTAATTTTTAAAAATCAGAATTTAATTGTTAAAAATCAGAATTTAATTTTTAAAAATCAGAATTTAATTGTTAAAAATCAGAATTTAATTTTTAAAAATCAGAATTTAATTTTTAAAAATCAGAATTTAATTTTTAAAAATCAGAATTTAATTGTTAAAAATCAGAATTTAATTTTTAAAAATCAGAATTTAATTTTTAAAAATCAGAATTTAATTTTTAAAAATCAGAATTTAATTGTTAAAAATCAGAATTTAATTTTTAAAAATCAGAATTTAATTTTTAAAAATCAGAATTTAATCTTTAAAAATCAGAATTTAATTTTTAAAAATCAGAATTTAATTTTTAAAAATCAGAATTTAATTTTTAAAAATCAGAATTTAATTGTTAAAAATCAGAATTTAATTTTAAAAAATCAGAATTTAATTTTAAAAAATCAGAATTTAATTTTTAAAAATCAGAATTTAATTGTTAAAAATCAGAATTTAATTGTTAAAAATCAGAATTTAATTTTTAAAAATCAGAATTTAATTGTTAAAAATCAGAATTTAATTTTTAAAAATCAGAATTTAATTTTTAAAAATCAGAATTTAATTTTTAAAAATCAGAATTTAATCTTTAAAAATCAGAATTTAATTTTTAAAAATCAGAATTTAATTTTAAAAAATCAGAATTTAATTTTTAAAAATCAGAATTTAATTTTTAAAAATCAGAATTTAATTTTTAAAAATCAGAATTTAATTTTTAAAAATCAGAATTTAATTGTTAAAAATCAGAATTTAATTGTTAAAAATCAGAATTTAATTGTTAAAAATCAGAATTTAATTTTTAAAAATCAAATTTAATTTTTAAAAATCAGAATTTAATTTTTAAAAATCAGAATTTAATTTTTAAAAATCAGAATTTAATTTTTAAAAATCAGAATTTAATTGTTAAAAATCAGAATTTAATTGTTAAAAATCAGAATTTAATTGTTAAAAATCAGAATTTAATTTTTAAAAATCAGAATTTAATTTTTAAAAATCAGAATTTAATTTTAAAAATCAGAATTTAATTTTTAAAAATCAGAATTTAATTTTTAAAAATCAGAATTTAATTTTTAAAAATCAGAATTTAATTTTTAAAAATCAGAATTTAATTGTTAAAAATCAGAATTTAATTGTTAAAAATCAGAATTTAATTGTTAAAAATCAGAATTTAATTTTTAAAAATCAGAATTTAATTTTTAAAAATCAGAATTTAATTTTTAAAAATCAGAATTTAATTTTTAAAAATCAGAATTTAATTGTTAAAAATCAGAATTTAATTGTTAAAAATCAGAATTTAATTGTTAAAAATCAGAATTTAATTTTTAAAAATCAGAATTTAATCTTTAAAAATCAGAATTTAATTTTTAAAAATCAGAATTTAATTTTTAAAAATCAGAATTTAATTTTTAAAAATCAGAATTTAATTGTTAAAAATCAGAATTTAATTTTTAAAAATCAGAATTTAATTTTTAAAAATCAGAATTTAATTTTTAAAAATCAGAATTTAATCTTTAAAAATCAGAATTTAATTT
This sequence comes from Meloidogyne exigua, assembly GCA_018905775.1. Lineage (NCBI taxonomy): Eukaryota > Metazoa > Nematoda > Chromadorea > Rhabditida > Meloidogynidae > Meloidogyne > Meloidogyne exigua. The sequence goes on from JAGUQR010000011.1 coordinate 1,318,016, forward strand.
TCTAACAGATTTACAACTATAGAAAAACACCTACAAGAGGTGTTAGGCATATTGCAGTAAGAAAAATATCCCAACAAAAAAAAATAAACCTTCTATTTAGTTGTCCGCAGATGATTTATTGCTTTGTTCTGGTGCAGAAGTTCCTGCTAGTAGTTCAGAATTAACAGGGATTTTAGATATTCCATTAAGGGATGTAGAGGAATAAAAACAAGGTTAATTTAAAAAAAAATATTTTTCATATTTTATTTTTTTTAAATTGCTTTAAATATATTTTTTATATTAAAAAAAGGCAGTTAAAAAAAGCACATTCATTTTATGTATTAAAAATAATTAATTAAATTACTGACTAGCTCTAGATCTCCTAGCATCTCTTAAACGCATCATTGTCTGTGCAACATGTGTTCGTATTCTTAAGAAATCCAATTCTCTTCTACCTTCAGGATTTTTACAGTTTTTTGCTGAACAACAGCAAGGAAAACCTTGCAGATTATTTGAATTTGCCGTGTCTACCTAAACAGATTAAATCAATTTAATTATAATTTCGGGGTTATTAAACGTAAAGAATATAATTTTAAGCCTAATGGGTACCAGAAAAGGTTAAAAATAATTCTCAAAAAATAAAAAAAGAAAATTAAATACTTGGCATTTTATTCCTTGCCGGGCACATTCACATTTATGTGGTCGACATATTCCTCCTCTGCATCTACACCCACATTTTTTGCGACTTTTAAAGACGTCCAATGTGTTCATTACAACGTTCTACAAATTAAATAAAGTAAAATTCTTTTTAAATTAAATAAACCGTATCAATGGAAACACCAGATTCTTCAATAATAGACCTCCTTAAAGGCTCAAATACTCGCCAATCTTCAAAATATTCGTCTCCATTTAGCCCAAACTCATCTTCTGAATTACTGTTGCTTTGATCTAGTGCACGATCGGCGTAAATTTTTTTACTTCTCTTCTTTGGCGGTTGTTTTTCTCTTAAAGTTTGGTCCAATTTTTGGGATGTCAAACTCCAATTTTTGTATTTTATTTGCTAAAAAGTTTAAACAACATTAAACTGAGTAAAACAAAAAATTTTTAGCAAAGGAATATTTAAACTAATTGGAATTAATTATTTCTTAATTTATTCCTCCCCAGAAAAAACTTTGGAGCTGATGGGATTTGAACCCATGACTTCTCGCATGCGAAGCGAGCACTCTACCACTGAGTTACAGCCCCATATTAAACGAAACAATATAAATACCGTTAAAAATGCTTAATTAAAATTAAACTAACGTTCTCCGCTTGTTTATAAACCAAGTATTCATCAACATTGAAGGTGTATTTTGCGTGATGACGGCGTTCCATTCCTTAAAAATTAATGAATTTTAAATAACAAAAATAAAAAAATAAAAAATGATTTAAATTTATTAAAAATATTGAAGACTAATGGAAAGACCAATTTACATGGATAAAAGTATATCCACGTTTGGGTATTTATGTCAGCACTTCTGTGACTAGGAAAGTCCGCAAATTCGATCCGCAAATTATTAGCATAGATAGCAGCACTCTTTTACAATGCAACCCTATCCAAAGAAAATATATTCGCCCTCAAAAAGAAGAGTTAAATGTTACAATTTGCGAATAAAAGTTGCGGAGTCGATTAATAAAAAGGAAAGATATCCATCTACTTGTATATATCAAAAAAGAGAATTCATAAAGGAGTTCAATTTTCGATACAAAAAAATTTTAAAATTTAATTTTTAAAGGAAAAACCTAAAGAAGTGTAACCATCAGAAGGGACTGTATCCACTCCTTGTGTAATTCCAAATTTGTAGACTTCAATGCTTCCAAATTTTACTCGATTCTTTGGTTTATTGCCTTCCCTCTCTTCACTGCTATCATCAGAAGGCGGAAAGAATGCGTTATTTGCAAGATTAAAAAAATACAATTTTTAATAGAAATATTAATTTAAATAAAAAAAAAGAATTTATTTAAATAATTACACTGAAACTTTTGAAGAAGAAGAAGGCAAATTGTCATGATACATATTAGACAAATAATTGAATTTAAATAAATAATGATTTAGGCAAATTGGGAGCAATCTAAATTAAATTTATTAAAAAGATTTAATCTAAAAGAAGCAAAAAAATAAATTTAAAAAAATAAATTTAAATAAAAGCAAAAGTTTTGATGTTTTAAAAAGATAAAATGACATTTTCCAAAACGATATTTAAATGTTTTTATTTTTTATTTAACCAAATTCATTTGACCAAAAAATGTAAACTCTTCATTTAAACTAAAATCTTCTTTAACCTGTCACATTTATTTGATCCACATTTTGTTTAGATTTGTCAATCATTTTTATTCTTTTTTGTTTATCAAGCAAGCGATTCCTTATACTAATCTTTTCTCTTTATATTTACTTTTTCTTTCATTAGATTTATCTTTTTTTTTCAGTTATTTAAATGGCCCCTAATTTGGAATCTAGTTGGGAACAATACATACAACACGTAAAGTTTTGGAGAACGGAAGTTAAACGCTCACTTGGAGAGTCAATTAATAATTTAGAAATAGTTAATCATTCTAATGGGAAGGCAACAATATTTGGACTTGCAACAGCTCCAGGGGATTCTTCTATTAATCAAGTATTAATGCATGCTGACATTACTTTAGGTTTATTTTTAATTAATTTTTATTAGGATTATAGATGGGTTTTATTTAATGTTATTAATTTGAATATACTTAACCTTTATAGACCTCCTTTTATTTACCCTTCTTTAAAAATCTGGGTCTTTTTTAATTCAAATTTTGTAAAGGAAAAATAAAGAAAAATAGGGGACATAAAGGAGAAGGCCCTTAAATATTTATTAATTTATTTTAAACTTTCTTTTATCTTTTTTGATGATTTTTCCCTGTATTCTGAGGATCTGATGGAAGAGAGGCCAATACTGGAATTGAAACCTTTATTTGATTTTTCATCTCAAAATCAGGTAATTAACGACTTTTATTTATAAAAATAAGTTAAAGTAATTTAAGGGTTTTAAGGGAATTTTTAAAATATTTTTTGAATTGTTTAAAAAATTTTAACTTTTAATTCCTCCCTTTTAAAGCAACTTCCTTCCCCAAAACATCGCCCAACAGACGACCAACATTCAGTAAAATTACCTACTGAATTGGCTCTACATTATGAAAGATTGAGGGGTCAGGTATCCCCAGGGATTGTTTTTTATGAAAGACACCCAAAAAGCGGAGATTTTTTAATTTCTACATTTTCTCAACTTTTTGTTTACAAGGTTTAATTTTAAATTAAAAAAGAACAATTTAATTAATTAAAAATATTTAAAAGGACAATAAACGTTCACAAATTGCTCAATGGCTACCTCCACACTCGTGGATGATGAATGCCTCATTTTGTACTATTACCTCAGAATTTGTTGCATTCACCTCAGGAAATCAGTTATTTATTGATAGGTTTGAATTTTTTTTTTTTTTTTTTTAAGGAAAAATGGGGGAAAAGGTTTGTGAGGGTAACAGACTTTTTTGGATTTTTATTGTCTAACAAGGGACACTCGCGAACTATGACCAAAAAGTTTGCTTCACAATGCATACCATCGTGTAGAGCAAGGTCGGTTTACTATTGCTAATTTTTGGGATTTTTGGCTCCGACCCCAAAATTACAAAGTTACAAGCCCTCAAAGTTTGACACTTTTGGGCTTGTTGAGTCACCTTGTAAAATGCAAATCTTAAGCATTTCTTTCATTACTATATATGTTGAAAAAAAATTTTTCATTCACAATTCGTTGTGGTGTAGTGGTAGTGTCCCCTCCTGGCAATTATGGGTCATTGGTTCGAATCATTTTGAGGATTTCTATTATTTATATACAAGGAAAAAAGGAAAAAAAAAAGAACGAGAGATAAAGGAAGGGAGGAAAAAGAAAATGTAATTAACTGAAAAATAAACTAATACTCAATCGCACCAAAAGTGTCAAACTTTGAGGGCTTGTAACTTTGTAATTTTGGGGTCGGAGCCAAAAATCCCAAAAATTAGCAATAGTAAACCGACCTTGCTCTACACGATGGTATGCATTGTGAAGCAAACTTTTTGGTCATAGTTCGCGAGTGTCCCTTGTAAGCCCTGAGGGTTTAATTAACCATAGTTTATTTTATTTGTATTTTCTGAGCTTCCTTAGTTTCCTGGGATTTTATTTTCTTTAAAAGTTCAGGTCAGGGAAGTAAATAATTAACCAAAGTAAATGACTCAATTTGTAAGGGTTGCATTCCCCTTTTTTTAATTTTTAATTATTCTTGTTAAGACTTAATTATTTTTAATTTAATTTCCTACCTTCTAATACCCTCTAAAATGTTTAATTTAACATTTTTCTTTCATACTTTAAATTCTAATTTTTTAATTTTATTTTTAAAGGAACGGAACTTGTGTCTTCAAGAGTGACAACAGTTTACCCAACACCTCAAACGGGGTTGCCTCCTTCATCTCTCAAGAAGAATTTGAACGTTATGAAGGTTATTGGTGGAGTCCTACACGTGTAGAGGTTCTTTATGAAAGGGTGGATGAATCCAAAGTTGAACAAATTGAACTTGGGGGAAGAGGGTCAGGAGATGAACAATCTTCTTCTTCTTCTATTCGTTACCCTTTAGCTGGAACAAATAATGCAATTTCAATACCTCGAATTTGTTGTCTTGTGGACAGAAAAGACGATGAAAATGAAGGTTATTCTTCTTTTGAAGATTTGGTGTTGGACAAAGATTTGGCTGAATCTGTGCCTTGGATGGAATACATTGTTAGAATGGGATGGACTTGTAAAGGAGAAGAGTTTGTTGTTTTTTATTTTAATTAAATTAAGGAAAAAGAAGAGTTCTTTTAATTGACCTTTTCACCTTAATTTATTAAAAGAGAAACATTTTCTTCTGAAAGGGAGCTGCTCTTGGGGTTTAATAGACATTTTTGGACATATTTTAGCTTAGAGCATTCTTTTCTTTCTTTTTTTTTAAATTAATTTGTGAAGCTATACCCAACACTGAATAGAATATATTCTAATAAAAATAAATAAATTGGTTTTAATTAAAAAAAAAAAGAAAATAAAAACAAAACAATTAAAATAAAATTAGCCTTTTTTGTATCATTTTTGACCTTAATTTAATATTTTCTAAGCTTAAATTAATTTAATTATTTTATTTTTAGAATATTTTTGGTTGTAATGAACAGAGCTCAAACAAAAATGGCAATATTGTTGATACCTCGTACTTTGTTTGTTTCAACTAATTTAAAAGGGAAAGGGGAGGGAGAAGGTACTGAAAGTATTAAAATAATTTATGAAGAAACTTCAACAATTTGGATTAATGTAAATTTTAATTTAATTATTTAATTAATTAATTTTTAATTGAATAAATTAATTATTTAAATAAATTAATTTAATTAATTTTATTTTTATTTAAATTAATTTTAATTAAATTAATTTCTAGTGGAATAATCTTCTTCTCTTCCCCTCCATTAATTCACATAAAAATCAAAATTCTTCTGTTCCATTTATTTGTGGTTCTGAAAGGTCTGATAAATGTCATTTATATTTAAATTATTGGGACAGTGAAAAAGGTTTATTAATTTTTTTTAATTTAAAAAATGTTCTTTTACCCCTTACAAAATTATTTTAAAAAATAAATTTAAAGGCATCAAAAAGTCCAAACAAATTACTAAAGGAAAGGATTGGGCAGTCCTTAAAGAAGCTATTCCAAAGGTTTTTTTTAAATTTTTTTAAAATTTTATTAATTTAATAAAATTAAATTTTTATTAAAATTAACCTCTTTTTAATGAAAATAAAATTAATTTTTAATTAATTAAAATTAAATGTTTTTTTACTTTAAAAAGAATAGAAGGCTTATTTATTTAATTAATTTTTATTTTTTTTAAATTAGATTGACCAAACCAGAGGACTTATTTATTTTTTAGCTGAACGTATTTCTCCAATTATTTTAAGCCTGTAAATTAAATTAATTTAAATTTAAATTAATTTTAATTAAATTTTTTAAAGGTGTGTTTCATTAATTCCTCCTTCCTTTTCTTCTTCCAATAATGAAGAAGAAAAAGAAGAAATTAATTTTTCTGATTGTCGTGTTCTCACACCTGAGGATTTAAGTTACAAGTATTTCTTTAAATTAAATTAAATTAATTAATTTAAAAAAAAGGTTTGAGCGTTGTAATACCTCTCTCTGCCTAAATCCTGATGTTGGCTTTATCTGTTGGTTGTCTTCTGTTAATCGACTTCCTGAATGTAGATTCTATCGGTTAGTACATGGAACTGAAAAGGGAACACTTCCAACTGCTTTATTTACGCATAGGTTTATTTTTTTTTAATTTTATTTAATTTAAATTAATTTATTTAAATTAATTTATTTTATTATTTAATTAATTTAAAATTAATTTATTAATTTTAAATTATTTAATTTTAAATTAATTTCATTTTATTTAATTTATTCTAACTAATTTAAATTTTAATTATTTTTAATTAAATTTAATGAATTCATTTTTTAATTTAATTATTTAATTTATTTTAAATTTAATTAATTTATTTATTTAGAGTGCCCTTTAATTTAATTTTTTTTTAAAAATTAGCTTAAATTGTTAAATCCCTTATTTAATTGCATTAAATAAAAATTAGTATTTATTTACTATTATTCTATTTAATTATTTAAATTTAATTAAATTTAACTTAATTTTAATTTTTAAATTTGATTAATTTTATTTAATTTTATTTAATTAAATTTATTTATTTAATTGTTTAAATTTATTTAATTAATTTCAGAATTTGTGTTCAAATAATTTCCCCAACACCTTCAATTTGTAGTACCTCAAGTTGGGGACTTCCTTATTTACATCGTTCACCTTCTTCTTTATTTAACCACAAATTTATTAAATTCGAATCCAAAAAAAATTCAGAAAAAGTCTGTCATTTTGCCTTGGCCCTTTGGCCTTTTATTAACGAAGAAAATGAAGAAAATTTAACTAATTGTAAAATAAAATTCCCTGTAATTCATGCAGTTTATGCAGGGCCAAGTATTCAATTAGTGAGAAATTCGTGGCATTGGTTTTTATTTTTAATTAATTAATTATTTAATTTTAAATTAATTAAAATATTTTTATTTAAATTTTTTCTTTAATTTTTTTAATAATTAAATTACAATGTAAAAACTTTACGTTAATTTTTACTAATTTAATTAATTTAAATTTAATTTTTTCCTTTTTTTAATATTTAATTTATTTAATTAATTAAAATTAATTTAATATTTAATTATTTATTTAATTTAATTAATTCAAATTTAATTTTTTAATAATTAAATAATCTAAAAATCTTACATTGGGTTTTTCTAATAAATAATTAATTAAATTATTTAATTAATTAATTAATTAAATTCAATTTAATTTTTTCCTTAAAAAAAAGCATCTCTCAATATCTCAAATTTCTTGCTTTTGGCTATGCTGTTGTTATTGTAGATGGCAGAGGTTCAGCAAATCGAGGACTTTTATTTGAAGGACATATTAAAGAAGCATTGGGGTCTGTTGAATTGGAAGACCAAGTGGAAGGGTTGCAACAAGCAATTGACCAAACTGGGGATATTCTTGATAGAGAACGTGTTGTTTGTATAGGTATATTTTAATTAAATATTAAATTAATTTAAATTAATTTTTATTTAAATTTAAATAAATTATTTTATTTTAATTAATTAATTTTAATTAAATTATTTAATTAATTCTAATTAATTACTTAATTAAATTATTTAAATTTAATTTAATTAATTAATTTAGATAAATAATTGTTTACATTTAATTAAATTATTTAATTAATTAATTTTAATAAAATATTTAAAATTAAATTAATTAATTATTTAATCAAATTTAATTTAAATTTATTTATTTACATTTAAATAATTTAAATTAATTAATTAATTTTAATTAAATTATTTAAATATTTATTATTTAATTAAGGTTGGAGTTATGGTGGTTATATGTCTATTCAATTAATTGCTGAATATCCTTTTATTTACAAGGCAAGCGTTGTTGGTGGAGCTGTAAGTTTTTTAATTTTAATTAATTTAATTTTTTAGGTTACTGATTGGCAGTTGTATGACACTGCTTACACTGAACGGTTTTTTTTAATTAAAAAAACTTTTTTTTAAAATTATTTTTAGTTATATGGGAACACCTCAACAAAATTCTAAAGCTTATAAAAAATCTTCTGTTATTAGTAAAGTCGATATGCTCCCAAATCAGTTCGTTTTAATTTTTCTGATTTTTAAAAATTAAATTCTGATTTTAGAGAAGGTCGAATTTTAATTGTTCATGGAATGATTGATGAAAATGTCCACTTTCAACATACAATTCTTTTAATTAATGCCTTAATAAAAGCCCAAAAACCTCATCAACTTTTACTCTTTCCATCAGAAAGACATGCTATACGTAGTGGAGAATCAGTAGAATATTTTCATGCATCTGTGCTTTCATTCTTTAGAAAAGCTTTGAAAGAAACGAAAGAAGAAGAAAAAGAATTACCAAAGAAATAAATTAAATAATTTTTAATTAATTTTAACCTCTAAAAGAAAATAATTAAAAAAAATAAAAGAAAATAATTAATTATTTTACTGACACAATTAATAGACTACAACATATATTACCTTTAAATTTATTTATTTAATTAATATTTGTATAAAATTAAATAATTTATTCTATTAAAATAATTAAAGTTGGGAAGGGGGAAAATTAATAAATTAAATTCTGACTCCCTTTTATAGCAATAAATATTTTAATTTATTAATTCCTCTCATTGACTATTTATTTATTTAAATTTTTTTTTTTAATTTCTCTTTACGTTAATTTTTATTTTAAAAAATTGCCTTTCTGCTACTAAAAAAAAGAAAAAAAAATTCCTTTTATTTTATCTATAAAATATTTTCCTTCTTTGGCAATTGCTTTTTTTTCAACTAAAAAAAAATATTCAATATTTTCTATATTCTCTTTTAACTAATACATTTATTTTTCTCTACTCTTTTATTTAATGGATTCTGGTCTGCTTTTATAGTAAATTTATTTAACGTTTTTCTTTCTTTAAAACGTGAATTTTATTATTTCAAGTTTTAGTCTTTACGGCGCGGGAAAACTTTACGGCGCGGGCGTATAAATTGGTTGGAAATATAGACCTTAGAATTTTAAAACTTTTTGAGAATATTTGGGAGAATATTAGCTATTTTATTTATAAATTTTAGAATTTTTGGGTTTCGATTTCTGGAGTTAATATTATTTAAAAGCTTGTAATAGTAGGCGTTTTTAATAATAAGGAATTTTTTTAAAATTAATTTTATTAATCAAAAGTTTTTTTAATTTTTTAAATTCTTGAAATTTAATAAATTAGGTAACTTATTTAGGACTTCTATAAGAAAAATTAAAAAAATTTAGGTCTCACAAAAATTTTTTAAATAAACTTTTTTAACCCCTCTCTCTTTCTACTACTTATTGCGCCGAAATATCCCCCCTCTTATTTTTTATTTTTTAAAAAGTTTCTGTTAAATTCTATATTTTATTTTAAGCTTTTTAATCTTCAAAAATTAAACTTTTTTTTCTTATTTAATTCTTTTATTAAAAAATGGCTGATTATGATTACTTAATTAAATTTTTAGCATTAGGTGATTCAGGCGTAGGCAAAACATCTTTTCTGGTTTTTATTTAATTTCTTTTTAAAAAAATATTTATTTTATTTAAGCATAGATATACAGACAATTCTTTTACTGGACAATTTATTTCAACCGTTGGAATTGATTTTAAAGAGAAAAAAGTGGTAAGCATTTTTTAAAGAATTCCTGCGCCGAAATGTCCCCTAATAATTATTTAAAGGTTTAAAAGCTTGTTTTAATGTTTTAAATTTAAGTTTATATTTTCCCCTAATTTCTTTTGAGTTGTTGAGTAATTTAAAAAATTTTAATTTTTAATTTAAGGTTTACAAAAGTGCTAGAGGAGGGTTTGGAGGTAGAGGGCAACGAGTGCTTTTACAATTATGGTTATTTTTTAATTTAAATAAATAAATTCTGATTTTTAAAAATTAATTAAATTATTTTCTAAAGGGATACAGCAGGTCAAGAAAGGTTTTTTGATTTAAATTAAGATAAAATTAATTTTACCAATATGTAGATTTCGCTCATTAACCACAGCTTTCTTTCGTGATGCAATGGGATTTATACTTATTTTTGATATAACAAATGAACAATCTTTTCTTAACGTCAGGTATATTGGGAAAATAATTTAAGACATTTCGGCGCACATTTTTGATTATATTGGGCGTACCTGTTTTACGTTCTTCGTTGACTCATAACTTTGTTAATTTTTAGTCTATTGAAACAAAATTTTATTCTGAAATAGATCACTGTTTTATTTAATTACCCTAAAAATTTCAGAATTTTTGGGCAAATATTTCGGTATTTATGCCCGAAAATGTCAGACTTGCATTTAATGAATAAGCCGTTTTCGTTGTTTTTTGACTATAACTTTGGAAATATTAAATCAGAAATTCTGAAATTTATTTAAAAAATTAAACAATACTACAGGAATTATGTGAAAAAAATTTACAACTAAAATTTCCACCAATCGAGTAATTAATAAGTGCGCGCCGTAGCTATAATTGCGTCGAAACGTCTCCCAAACTTTTCCTAAAAATTATTTTTTTCATACAGGGATTGGCTTTCTCAACTGAAAATACACGCATATTGCGAAACTCCTGATATAATACTCTGTGGTAATAAATCAGACCTTGAAAATCGTCGCCAAGTTAGTACTGCAAGGGCTAAACAATTAGCTGATCAACTAGGGTTTTTTTTTAATTTAAATAAATAATATAAAAGCCTCTCTTTCTTTAGTTTACCCTATTTTGAAACTTCTGCTTGTACATCATCTAATGTTGAAAAAGCGGTTGATTGCCTTCTTGATTTAGTTATGCAACGGTATTACTTTTTTAAAGGTAAAGGAGTAAAAGGCCAGTTCGATACTGATCGGTTCATTGCCAGGTTGGGTTATTGGTCGTTTTAAAGCCTGTTCAATTAAAGGGACCGTTCGGTACTAAATCTTAAATTTCTGATAAACATGGCCATTTCAATGCCTAATTGATTAATTCTTTAGGATACAAGTGTCAGTAAGTAGTGACAATTTGCCGGCTGGGTGTATTGGTAGTGGAAGTAGATTAAATGTTGAAGAAGATTTTAATACTAAAAGTCCTTATTATTGTAATAATTGCTAATTAAATTAAACCTTGTTTAATAATAAATTACCAAGTTTAAATTAAATTAATCTTTTAAAGGTGGACAGTTCAGCGCCCCTGGAATTTTAAATTTTTAATTTTCTAAGGGAAAATGGGTAGGACAGTTCAGTGCCTAGCGCTTTAATTTTTGAGAACAAATTTTTGTGGACGGTTCAGCACCAAAAATTTCTGGAATTAAATAATTGTTAATTTTTATTAAATTTTAATGAAACAATAATATAAATAAATAGAGATCAATGAAAAATTAATTAATTTGGAGGTTTTCTATTTTTAATTTGGATATAATAAACATTAAAATTAATTATTAAATTGACTCCTGAGGGATATAGTTAACTCTCGTTATAAATAATTTTTAGATAATTAAAGACGTAAAGCCGTTTCAGTGCCAATGTTTTTAAGTTCAAAATAACTAGTCAGTTCAGTGCCAAAAGTATTTTGGACAGTTTAGTTCCAATATTTAATAGTTAGGTCAGTTCGGTGCCAAAGGTCAGTTCAGCGCCAGCTTAGTAGGGTCAGTTCAACTCCAGGAATTGTCTTATATCTAACTGATATAACGAGAGCAAACTTCAAATAATTTTCCTAAAAAATAGTATTCAATCAAAGCTCATTTCGTTGTTGTTCCAATTGTTGAATTTCCTCTTGTTCTCTCATTACAGTGTCAACAAGTAAAAGAACAGCATGTGATAATGTCTTCAGTGAAGACTCTAACTACAAATAAAAAGAATTATTTTTAATTTAATAAATAAATAAATAAACCGGTCTAAAAAAGAAGCATTGCCTTGAGTCTTCGTCTTCTCCCCCTGGACAGTCTTTTATTCTATCACAAATTTGTTCACGCGTAATACAAACATCTAAGTGTTTAGATTAAATTGTTTAATGTTTTAATTAATTTAAATAACCATATTTATATGTGTTCCGTGTTGGACAGAGTAATTGATCTTTACCGTGAATTTGAGGGCAACCTTTAAAAAATGTTTATTTTTTTTAATTATTTAAAAAAATTTTTTTTAATTAGATTAATGTTCCTTTAATTATAAAATAATTTTAAAAAAATTTTAAGACCCTAACTGCCTTTTTTTAATCATTTACCCTGTCACGGATTCGAACCCTCACATTTACTCTCACCGTTTTCAATTAAATTTCCAAAACTATACCACTACACCACAAACCAACTTAACAAGTTTGTTATTTTAAGAATATGTAAATTTAATTTAATTTTAATTATATTTTTGATCCCCTATTTATTAGGAAAGAAAAAAATAAATAAAAGAGAGGGGAATTTAATGTAGAAAATATACATTAATTTTGTTTTCAGGTCCAAAAAAGAAATAATTTTTTTCTTTTTGCGCAATGCCAATATTGTTTAATTTTACAATCCATCATTCTGTTTGAGATGGTTACTAAGTATTTTCCTCGATTATAATCAAAATCCAAAAAAATAGAAAAAATAGCGAAAAAGCGGAAATGCCTGAGGCAATGAAAATTATATAAAATTGTGCAAACTATTTTTTAAAATATTTAAAAATTTAATAACTAAATTAAAAGGTAAAAAAAATATTTAAAAATCATTTAAATGAGTAAATTTGGAGTCCCCGGACGTTTTGGTGCGGGATTAAATTATTCTTTTAAATTTATTTATTTTCCTTTATTTTAAATTCTTTTATTTTTTTAACTTTTTATTTTACATAAATTATTTAAAAATGCTCTTTATTCTTTTTTAAAACAAAGGAAAAATTCCCGCATGAATTATTACTTTAGTGAAGTTTTTCTTTAAAATGCTTAGATTGTTATCGGTGAAGAGAAATATAATTTAAATAAATTCCTCCCATTCAATCACTATAAAATTTTATTTTTAAAAATTTTGGAAAGTGAAAGGAAAAGTTGCAAAAAAGTTAAGAAAGAAAGAGTCTTTATTGGTACAGTTTAGTGCGAGCGTAGTAACATGGTCAAATGAGTGGCAAAAATTCTGAAATTTTATAAGTTTATTGTCAATAGTGTTATCTAATTATTCTAAAAATTTCAGAATTTTTGGTTAATTATTTCCAAAGTTATGAGAAAAAAAGCCAAAAGTCGGCGTTCTTGACCATGAGTATTTCGGCCTTTTTGCCAATAACTTTGGAAATACCTAACCTAAAATTCTGAAATTTTTAGAGTAATTAGATAACACTATTGAGAATAAACTTACAAAATTTCAGAATTTTAGCTACTCATTTGACCAAATTATAAGTCAACACGTTAACCTTTCCAATGATATTTACAACCCCTCAATTTTTATTTCCCAAATTTTTTTTAAAAAAACCTTTTCGCCTTCGCCTATGATGTAGATGCTGATGATGGCCTCCATTATTTTTTAAATTTTGTTGTTGTGTTGCAACAATATTTACAGCAGAACGAAGTCTTCTTGTAGGGGCAACTAAATGTTAAGGACGTTTCGGTGTTTGTTTATAAAATAGCTCAGAGAAAAGCTTTAATCGTGAAATTTTTATGGAATGTTTTCTAAAGTGTTAACTAACTTTTCTATAAATTTCAGAATTTTTGATTAAATATTTGCTGAGTTACGACCAAAAAACTGCGTAGAACGACAAAAATTTGAATATTTTTAACCATAATTCTTTCAATTAATTACCAAAAATTCTGAAATTTTTACTACAGTTAAATAACACTCTTAGAAATATTTAAACAAAATTTCATTAGTTAATCTTCATTTTTGGCTATTTTATAAACCCGCGTTGAAACGACCATAATTTTACTTATTATTAAATTTACTTGTACTGCTGATTATATTATTATTATTTGTTATGGATTCTTCAATTTCTTGTTCTTTAAACTCATATGAAGATGTAGAAGATAGAGGAATTTTTCTATTAATTAATAATAATTAATTAATTAAAAAATAAATTAAAAAAATGCCTTAAATCTGCCCGTAACCGTTTCAGCCCTAAAGGAGAGAATGTTGTTGAAATCTAAAATTTTATTTTATTTTTTTTAAACTTGATTTTACTTCTCTTTTTTTTACCTCATCACCCAATGGTCTCTTTGTAGAATTTAATTCATATAAGATTTCATTGTCTTCTTCTTTTTCCTCACTTCTTTCCTCTTCCATAGATTCGCTTGATTGTAAGGCTGTTTTTAATATTAATGAATTTGCACTTAAGGAGCTTAGTGATTCTAGTGAACTAAAAATTAAATAAAAGAAAAATTCTGATTTATTTAATTTAAAAATAAACTTATTCTTATTAATATTCTGATTTGTTATTTAAGCTTGAACTTAAGTTATACAACCAGAATTTTAAAAACAAGTTTTAAATAAACTTAAGTTTACAACTTTAATTAAGTAGAAAAGAATTATTATTTTATTTATTTATTTTTTAATTATTTTTAATTTACATTATTTTCCTTTTATTTTATTTTTTTTTAATTTTAATTTTTAACCCCATGTATTTCTTTGAATGGATTAAAATAAAAAGATAAGAAATTAAAAAATGTTCTTTTTTTAAAATAATTTTTTTCCAAAATTAGATAAATTTAGTCATAAGATTTAAAAGACAAACAAACAAAAAATTTTTAAATTAATTTAAGAAAGAATTAAAAAGGAAAATTTTTAAACAAAAATAAATGAACCGAGAAAGAATTTATTAAAAAAAAATCCTGATTAATTAAACGAACATAAAATATATACAAGTTTAAGAACCACACCTAAGTTTAATTTAAAATTCTGATTTTGAAGTTTTAAGTTTGCGATTTTTTAAAGTTTAATTCCGATAAGTTTTAATTAATTCTGATTTTATTTATAATAAATTTAAAGTAATTTAGTAAAATAATTCTGATTTATTCTGGTTAAGTTTTAAGTTAAAATATATAGTATATTCTGATTCAAGTTTTTAAGTTTAATAATTCTGATTTTATAATTTTGATTTCAAGTTTGTAATTTAAAGTTTATTAATTAATTATTCTTTTCCAAGTTTTTAAGTTTGCAATTTTAAAGTTTAATTTTTCAAGTTTAAATTCTGATTTTTAATAAATACCGTTGAATATTATTCAAAGCCCTCAATCTAATAGTTTGAATAAATTGACGATTTTCTTCGTCCATCTTCTGATTTGTAATTTTTTCTTCTTTTTCTTGTACAATATTAACAGACTTTCTATTGGGTGCGCCACTAATAAGTTTGCAAAAAATAAACATAAAAATAAAAGTTTTAAATATTTTCAAGTTTCTTCTTCTTCTTCTGCTCTTAAACAAATAATTCTGAAATAAAGACAACATTTAGTAGTTTTTAATTTTTATTAAATAAATCATTAATTATTAATTATAAAATAAATTATTTTAATTAATTTTTGTTGTTAAAATAAATTTTAAAAAATAAATAAAATTAATTTGATGTATTTTGAGTTAATTTAATTAACCAACATTTTTTAAAAAAATTATTTAATTTTATTTAATTAAATAAAAATTGTTGTTAAATTAATTAATTAATTTTTTATAATAAAACAAAAAAATTTCAAGGTTGTTTGAAGGAAAAAAATAATTAAATAATTTTAAAAAAATTTCTAAAAAATAAATAATTTTATTAAAAAATATTTAAAAAATTAAAATAAAAAAAAACAATTTTTTAAAATTAAAAGACCACACAGACAAATAAAAATACTAAAAATATAATTTTAATGTGAGAAAATTTATTTTAAATTTTATGCCGTTTAATGGTAAGAAAAAGGGGAATTGAACTGCGTGACCAAAAAATAAAAAAAAATTTTTTCTCTGGGAAAAGGATGAAATTGGGGGGAAAATTAAAAGTGAAATGACGCGTCAAAATATTTTTGTTAAATAAAAAATTAAAGGGAAATAATTTTTATTTTTTAAATAATTTTAAAAAATATTTTGAAGATTATACTAACATAATTTAAAATAAAAAAAAATTTTTTTAATTAAAGAAAAGAAGGAAAAAATAAAAGAAAAGGTATGTACATGCGCGCGTCTAGATGGGCGGATGGGTAAGTAGGCAGAAGTTAAAAAATAGAAAGGAGATATTGAAATGAAATTTTTTTTAATTTTTTTAAAAAGTTCAAAGTTCCAAGAAGCTGAAAAAGAAAAAAATTTTTTATTTTCAATGGACATATTTTTTAAAATAATTATTTTAAGCATACTCGTCTTCTAGACGCTTTTACAAAAAAATTTAATTAAAATTAAATAATAAATAAAAATTAATATATTTACCAAAATATTAAATAAAAATGTTATATGTATTAATTAAAAATATAAAATGATAAAAGAAACGAAAAGGAACGATAAATGGACAGAAGAGGATAATGGACAACAACATACTGCGCGAAAAATAAATAAAAAATAATAAATTCTGATAGAAAGAAAGCGTAATAATAATAATTATTATTATTATTTTATTTTTCTTTTGCTTCTTTTATTAATATTTATTTACACAATTTTAACACTGTATAAAATAGTTAGGGGGAAGGTTTGCGATCCATTCAATAATTAAAAATTATATTTTTATAGTTAAATAATGATTTGGCGTTTTGGCGCACAAATGGAGTTTAACCAAAGTGAGTTTATTTTTCTGAAAATAAGTTTGTAAAAAAAAAGAATGATATAAACCAGAATTAGCATAAATACAATAAATCAGAATTTATAAGAATTGTAATTTTGTATAAAGAATAAATCAGAAACTTGGTAAGTTTGTAAAAATAAATATAAACTTAAGTTTTCCCTTCTAAAGTCAGAAACAAAGAATAGGAATAAATAAACTTAAGTTTGTAATTGTTTTAAAATCAGAATTAAATAAATAAACCTAAGCTTTAATAAAACCAGAATTTAATAAATATTTTAATCAGAATTAAATAAAAAAATAATTATTTAAATTCTATTATTTTTAAATTATCTTCAATGTATATTATTTTACTAATTTATTTTTTTAGTTTCTATGTAAGTTTTTTGATTTTACTTTTTTTCTTACTTTTTATATAAAAAAAATAAAAAAATCAGGTCTTTATCAATAAAAAAAATTAATTAATTTACATTATCATTTTTATCAAAAAAAAAAACAATTCTTTTAGTGAGTGTTAATTGTTCTGCGAGAAGAAACAATTTTAATTCGGAAGAAGAAAAGAAAGAAAAAGGGAAATTCTGACTAGACAACACACTCTACTTGAGTTATAAAATGAGAAATAACTCTTTAAATATAAAACAAAAAATTCTGAAATTACAAACTTGAAATCAGAATTTTTAAAACTTTAAATTCACAAACTTGGTATCTTTTAATTTTTATTTCTTTTAATGGGTAAAAACAGAACGAACTTTTGAGTAGTAAAAATAGGTGTAAATAAAAAGGGCTATTTTAAAGGAAGGGAAATTCTTTAAAAAAGACAATGAAAGGAACAAATGGGCGAAAATTTTTAAGTTGTGGGCGATACATCGAGAAGGGGGAGGGAAAGCAAATTTAATGCCGATGGTAATTCCCCAACGCCTAAAGAGAAAAGAATAAAAATGGAAAGAAAATACCCGTTTTGGTTCATGTAGAGTATAAACAGAAAAATTTAATAATTATTATTAAATTAAAATTTTATTTTTTAAGGTATATTTAGGGATAATTCTTCCTTTAAATTAAGAAAAAAATATTTTTTAACTTTAAATACACTCACGATTAATTTTTGTTTCAATATTCCTTTGGGAATATATTTTTAAAATAAACATAAATCATATGTTTCTTAAAAATGGTTGTTTGTATATTTTCAATACAAACTAAGATTAAATCAGAATTTTAAAAATAATTTCTATGCAAAACTTAAGTATGTCAGAATAAATAAATAAACTTAAATTTTAATAAAATCAGAATTAATAAATAAACTTAAGTTTGTAATAAAATCAGAATTAATAAATAAACTTAAGTTTGTAATAAAATCAGAATTAAGGCATAAACTTAAGTTTTAATAAAAATAGAATAAATAAATAAACTTTAATTTTAATAAAATCAGAATTAATAAATAAACTTAAGTTTGTAATAAAATCAGAATTAAGGCATAAACTTAAGTTTTAATAAAAATTAGAATAATTAAATAAACTTAAGTTTGTAATTTTAAACCCCTCAAAATCAGAATTTTCACAAAGGTTCCTTCCCCTATTTTTACTTCTTCAATCGAATAAATAATCATTTCCTTCAATTTATTTTTCACACACCCTTAGGCATTATAAAATAAATACCCGCCAAAACTAATAATCATCGCATGGAGTAGCGCAAATCGACGCAATTTGTGTGGCGATGAAAGGTTAAAATAATAAGAAAAAATAAAAAGAAAAAAGAAAGGAATGAATGAATGGTTAAGTACCCCAGACAAAATAAAAAGAGAAAAATTTAGATCACAAAACAATTAAAATAAATAAATAAATTAATTAATATTAGTGAGAAGGAAAATAATTTGTTAATTAAATTTAATATTGTTCTGTTTAAATTTGTTTAATTCTCCCCTAAATTCTGAAATTAAATTCTGATTTTTAGAATTAAGTTTAAACTTAAATTCTGATTTTTAAAATAATTCTAGTCCAAAATTCTGATTTTTAATATTAAGTTTAAACCTAATTCTGATTTTTAAGATTAAGTTTGAACTTAAATTCTGATTTTTAAAGTTTTAATGTTAAGCTTAAATTCTGGTAAGAGACTAATAGTCTTTAAAAAAAGTTTATTAAATGCTCAAAAAGACTTTTGTTGAAATAATGAAATAAAATATGAATTAAAAAATAGAAAATTAAATAAAATGAATTTTAATTTATTAATATAAATACAACTGTATTTGTTTATTTAATTATAATCAATCAAAGAATTTATTAATTTAAAAAATTAAATAAATTTTTATAAAAATGAAAAATGATTAATTTTAAAAAATAAATAAAATTCTGATTTTAATTTTAAAAAATTAAAAATTAATTAATTAAATTTATTTTAAAATAATATTTAAAAATAACAAGTTAAAAATGAATAATTTATCTAAAAATATTTTGCGAACGAAATAACATTTATTATAACATTTTTAATCAAAAAAGATGACTGATCTTAATGATTAAAATAAAATTAATTTATTTATTTTACCCTCAATATTTTACGCGTAAATAATAAATTCATTAAAAGGAGAGGAAAGATTAATAGAAAAAGAATTCAATAACAAATAAATATTAAATTAAGTTTGAACTTGAATTCTGATTTTTAAAATTAATTCTAGTCCAAAATTCTGATTTTTAAAATTAAGTTTGAACTTAAATTCTGATTTTTAAAATAATTCTGGTTCAAAGTTCTGATTTTTAAAATTAAGTTTAACATTAATTCTGAATTTTAATATCAAGTTTTAATTTAGTTCTGATTTTTAAAATTAAGTTTGAACTTAAATTCTGATTTTTAAAAATAATTCTGATTAGTTTTAAATAATAGACTTGAAATAGTAAAGAATAAACTTTATTCATTATTTAAATTATTAAAAAAAAACACCGTACATTAAATACTATTGAGACGGAAATTTAATAAAAATTAAAATTGAACATTAATTACAAATTATTAATTAAATTTAAAGAAGGCTTATTTATTAGAGAAGAAAATTAAAATAATTATTTATTAAAAATACAAAAAAAAATAAATTTAAATTTTTGGTTAATATATAATTAATATAAGCTTCACTTAAAGACAAAAAAAAATATTTTTAAAATTCAAAAAAAAAAAAGATTTAATTAATTAAGGATGTAAAAGCATCGCAGTAAGTACACTTAATTAATTAAAAAATTATTTTTAATTTTTAATTAAAAAAAGGACAATTAAAAGAAAAGAGAAGGTAAATTATTTATAATTTATAGTGGACGGATTTAAAAAATTTTAAGAAGAAATTTAAAAAAAATAACTAGCGGCACATAAAGAATAAATTGAGGAGAAAATAAAATTTAAATTTTTAAATTAACATTTGTAAAGAACAGAGTTTGGGGGGAGAGAAAGTAAACACTACATGGTAGTAAATGCCAGGGATAGGTAAAATTAGAATAGAAAAATGGGAAAATACTCATCCCTGGTAGTTTAAAAGGATTTTTTTAATTTAAAATTATTTAAGTTAAAAAAAATTATTTTTTTTAATTAAAATTAATTTAAAATTAAAATATTTTCTGCCCTGCCCCTGCATAGAGAAAAAATTTTTTAAAATAGAATAATTAATTTAAATAATTTCAAGATTTTATTTAAATTAATTTTCTTTAATTTATTTAAATTTTCCTTTCTTTTTTTTTAAATTAATTATTTAAATTAAAAATTAAATTTAAAAAATTAACCTATAGGGAATGGATGTGCTTCAGTATTAAATACCCACTTATTAAGGGGAATTTTGTTAGAATCATCAAATGTTAAAAATAAATACTTTAAAGTTTCAGCTAAAAAAAACGATTGCTGGACATCGTCTTGTTCAACCTAAAAAATTTTAATTTAATTTTAATTAAATTAACTTTAAAAAAATAAACCGGTAAAGAATTAACGTTTCTAATCCCATTATATCCAACAATGCCTTTACAATATTTTTCAATTGCTAAAACAACTTCCCAACACCATTCTCTATATTTTTGTTTTCCTGTAATTCTCCATAGATAAAACCACCCTTCTACTGCTTCTGGACGTAAAATATAATAAGCCTCAGAAATTCGAACAGATCGGGCTTCTATATCTGATGCAAAACGGAAAGACTCTGGGCCTAGTTTTGTTACTAAAAAAGAAGGAAAAATTTTCTTTTTTAATTATTTAATTAAAAAAGAATTTTTTTTTAATTAAAATAATTCATAAATAAAAATATTAAAATTAAAGGAGAATTTAAAAATAATTAAAATTAAAAAAACAGTTGACAAGGAGTATGTAAGAGGATTAAAATCAAAAATAGAAGAAACAATCACGTGTTACCAGTGGCTCAGTTGGTAGAGCTTTCGACTCGTTTGTCAAGAAGCCAATACTTTAAATAGTGTGTCATGGGATCGAACCCTATACAGAGTCTAAACTTTAATTTCCTTTTCTCTGTTCTATTTTCTACCAAAAATAGAAAAAATTCTTTTTAGAGAAGGGAAATAAATTTTTTTGAGACCATGTTTAACCAATTTAAATAAAAAATTACTCCTTTTTAAATAATAAACCTGTTCTATTGTAGGATTCATAACATGTTTCTCCTATCTTCTCTGCTAATTCCAAATAATGTGTTTTTTGTAAATCATCTTTCTCATGTAATGATTGTAAAGAAAACATTCCAGCAGCAAAACAGGCCTTAAAAAAAATAATTTAATTTTAATTTTTAAATATTAAATTAATTTTAATAAATTATTAAATGTCCTACCAAATAAACATTTTAATACAATTATTTCCAATTTAAATAAGTTTTTATTTTCTCCTTCCAATATTAATTTTCTTTCAAATTTTATTTATTATTTAATTATTTTTTTAATTTTTATTTTAATTAATTCTCCTCCTTTTTCCTTTATTAGAATCTAATTAATTAATTCATTAAAATTAAATTAAAAACCAAATGATCCATTTTATGCTCAATTCTTTCCACTTTCATTTCAGCAAAATACCAGAGCTTGTTCTGCTGTGATTTAAACAAAAGTTTCTTCTCTAGGGCAACAACGGCATTCTTATAAGTTTCCCATATTTTAACGTCTTTTTGCTCACCAAAAAGCCTTTAAATTAATTAAATAAATTAAATAAGATTTTTAAAAAAATACCAGACTTTAAGTAAATACTCATAGAAAGAATCGCCTAAAGCTCCAATGGAAATGTGTTCAAAAAAAAAGAAAATTAATTAATTTTTAAGGTTTACTTTGACACCATTTGCCTGTATTTGGATTGATATAATTCTAAAAAAGAAATTAAATATTTATTTATTTAAAGAGTTAATTAGACAAGAAAAACCTGCCCTAATTTTTCCCATCTTTATCAAGTAAATTTGGGGGAAAAAAAAAAGCTTTACCAAACAAAGAAAATAATCCCAGGGAAAGGAAGATATTTTTTAAAAGAAAATTAAACCGGATAAAGACCATCAGGTTTGTCCAAAGTTTCAATAAATTCTCTCATTTTACGACATTTAAGCACATAATTATCATCTCCACTAATTTTAGATAAATAAGCAAATTCTAATTCAATAGAACCAAGTTCAGATAAAATAGAACATCCTCCACTTGCCCATTGATAATTGGATGCCTTCCCTGTTTTAGGATTAACTAAAGCTAATGGAATCCCTGTCGAGGAAGAATCAAATGCAGGAAGAAGTAAATTAGCTGTGTTAATAGCTTTAGAGAGGAATAACTAGAAAAAGAAAGGGAAGAAAAATGGGTAAAAATTAGTTTAAAAAAGGGTCAAAATTAAAAACATTTTTGTAGAGAAATCTTCCCTGAATGTATATGTTCAATAATGGGATGTTTAACCCAAAGGTCTTTGGTATTTAAAAAAGAAAAAAACCTTCTCGTTTGTAAGGGCGTATGCAGATAATAAACCTCCAACAAATCTTATGTTTGTTTCAAAAACAGATAACTCATTTGAAGAAGATAATAAATCAAAGCTTTTGTCTATCCATTGTTTGGCTTGTTCAAATTCCTTCTCAAGGCCCATTATGAAAAGACTAAAAATAAAAGAAGAAAAAAGAAAAAACGTGTCAGCAGCGTCCACAATAGTCGCACCAAGATGTGCACTTCCAAAAATTGAATTACTATGACCTGTTTTTGTATTCGGATTTAATTCATTTTGCCCAAACGCATACTTAACATAGCCGTCCCAAGAAAATTTCATCATCTAAAAGAAAAAATAAAATTTAAAAAAATGTTGTCCAATTAAATAAATAGATAAACCTCTTTTACAAAATTTTTTCTAAATTCATTGTCTTGTTGTTGAGCAGAATTAACAGAAAGATTTGACTTAAGAACAGCATTTAGGGCAATATTTTTGTTCAATTCTTGTTCAGGAAAAGCATCATATTTTCTGTTTGTTAGATCCCGCACCCTATTGTTCTTTTGAATTTTATAAGTCTGAGAAATATCTGTTGATGAAAGATAAAAAATTGTCCCTGAGATAAGAAAAAGGCCAAGGGAAAAAGCGCCAATAAGAAATAAATATTTTTCATAAAATCGAAGACCCATTTTTAGAATAAAATAAACATTTGATGATGAATATACAATATGTATTGTGTGTACTTTTAAATAAAATGAGCTAAAGAAAATGTTTAAACGTGGCTAAAATTTAAAAAGTTGGTGTTAAATGGAAATAATCGAAGCATTTGATTAAGCTAAAATAAATTTTGAAAATTATTTGTTTGGCGTAAAATTAAAGTTTGGCGGAATATTTATTTCCTTGTTTAGAAAAATAGTGTATGACTAGATTGGAAAAGAAAACGAGAAAAAAGAGTGTATTCAATTTTGCTTATAGGTGATAAGGAAAAAATATAATGTATTTAGGAGAGAGCAAAAGCACTATTTGCTATTTTTTTTGTCCTTTTTTTTTATAAATTCTTTATTATTTTTCTGGTTTATTTCAATTAGAATTATTATCCTTGTTAGTAATGGGTGGGAGAATCTCACGAAACATTGAAGATTATTTTGATCCACTGTGCACTCCACGTAACGATCGACCTAGCACTTTTGATCCATTATATGGCTTTCCAAAGGTTAATTATTAATTACTCTTTTTTTAATTTTTAATTTAGGGAAGGAAACCAAGAGAAATGAAAATAACTTGGGAAGAAATGTTTGTTTTAAATTTTGTTTTTATTAAATTTTATTAAAAGGGAGAAGGCTGCACTTCCTGTTGGATTACGAGATTATTGCGCTCATTTAGCTATTCCATATATTAAGTGTCAGACTGATCATAGACCTTTTGCAGCTCATCATTGTAATGGAGTTTACCATAAATGGGCGCATTGTCAGTATGAGGTTTGTTATAAAGCAATAAAGGTTTAAAGAAATGTTTTGGTTAGTTTAGTCATAATTTTGTTTAAATAACCGATTTTTAACCTTTAGTATTTTAACCGACAATCAACATACCTATTAGATTATGTAGTGTAAATTGAGGCTTAATTTAGAGGTAACTTACAGGACTATTTTCAGAAAATTAGGTTGAGAAAAATTCAAAAATAGGAGCTCTCATTATTACCCTATCGAACCCAGCAAAGTTCATAGTTAATTAGAAAAACTAAATTAAAATATTTTTAGGATCATATGATCCGTATAAAAGAATATGAGCGAGAGAGACGTCTTCTCAAAAGAAAGTTTCGAAAGGAGAGACTTGCCCGAGAGAAAGAGGCTGCTCAAGCATGATTTTTCTGTTAAATTTGTGTGTCTAGGATATTTAAATTTTGTATTAAAATATTATGTGATTTTTCTAGATTTATTTTAAAGCCTTTAAATTGACTTAATTGAATTATTTTTTACTTAATATTTATTACCTTTGAAGAGATTTTTTCTAATCTTTTTGACCAAGTTTTGTGTGTAATTTTTTAGAGATTAAAAGATCAATGCCAAGCAATTCTTCTTCAATAAAATCTTCTTCCCTTCCATCTCTTCATTTTAAATCATCTGAAGGTCAAGGACATTACTCTTGGCTTGAGCCTCGTTTATTAAATACAATTATTGCTCTATGCACAGAAAGGACACCTTTTGAATCTGTTAGTGAATATTTACCTCAATTGGATGTTCTTTTGATAAGAAATACAATTGTAGAGCAGAGAATGTTGGCGGCTTCTCTTTGGAATGTTTATTGTGAATTAATTCGTTCTGTACCTAAAGGTTTGTTTTCTTTAATTTTTAATGGGCTATTTTATTTTTTTTAGTTAATTAGGTACAAAAAATTAAGCCAAATTTTATTAGGTTAAAAATGTAAAAAGCGGAATGAGACTAGATTGAGAATTTTAAAAAATTTTGGGCTTGCAATTAGAATGTTTCTAGAATAATTTAAGAACCTGTTCTTATTAATTGAAGTCTAGAATTTCCAGAAAAGTTCCTCGGGATGATGAAAACTTCCTTTGGCTAGGCTTTTGGCACAAATAAAAGGAAAGACCTTTACCTCTTCTTTACAAAAATAGATCTTCTTTTCCATTAGATTTTTAACTTCTTAAGGTTTCCTTAAGACACTTTAAACTTCATAAAAATTAAATATATTTTTTCCTTTTACAGAAACAAAAATTAATTTGGACAAGTTTATGCTTGCCCTTTCCGCTTCTTTACAAGGAGAGTATGAATCTTCATTGGTCATTAATTCTCTTAATTCGACTGTTAAATTGGCCGAAACTGTTGGGTTTGCATTCACATTGATTTGTCCAACGTTAAATTTACTTCTTTTAAATAATCAAAATATTCCAAAATTTTTTCTTTGGAAAACTCTGAGACGGTTAAATGATGCTTTGCCTAACGGTGCTTCTTTACTTCATGAACACTTTGAGACTATTTCTTCTGAATTAATGGAATATTTTGATGAAAATGTTGAAAAGGTTTGCGTAAATTATTTAATTTTATTTTACATATTTTTGAAAAGTTTTTCGACCCCTTTTTTTGGTTTATTTTAGCCTATTTTTTAATATTTTTATTTAATTTATAAGGGGACTGCAGGTCTCTCCTATCTAATAGAAATGGAAAATAAGAACCTTTAATATACTATAGTATGGCTGAGTGGGTTACATCTTGGATTCTGAAGCTTCTATCGTCCATCTGTCCTTTCCTTCAATTATTTTATTTTAGACTTCTGATTCCTATCAACTTGCACGATTAACGACATCCTTAATCCGGTCTTTTTCTCCTATTCTTCCTGTCACAATTTTGTTAAAATTACAGCACAAAGGTTTTTCTAATTTTAGCTTTTATTTATTTTTTAAAGTTTGTTTGGTTGTTTTGTCACCTTCTCCCTGGATCGGTGCAATTAAATTATTAATTGCATTGTTAGAACATAACAATGAGAGAGTTGCTTTACCCATTCAGGTTTTTTTTTAATTTTTTTACTTCATTGTAAAGTTAAAAATATTTAAAATAAAAAAAAAGAAAATTTAAATTAAGGAAATTAAATAATTTATTTTTAAGGTTGCATCCACTGTATTTTCCCGTGACTATAATTCTGAAAGCACAGAATTTAAACAACTTATAACTAAAGGAAGATTACTTTGTCAGATATATAAACGTCCAAGACGTCTATTTCTGGGAGAAGGAATTTCAGAGGAAGTTGTTGTTTAATAAATCTTTTTTTCTATTGAAAGATCAAAAGGTTTAATTTTTAAATTATAAATAAGGAGAAAAAAACGTTGAAAATTGCTGGGTTTTTTGTCAGTAGAATTCCTTGATGTATTGACTTTTTCCTGAGGGTTTTTTTTTTGTTCGTAGAGTGAGGCTACGAGTTAACAAAAATTGTATCGTCTCACATTATTTTACTATCTTTTAGTTCCCCCTACACTTTCTAGAATAATATCTGGGTATAATTTCGTCTTTTAAAATTAAATTTTATCGTCCCTTTACTTTTTTAACAAAGTTTAAGGTAAGTAAAAATTTTTAATAGTACACAAAATGAATGAATAAAGGTACTTTCAAAGTATAATAAAAAAGAGAGAATCTCCTAATCTTTTTTTTTGTCTTTTAAGGGTAGACATTAAAAATCCTCACGTGAGTGGCTTAATTGAAAAAAACTGTGTGGATATGTGTTTGACGCTCTTTTTTATTTATCTTCTCAAACTCTGTCAACAACTGTTTTTTATAATGCATTTAAAGGCAGTCACATGAAAAAAAGAGAGAGAAAGAAAAAGGAGAAGGAATAAAAGTGACGGCTGTAGAAAGTGCGTTCTTCCTTTCTCTTTGTCTTCTTTACAATTTTGTTTGAATGCTAAAATATTTAACTAAGTTAGTTTAAATTTTTTTTTGACCTTTTTTTTTTATTTCCTTTTTTATTTCTTTGTTCGTTTTTTGCGAAAGTTTTAAACTAAAAAACTAAAGGAATTGGACCTTGGGGGAAATTAATTTTGATGGTGGGTTTAGATTGCTTTAAAAATTAAGAGTTTATTTTGACTAAAATTAAGCTTAAAAAAGTGGAATAAACTGTTTTTTTTTAAATTAATTATGGGGTTTACCCTTAGAGTTGAAGGAATTGGGTAAAATGTTGTCCTCTACCTTTCAATTCCTTCCTTGAATTTTGGTGAATTACTTGCATCCAAATAAGAACTATATTTTATTATTTACGTTCTGATGCATGTTTTGGCATGTGACCTTTATTTTATCGATTTAAGCGGAAACAAAAACACGAGAGGGAAATATATAAAAGGAAATAAAAATAAATTTTGGGGTGGTCGCCTATAGAGAAGAAGAAAAAAAAAAGTATTCTTTGACTGTCGATCATTTTGTTTTTTTCTCTTCTAATCTCACAATCAGTTGTTAATAAATTGTATTTATAATTGTTGTTACCTTGTTTACATTTTTTTGTTTATCTGTGCATTTCATCATTCGAATACATAAATATTTTTATTTATTTATTACTACTTGTTTAATGCATTATTTGAAGCAATTTTTAATTCATTAAATTTCTCGTGTAATTTTAAATCAATTTATAACAAGAATTGTTTGAAATTTTTAAGAGGCTCGAAAATTGTTCGTTTTCTGTCTGACTTAATTTTAATGTTGATTATTTCTCTGCCGCAAAATATTATTTAAAATAAAGAGAGAATTAGAGAAAAGAAAAGTTGAAAAGCTGTTCGCGATTAACCGGGCGGGGCCTGTTAAAACGCTGATAATAATCTAATAAAGTTTATCTTTAATTTATTTTGATTTTTATTGCTATTTAAGTTTGTTTAAAATTATTTTAGCTCATAATTAGTGAATTATAATATTTTTATCTTTCTATTTTTCTTGTCGTCAAAATATTCTTCTAAAATATTATGCGTCCACAAGTTGGGCTACTTCAAAAACAATTAAAAACAACAACAACCTCTACAACTACAGCTATAAATAATATAAATAAATGTCTACCTCGTTCATTGGTCACTGGGGCAACCATCAAAAATGCATTGAATGACTTTGTCTGGCTTCAACAAAAACAACTGTCAAATGCTCTAATTCATTTTGATAAATTTCATTCTTCTGCTTCACTGCTAAAAGATGATGAAAATAATAATAATAATAAGGGAAATAGTGGAGATGGTTTTGTTATGTTAGATGGTGAAAATGTGGGATTACCTCCTAGATCTGTTAGAGGACAAGGATTGCCTAAATGTACAAAATGTGGAAGACCATTGAGGAATTTGAGGAATACAGTCAATAGTTAGTTTTATTTTATTTTAAATATTCGTTTTTGGTGGTCCTTTTTGGTTATACACCCACAAGTTTTTAATGAGAAATTTTAAGGTTAACATTAGATTTTCTTTTTAATGATCTCCATCCCTTTGATTACCCTAGGGGTTTGTACCGGCCCTTTTTGTTTTACTTGACTTTAAAATAAATTTTTAAGTTCCAATGGTTGTGATCTCTCTGTGTTTTTCTTTCTTATAAACTGAGGAAAAATCTCCTATTTTTAATTTTATTAAAAAAGAGACCAAAGCCTTGGAATTCAAAAAACTTTACAACTTTTAAGTAAACAACAACTTGTATGAATGCACTGACTGTAACATCTTCTACAGCCGTAGAGGCGGAGGAGGAGGAACTTCACAAGATTCTAGCTATCAAACTCTTCTTCGCCAGTTACAATTAGTAGGCCGTTTGCCTACACCAAAAGAGATAACTACTTACCTCGATAATTTTGTTGTAGGTCAGGAAGCTGGGAAAAGAGCACTTTCTTTGGGAGTTTACGAGCATTACATGTATTGTTTTTTTAGTTTTTTTAATTTAAAAATCCCGTTTTTCAGTCGTGTCTGGTCTAATGAACGTTTTAACTATTCTTCCGCAGAACAGTCCTCAGGAATTCAACAAACAGCTGCAGCATTTCAACATGGATTAATTACTAGACATCATTCAAATATTGCACATATTCAATCTACTTTTAGCCCAGATGGTTTATCTTTTCGCTTTTTTTTAGTAGATATAGGGAATTGATTTGTTTGCCTAAAATAATGTTATTTAGTCTTTTTTGGTTCTTCTCCTCTTAATTGTTTTAAAATTATTTTAGTTATGCTTCGCTTCCAAGGTGGATCTCAGGGACGTTCTGCTTCTCAGCCTGCATATTCAAAAAGTTTTTTTCTTTAATATTTTTTAAGGTAAATATTTTTTAGAAAAATCATATGGATCTTTCATTAATCTGGCCGGGTTTAAAGACGAACAGCATCAAAACGTTCGTCTAGACAAGGCTAATATTATGCTTCTTGGACCGTCTGGTGTTGGTATTAATTAGAAAAAATATTTCCATTTGTAAATTTCAATTAAGGGAAGACTTATGTTGTGAAAGTTCTTGCAAAGATTTTAAACGTTCCTTTGGCACATTGTGATTGGTATATTTGTTTATTTTTTACTTCTTTTGAGGGACACCCTTTAGTCTATTTAATTTCCTATCTACTCACATTTTTAGGTCTTTTTCAAGGTCAAGTTTTGTTTAATTTTTGGAAGGACAGAGTGAAGCTAAATTGAAGCAAAACACTTGAAACTAAAGAAAACCTAAAATTGAATTATAAATTTAAATATGAGGTATATATTGTTTGTGGAGTAGTTCCCCATATTTTTGCTGTCCTCTTAATTTCCTAAGAATTTATTTTTTTAGTACATCAATGACACAAGCAGGATATGTTGGAGAAGATGTTGAATCCGTACTGCAAAAATTATTGCAAGAAGCTGATGGGGACGTTCAAAGAGCACAGAGAGGAATTGTATTTTTGGATGAAGTGGATAAGATTGCGGCAACTAGGGAAGTTGCCAGTCATGCTTATCGAGATGTTAGTGGTGAGGGTGTCCAACATGCAATGCTAAAAATGGTTGAAGGTTTATAAGTTAATTGAATAAAATTTAAAATTTTTTTAAAGGTTCGGTTATGTCTGTTAAAAATGGACGGAAAGGTCAACAGGTTTTTAACGAATTTTAAAGAAAATTAGAATGTTGTTTAAGGACACTGTTCAAATGGATACAACAGATATTCTCTTCATTGCCTCCGGTGCATTTACTGGACTTGAGAAGTTGATAAGTAGGAGATTGGATAAGAATATGTTAGGATTTGGTATGCTTTTTTAAGTGTTTTTTGAATTCTAAGGCAAAGAACTTTTTTTTTAATTTAAAATTCTCTATTTTTAAGGAGCACTCCCACCTGTCAATACAATAACCAAAGATGATGACTTAGAGCTTGAACTTGCCAATGAGAAACGTGATCGTTTGTTAAAGCAGGTTCAGGCGGATGACTTAACCAGTAATTAATTTAAAATTATTTAATTTTTTTCTAATTTTTTTAGAGTTTGGAATTATCCCAGAATTGGTAAGAAAAAAGACTTTTAATGTTTGTAAACATTTTGTGTGTTTTTAGGTTGGAAGATTTCCTATCAGGGTACCCTTTACCAGTCTCGATAAAGAGAGTCTAAAACGTGTAATGACTGAACCAAAAAACTCAATGATTGTTCAAGAACAGGCTTACTTTAAATTGCATGGTGTAAGTCTTTGTTTTTTCTCTTGTTTAGGACAATTTTTTTTTTTGAAAATGGGAAGAATCTATCGATTGATTTGTTTTATTTATGGATACATAAGTGTGACGGTGTCCTAAACAAAGGGATCACATTTTCTTTTTCAATGAATACACCTTTTATTTGAAGGCTAAAATAGAAATTACGGAGGATGCATTGGACGAAATGGCCCAAATGGCATTAAAAGGAAGAGTTGGGGCTCGTGCTCTAATGTCCATTCTATACAACGTCCTATGGGAAGCAAAGTATAATTTGCCTGGTTCAAACTATGAAACAGGTTTATTTTTAATTTTTATTTATTTTTTGTTTAAAGTTCGAATAACCGGAGCTTCTGTGCGTGGAGAAGGACCTCCGTACGAAGTAACGCATAAGGAGAATTCGACGTCAACAACAGGAGGAGATGAGACTAACACCGAACGTTTACACTCACAAAGACAGCAACAACATCATCAGGTTTTATCGCCGGCTCAGATTGCTGTTTAAAAAATGATTACATAGATTTGTGAAAATACAACACAAAAAAAATTAAAATACAAAAATAAATTCAGGGAATAAAAAATCGTGATGGTGGTGGTGATGATGATGGCGGTGGTGGTGGAGGAGGGGGGAGAGGAAAAAAAATTGCAAGAGATGAATATGTACGCTATGAACCCAAAACGACAACGAAGACCGATACAATCTTGTAACAAAAGGAGAAAAATTGTGTGAGAAGAAAAAGTGCTGGGAATTAATTAATTAAAAAATTCTAAATAATTGTGTGGTAATTTTGTGGCTGTATATTCTTGTCGTGTATTGTATCTCTTCCAGTAATTATTTTCAAAGGTTTGTGGAATTATAATTATTAATTTTTGGAAGGGAAAAGTTAAGAGAAAAGGGTAGGAGAATTTTTGATTTTTTAAAGTTTATTCCACAATTCGTTTGGGGTTTAAATCTTCCTTTTTTTCTAAAAAGATGTTTAGTTTGTATTAATCAAAAATTCTATTTTTGTTTAAACTGCCCGCAGGTGTGTAAACAACTGCAAAAAAAGGCTAAAAAGACCCTCTAGAATTTCCTTTTTTTTCTTCTCTTTTTTCTTTATTTTTGTACGTGTTTAATTGACTATTTTCTTTCTTATTTCTCTCCTCCTTCGCTTTTATTTTTTTTACAAAAAAAATAATGTTCCTCAAAATTAGTATTCTCACTGTCAACGGATATATATTTAATAATTAGAAAAATAATATAATCTATTTTATATTAAAATATATATATACACATGTATATATATAAAAATATTTTAGGTGATTGTCGCAAATCTGGTTGTACTTTTTTCTGTATAAAGAATAAAAATTAGTTGATTTATTTTTTGAGTGTTTTTTAAATTTTGTTTTCTTATCAATAGAGAATTTTTTTTTAAATTTTTATTCAAATAGGGGAGGAAAAAGGACATTTTTTTGGGTCGTCCATGAAGACCACAAACCCTTAGAATCAACTGGCTCTGAAGTACGACAGTTGGCTTTAAAAGTAAGTTGACCTTCAGGATCAGTTGGCTGTTGGCCTTGAGTATGTGGGGACTCTTTTTTTTTAATTAGTTAGGAATTAAGAAATTTTTTTCTCTTTTACATCATTTTTATAAATTAATTCGTCATTTTCCTGAATATTTTTATTGTTTAAGAAACGAGGGAGTTAATGATAAATAATATTTGTTTATTGTGCCTTGTAGTTTGGAAAATATTCGTTTTAGCAAAAACAGGACCTAATTATGGAACAACACCCACCATTTTTGTATTCTGACGTTTTATTTTTAGACATTCCGAATAAAAATAAAAACAAGTTTCGAAACGAAAACTTTCAATGTTTTCCAATCCTTCTCTGTTTTTAATAGTCTTTTCCTTTTATATTTCCAAGAATTGATAGAGTAAGTTATATTTAAAACTCTCAATTTTTCAACTAATTCTTAGTATGATTTTTTTTTTTTTTTTTTGTCTTAAAATAAGTACCCATAATATAGCCGCTATGTGCGCATGTTCAATTTTTTAAGAAATAGATTTATCACAATCGCTGCTTTGATTGGAGTTGAAGAAAAAGTAGTAGTGAAACAGCCAAAACAGCGACATTTTTCCCCACCTACTTCCGGTGTTAACGTTACAGAGTGTGGTGGTGGTAATAGTGTTTCTTCTTGCTCCTATCAGCATCAAAATTCACTAACAAATAATATGACAGCAACAACTACAATTGACCAAAATTTAATGGACGAGTCATATTTTTTAAACAAATTTGATGAATATGAGAAGAATGACAGTTGGGATAGAGTTTTTTCGGTTTGTTTATTTACACTTTTTTGCTTAGTTTTTTTGGTTTATTTTTAACTTTTTAAAGTGTTTTTTTTTAATTTTTAGAATTCCTTTATTTTAGAAGCTTAACTTAGAGTCAGATAACCAAGCCAAAAAATTGAGCCTTTGCTGCAATCTTTCAATCAATTTTCATGAAAAGAATAGATATAGAAATGTTTTGCCTTGTAAGTTTTCTTTTCATTTTCTACTCGGTAAAACAACCTTTTATTATTTAAGATGACCAGAACAGGATAAAGCTTCAAAGCGCTTCTTCAGAGCATGAAGCTTATATTAATGCCTCCCCGTTAGAATTACCTTTCGCTTGTCGAAATTATATATTGACTCAAGGGCCATTGCCTAACACTTCTGGAGATTTTTGGCAAATGATTTACGAACAGAATGGTTTGTTTTTAGCTAAATTTTAGGTGAGTGGAGGGCTGGAGGCCGACTTCCTGAAGGCCAATAAAGTCAGATATTTAGAAGGTTTAATTGAGCTTTAGAGTTAAGGGTCATTAGCCTTCATTGTTGACCCCATTTAAATGAAGGAGCTTAAAATTCTTTGAACTTATTTTCTTTTTTCAGTGTCCATTTGTATAATGCTCAGTAAGGTTATGGAAAAAAGCTTTGTTAAGTGAGTTGTTTTTAGCTATTATTTTTTTGCCATGGGCCTGGGGTCATTATTAAGCAATTTAACATTACAAGTGCTTGTATTTGTACGGAAAATGCCCAAGCCTTGGCCAAGAACTTGACCGATCTCCAAACCCTTTCCTTTGACCATTAAACTTCAAATGTTTCTTTATAGATGTCACTCATATTTTCCTCATAAAGACTCACCAAACTTTAAATGGGATAATTTTGAATGTCAACTTGAACACGAAGAAGTCAAACCAAATTATATTATTCGTCGGATTCGCCTAATTCCTTTGGACTCTTTTTTTAAAGGGGGAAGTAGACAGCCCTCTAATGATTATATTACTCCAAATTCTTCACCTGCAAAACCTGTTGGGACTGAGGAAAGTGATGAAGAAACATCTTTTCAACATTCAAATGTTGTTCAAGACAAGTCAAGGACAATACATCATTTTCAGGTTTTTTACTGTTTTAAATGACTTTAAGGATTTTGTGTTTGTCCAGTTTATTAATCAATGGACTCTTATTACCATTAACCCTTCTTTCCTTTATTTTTCTGGATCAAATAATTTTTATTTTTAGTTTACAACTTGGCCAGATTTTGGAGTTCCAGAAGACACAGACCAATTTTTAGAATTTTTGGAGGACGTTCGACGTACTCGAAAAATGACGGTGTCTCCACAAGGAGGAAATATTTCTTTGGAAGCTGGAGGTTCTTCTAATCAATCAACTCCACCAGTTGTTTGTCATTGCAGTGTTAGTATTATTTTAGAATTTAAATAAAATCTTTTTGCTGCCTAAAGTCCGCAACTTTCGTCCGCAAATAATTAATAAATTTAAGGATATAAAGCATTTAAAAGAGTATTTTTAAGCGTCTCTTTTCAGTCTAGTTTGACATTTTTAACTGAAACCTTTGAGCGTTTCGGCTTGTCTAAATTAGATTACCAGCTTAAATAATAATTAATCCTTCCATTTTACTTTATATTTGTTTTCTTCTTTTAATTTTAAAATAATATTTCGAAAAGGTAACCCGCAAAAAGAGAAAAAGTTGTTTATTTTTAAGGCAGGAATTGGCCGAACAGGAACTTTTGTTATCGTAGATAGTGTGATAAGTATGATTGAAATGAACCGAATTAAAAAACAAAATGAACAGATTTTAGAGGTTTTTTTAAAAGAAAAATAATTTATTTAATTTTAACTATAGACTGATGGTGTTAACATTAAAGATGAGGGAAAGCAACGATTAAATTCATTAGAAGCTTTGGTTATTTTTATTCGAAAGGTTTCTTTTTTTTTTTTAATTAATTGAAGAAATTGTTTGTTTAATTAAGCATCGAATGGGTTTAATTCAAACATCCGAACAACTCCGATTTTGTTGGAAAACGATTGTTGGTTAGTTTATTTTTAATTATTTTATTTAAGGTTTTAAGTCAATAATTTTGTTTATTAAATTGTTGTAGAGCTTTAAAAAAAAATTTTCTTTACTAGTAGTAAATTCCCCTTTTTCTACTAGTACAAAAAATTAATTTTTATTTAATTAATTTTTATTTAATTAATTAATTTTTATTAATTTATTTACCTTAGAAATTTGTGTGTTTATTTAGTTCAGAATACTCAATTAAATCAAATTAAAAATTCTTTTTCCTTTTTTAGTACCTTTTATTCAGATTGGATAAATAAACAACAACAAAACCAACAAAATTTTCCAACTTCTCCAACAAAATCCTCAGTATCGTCTCCTCTAATTTCCTCAGAAGAAGCGGGTTTAGTAGATGATTCAATAATTAATTTTTTAAGTGACAACGACGAAGATAATGATGACAATGAAAGTAATAATGGAAGCCACCATCATGGTATTGACCCTTTTGACAATAATAATTTTAATTGTGTGACAACAACTACAACATTGGATGGCACAAATAATCGAAGATCTTTGCCTGTTAAGAGCCCTCAAAGGGAGACTTTAAGCCCTGGGGGAGCTTTAAATAAAAACGGGCCATTAAGTTCAAGAGGAGGTTCTCTAAGCCCTTCAAAATGTGCTTAATTTTTAACATTGAATTTGTATGGTGGTGCGACACAAAATTTTTATTTTTTAATTTCTTTTATTTTGTGGACATTAAAAAGACATTTATTTTTTTAATTATTTTAAAAATAAATTATCTCTCCTTGTAAAGGGACAAAAATGAAAAATAATTAATTTAATTAATTAAATATAATTAATTTAATTTTAATTAAAGCCAAAGAAAGGTTAATATTAAAGAGAAGCTTCTTTATACCCTAAAAGAAAGGAAAATAAAAGAGAAAAAAAATGTCTCTGTCCAAAAAGTGTCGTTCTGCCTATTTATATATATATATATGTGTGTACACTTTATACTATTTTTGACGTAAATAAAGCATTTGTTAGTATTCTAAATGTTTTTATTTTATTTTTAATTTGTTTGGAAAATACAAATAATTTTTTTAAATGCCTTTTAATGTTTTAATTTAGAAATTAAAAAGAAAAAATGTCAAATGAACTCAATAATGGCAAAAGTGGACAGCATTCATCTGATGATAAAACAAGTACTGATAATAATAATAAAGAGAGGTTGAAGTTTAGTACAGCAATAACTAGGTTTGTGAAAGTTTTTCTTTAAAAAGTGGGGTTTTTTTCTTCCAATTTGAATGTGTAGGTACAGGGTTTTTTTTTTGAATTTTTTAATTGAAAATTCAAATAAAAATGGGACATTTATTTTTGCCTTAATTTTAAAGGTCTCTGTTTTCTTTTTTTAAAGGAAATTTATTTGTTAGATTTTTTAATTTTTAGCGTTTTTTAAATTTTATTTTAACCCATTTTCTTTCTATTTTTAAAATTATTTTCTCTTCTATTTTTTTAAATTTTATTTTAAAAAATGTACGGAGAAAAAGGGAAAAATACAAGGAAATGACGCATTAAAAATTAAACTTTTAATTAATTAAACCTTTTTTAAGTTGATCATTTCTTTGGGGGTCTTTTCTGTCGTTTTAATTTATTTTTTTTTATTAATTTTTTAAATTTATTTTAATTTGTTCTGTTTAGTACATATTTTTAGGTCAGAATTTTAAGCAAAAAATAAAGAATATTTTTTTAAAAGTAAAAAAAAGTATATTTGTTAGTATCCTATTTTGCTCTTTTTAAAGGGAAAAAAATATTTTTTTAATTAAATTTAATTATTTTTTTCATTCACTGGAATTTTTGAGATTTTTAATTATTTTAATAAAACGTGTTAAAAACAAAAAGAAAGATTTTAAGAATTTTTTAAATAAATTTAGAGAAAATTAAATTAGTAAAAAGAGTTCTTTTTTAGTATCAATCATTGATGTATTTTTTAAAGAAATTAGAAAAGAAAATAAAAAAAATTAATCAATCGTATAATTTAGTATTCCGGGCACATGAAAATTAAAGGAAAAAAGGGTAAGAAAAAAAGGGACGATCTACTAAAATTGTTTTATTTAAAGGGAATAAAAATAATAAAACTTTTCTTTTTATTCTAATAATAAAAATAAATTTTGTATTAATAAAAGAAGTATAGAGAAGGAAACTAAATTTATTTGAATTACTTTATTAAGTTTTTAAGCTTTTTAAGAAAGTGTTTCGTTGGTCAAGTGGTAGTGTTTCCGATTATGTGTTTAATGGATGTGGGTTCGAACCCTTTTGTGTTCAAACATTTTTATTCTTCCTTTAAAAGCCCTTTTTTGTTTTTATTTTATTATAAAAAAATTTTTCTAACAATTTTGTTTTGTTCAGACGCGAAACTGTTGAACGAATTAAACAAAATCTACGTAAAATCGAGCATCAAAGGGATTCTCGTCTATTTTATTTTAATTTTTCCTTTGAAAATTGGAGAGCATTTGCCTTAGGCGGTAGCGCAATCTGTGCAGCAGTTTTATCTTTTTTAATTTATTTTTGGTTAAATAAAGAAAGGAAAGGTTGATTTTTATTTTTATTTAAATTATTTTTAAATTAATCTTTTTTATAAAATTAATTTAATTTTTGTACTACAAAAGAAAGTATAAAAAGACTGTAAAAATCAGAATTTTTATTTATTTATTTTTCCTTTATTTCTTTTCCACTCTCTTTTACTTGCAATAGTCTCTAATAATAAATAAATAAATAAACTTTTTTTTTAATTTTAAACTTTTTTGTTTATTTTCCTAGTCTTTTTTGGTTAATTCTGTTAAACTAATATACAAAGGAATAAACAAATCTCTTCTTTTTTAAATATATTAAGGGTTTCCTAAATTTAAAAAATATTTTTTTGTTTTAATATTTTAGTACAAATGTTCTTTATTTATTTTTTAATTTTATCTCCTCTTCTTTTTTTCTTCTTTTAATTCTTTATTAAACTGTCCACAGTTTTTCCCCTCATTTTTGTCTTTAAGCTTTAAAGCTCTTCTTAAACTGGCTTCACACAAAAATACATATAAAAATGCAATTTGTGAAGGAGGATATATTTATTTATTTATTTTTATTTAGTAAAAAGAATATAACCCAACAAATGTTATAAAAAAGAAAACAATTCTTTTTCTGTTTCCTGGCACTTTGTGTGAAGGTTTTTAAGCGTAGAATGGGGTGATAAGTGCCTTTCTTTTTTTTCGTTTTTAGTGGATAAAACGGTGAGTGACGGGTACCTCTAGGGCATTCTTAAAAGGAAATTAGTTAATAAAAAGGAAAAAAATTTTTTTTTTAATTTATATATAGGGAAATTTATTTTTTTTTACTGGAAAAGGAGTGTTAATATATTTAATTTTAGTTAAAGGGATTTATTTGGAGGATAAAAAAAAGTTTTTTTGCGATTTACTATGCTTATGCCCTCTGGAATTTTCAGATATTAAAATTTTCCAAATGGTCGGTTCATTGCCAGATCCTTAAATTGGTCGGTTCATTGCAAGGTCCTTAAATTGGTCGGTTCATTGCCAAATTGTTCGCCAAATAATTTGGGTCTTTCAGAAAAAATTTGGAATAAAATATATTTATTTTTTATTTATTTTTACATAAGGACATTAAAAAAAAAGAAGAAAATTATTTTTTTATTTAATTTTTTAAAGCTTCCGGACGTCTCTTTTCTCTTAACATTTTTTCCTTTTTAAAATAATTTTTTTCTCAAGAGATTGGTTTTAAATTTAAAAATAAACAAACCGTTTTTAAATATTTTTTATATAACTAATATTTAAATCTTCTCTTTTTTCCTTTTTTTTGTCTACTTGTCTACTAATTTAATTAATTAATTTTTAAATTAATTAATTAAAATAGGAGAAATATTTAATATAATTTCCCTTTGTTATATTTAATTAAACTTAATTCTACAAGTGTCAGTTTGGTGTAGTGGGTAACAGCATAGTCTGTGGTTTACCAACGCTTGAAAGAGGTCTAGGTTCGATCCCTATTTGCTATACACTGTTAGCAGACAGGTTTATTTTCGTTCAAAATTTCCTGTTAATGATCTCCTTTTTTCTTTAAAATTGCAAAGAATTTTTTAAATAATTATTTTCTCCCAAAATTCCCATTTTTATTCGTTTACTTTCTTATCTTCTCCTTCATTTTCTTTTTGTTATTTCTCATGGCTTTTTCTTTGAATGCCAAAAGCAGAAGTAGTAGATATAGTGATGGCTTTTTTGTCTCTTCTAAACCATAATAAAAAAGAAGGACAAAAAACGAGTGGAAAACTGAAGGGAAAAATAATAAAAAAAAGGGAATAAAGGCACAAATGTTTGGGTTTAAAATAAACAAATAAATGTAATTTTATATTTTATTTTTCAATTATTTTTAGGGGATTTAATCCTCTAAAAATATTTTTTTTATATTAAAAAAATAATCCTCCAATTCCCTTAGTTTTGGCACCGAAATGTCCTTTTAGTGTTTGCACCGAAATGGACACTTTAAGTTTAGCACCAAAATGTTCCATTCAAGGAAAAGAAAAAGGGGGATAAAATGCTGCTTTATTTTACATTCAACAAAAGGAAAAGCTTTGAAAAAAATAAAGAAAAGAAGAAATTATTTATTCAATTTTTGGGTCTGCGTGCGCCTTTGCCAAAATAAAAATAAAATAGCTCCCCGCCGGTTGTCTCCACCTACTCTATAAAATACTACTAAATAATGCTTATTTTGTCAAATGCCCTCTTTAAACAGGACATCAACACAAAGAAGAAAGAAAAGAAAAAAACATTTTTTTAAACAAAAATGTTTATTTATTGCTTTATTTTTCCTTTTTTTTAATTTTATTGAGTGAAAGGGAAAAGTTGAAATTTATTTATTTAATTTATTCTCTTCCTTAAGAAGCTATTTATTTAATTATTTAATTATTTTTCTTTTTTTTCCTACGGGAAAATGTTTGCAACCAATCCAGCACCGAACTGTCCATTTTTTAAAAATTAATTATTTCCTTCTTTGTTTCTTTTTTAAACTATTTTTTAACCTTTTTTAAAGCCTAAAGGTTACTAATTTTTATATAAATATTTAGCTGCTTTTATATCTTCTCTCTTTTATTTATTTTAATTCTTTTTTATTTTCCCATTATTTCTATTATTTTACCATATTTTTTAAAAAATAAAAAATCGGTCTTTCCTTTAAATTAAAAAAAAAATTTTTTTGCATTGAAAAATAACACAGATTTTTGCCTTTAATTTAATCTTTACTACCTTTTAATTTTTTGGGTTTTTAGGGGTCTTTAATTCTTTCCAGAATATTAAAGCAATTTAATGTATTTATTTTATATTTATTAAAGGTGATCTTTAGGGTGTATATAGCTGAGAGAAAAAACGAGAGAGAAGGAGAAGTAAGAGAGAGTAATACAAAAAAAGTTTATTTTTCTTTTCTTTTCACTCTAATCGCAACATAAAACATTTTCACTCTCTCTCTTCTTTTTCTTTTTAATTGATTTCTTTTCTTTTTTCTTAGCGTGACCCTTCTCTTCCTTTTTTCTAGTTTTTCTTTTTTTAAAGAAAAAGGCCCACCCAAAAAAATTCTTTTCTTCTGTCTTTTAATTTATTTATTTATTTTAATTATTAAATTAATTTATTCTCTTTTAAGTTTAAAATTGATATTTTGAAAAGTTGACATTTTGAAAATTTTATTTTTCTAATTTTTAATGTATACATTCTCCCCTTCTTTTAATTATAAAAATATTTTTTTAATGCTTTAAAAATAAAATAAAAAATATTAAAAGAAGTCCTTTAAAAAGAAAAGAGAAATATAATGTAAAAATGAGAGAATTTTAAAAAAAAGAAAAATGTCAACTACACACACATAAATATAATAATAATAATAAATACATAAAAGAGAGGGTTGTGAAGCGGAAGTTAATGAAAAAAGAAAGAGATTTTTTTTCTCTAATATAAAGTAAAAAAGACTTTTTTTTCTCTTTCTCTGTCTTTCTCTCTTCTTTTGTAGTTAGAGAAAGAAAAGAGAGAAAAAGCAGCCTGCTTATACAGTTACTATTTCTTTTAAAGCTTTATATTCAAATATTTCCTTTTTTTTCCTTCTTTTTTTTTTTATTGATAAATTGCATTGACGAAAATTTTTCTTTTATTTTTTTTTTAAAGGATTATTAAAAAGGAAAATTATTTTTTTTAAATTTAAATTAATTATTTATTTTTTTATTTTATTTATATCAACACAAAGAGAATAATTAATTATTTAAAAAATTAAATTAAATAAAATTTAATTTTTTATTTAATTTTTTTTTAATATCTATTACACCTGTGAATAATTCTAATTATTTTAATTTAATTATTTTCTTTCTTTTAACTTAAATTAAATATTAAAATTTATTTCAGACTCTAATGACCTTAAATTAATTTAATTAATTAATTTACTCTAATGTCCAAAAATATTGAATACTCTATTGCCCTTTAAATTATTTTAATTTAATTCAGACTCTACTGTCCATACTCTAATCAATTAATAAATAAACTTTTTTTTGTTCTCTAACAGTTTCTCTTTGTTTTAATTTGTTTAAATGTCTCTCTTCTATTATTTAATTCTTTTTTATTTTTATTATTATTTAAGCAAAATAATTTAAAAAAAAATCAATTAATAGAGAGAAAGTAAATTCTTTTTTATTTTTATTTATTTATTTATTGCCTTTATTTTAATGGGTAAATAATTAAAAAATAATTATTTAATTTAATTTGTTTAAAAAGTTTAATATTTTAAGTAAACAAAGTTTAATTTATTTCTATTGTACGCGTACAGTACATATAATGGTAATGTAATAATTAAGCATTTTCTTTAGAAAAAAAGTTTTTAAGTTTAAATTTCAATTAATTTAATTTTTTTTGTATTAAAATTATTTAAATAAAATTAATTAATAATTAAATATATAATGAGGGGACAAAATTATTAGAAAAATTAAAGTAAAAATAAATAGAAAATAATAATGGGAATATTAACAAATAAAAATA
Source organism: Meloidogyne exigua (assembly GCA_018905775.1). Taxonomy (NCBI): domain Eukaryota; kingdom Metazoa; phylum Nematoda; class Chromadorea; order Rhabditida; family Meloidogynidae; genus Meloidogyne; species Meloidogyne exigua. Next base: position 1,360,290 of record JAGUQR010000011.1, read on the forward strand.
AATAATAATATATTAATATTTTTGCAAAAATTTATTCTTTAACCTTTTTAATAATATTTAAAATACTATTAAATATTTCCATAATTTTATTTATTTTAAATGTTAATTAAAAAGAATTGGATTTTATACGGGTCGTTTTGTCGCGATATTTATTTAGATATATTTAAGGTTTATTTTTGTATTTCAAGTTTATTTTTGTATATTTCAAGTTTATTTTTGTATTTCAAGTTTATTTTTGTATATTTCAAGTTTATTTTTGTATTTCAAGTTTATTTTTGTATATTTCAAGTTTATTTTTGTATTTCAAGTTTATTTTTGTATATTTCAAGTTTATTTTTGTATTTCAAGTTTATTTTTGTATATTTCAAGTTTATTTTTGTATTTCAAGTTTATTTTTGTATATTTCAAGTTTATTTTTGTATTTCAAGTTTATTTTTGTATATTTCAAGTTTATTTTTGTATTTCAAGTTTATTTTTGTATATTTCAAGTTTATTTTTGTATTTCAAGTTTATTTTTGTATATTTCAAGTTTATTTTTGTATTTCAAGTTTATTTTTGTATATTTCAAGTTTATTTTTGTATTTCAAGTTTATTTTTGTATATTTCAAGTTTATTTTTGTATTTCAAGTTTATTTTTGTATATTTCAAGTTTATTTTTGTATTTCAAGTTTATTTTTGTATATTTCAAGTTTATTTTTGTATTTCAAGTTTATTTTTGTATATTTCAAGTTTATTTTTGTATTTCAAGTTTATTTTTGTATATTTCAAGTTTATTTTTGTATTTCAAGTTTATTTTTGTATATTTCAAGTTTATTTTTGTATTTCAAGTTTATTTTTGTATATTTCAAGATTATTTTTGTATTTCAAGTTTATTTTTGTATATTTCAAGTTTATTTTTGTATTTCAAGTTTATTTTTGTATATTTCAAGTTTATTTTTGTATTTCAAGTTTATTTTTGTATATTTCAAGTTTATTTTTGTATTTCAAGTTTATTTTTGTATTTCAAGTTTATTTTTGTATATTTCAAGTTTATTTTTGTATATTTCAAGTTTATTTTTGTATATTTCAAGTTTATTTTTGTATATTTCAAGTTTATTTTTGTATTTCAAGTTTATTTTTGTATATTTCAAGTTTATTTTTGTATTTCAAGTTTATTTTTGTATATTTCAAGTTTATTTTTGTATATTTCAAGTTTATTTTTGTATATTTCAAGTTTATTTTTGTATTTCAAGTTTATTTTTGTATATTTCAAGTTTATTTTTGTATATTTCAAGTTTATTTTTGTATATTTCAAGTTTATTTTTGTATTTCAAGTTTATTTTTGTATTTCAAGTTTATTTTTGTATATTTCAAGTTTATTTTTGTATATTTCAAGTTTATTTTTGTATATTTCAAGTTTATTTTTGTATTTCAAGTTTATTTTTGTATTTCAAGTTTATTTTTGTATATTTCAAGTTTATTTTTGTATATTTCAAGTTTATTTTTGTATATTTCAAGTTTATTTTTGTATTTCAAGTTTATTTTTGTATATTTCAAGTTTATTTTTGTATTTCAAGTTTATTTTCTTCTATTTTTGTATTTTAGTTTAATTCTAACTAATAGTGAACTGTTTAAAATATAATTCTTAATTGCAGATTATAATATTCAAATAATTAATTTTTTCTTTATTATTATTTTATTTATTTATTTATATTTATTTTTGGTAATCCAATTTCCTTATTAGCGAAGGAAAATATTTTTATTTTTATTCTATAGTTGCCCTTATTATATAAATTATTTTTTATTTTTTTTATTTTTTATTTTTATTGTTGTAAATAAATAAATTAAATAAATTGTCTATTTTTATTGCAACTTTTTTATTATTATAATGGGGAGAAGGAGTGTTAATTTAAAATAAAAATATTATTTAAAATACTTTAAAAAATTCTTTTTTTTTTTATTTATTTTATTCTAATTTTTAATATTTATTTTCTTCAACTAAAATTTCCCAAATTATATTTTTGAGTAAATTTCATTTTATTTTTCCTTCTAAAAATATTTAAGTAATCTACTTTACTTCTCTACTTTTCTTTAAATTTAACTATGAAAGCAATAAAATAAAAAAAAACTTTTTTTTTCTGCCTTTCTCCACTTATTTTGCCTTTCATTTTTCAATAAATTTGTTAAAGCTTTACATTTTTTTTTTAAATTTATTTGAAAATGCTATAAATAAAAGAATTATATATCCTAATTTTTTATTTAATATATTTTTAATTCTCAAATTTCATAAAAATAAAAATAAAATAAAAATAAGGTTATTAGTTTAAATTATTGACCTTTTTGTCTCTACTCAAATTTCAATTATAAAAAAATAAACTTGATAATAATATTTTTAAAATTAATTTTATTTCTATTTTTTAAATTGTATTTTAATTTTTTTATTAATTTCAAAGTTTATTTTTGTATTTTAAGTTTATTTTTGTATTTTAGGTTTATTTTTGTATTTCAAGTTTATTTTTGTATTTTAGGTTTATTTTTGTATTTCAAGTTTATTTTTGTATTTTAAAGTTTATTTTTGTATTTTAAGTTATTTTAAGTTTATTTTTGTATTTTAGGTTTATTTTTGTATATTTTAAATTTATTTTTGTATTTCAAGTTTATTTTCTTCTATTTCTGTATTTTGTAAAAATCAATGCCCAAATTGTTGATTAAATAACATTTTTTGAATTTATTCCGTTCATTTTTTAAATAATTTATTCATCTCTTTCCCACGTATTTTTTATACAAATATTTGCAAAATATTATTCAGAATTGTGGTATATGCCTAAATATATTTTTTATTTAAAAAAAAAGTGTGGGCGTATGAGAAATATATTTTTCTATTACAATTTTTTGTATAAAAATATTAAACTTATTTTTGTAAAAATTTCTTAATTTTTGTATTTATTATTTTAAACTTTATAGTCAAAAATCAAACTTTTAATGATAAATTTCAGCTTTTTTTCCCTTAACTTTTCAAATACCTAACCAAAAATTTTAAAATTTTTATATTTTGTAGATAACCCTTACAGAAATATTATTCCAAAATTTTAAGTCTCAATCTTTTTATTTACCAACTTTATGGGCCTTCGCGCCTTTTAATTTCTCGCGCCGAAAGGTACCTTCCCCTTCCATTTTCTTCTTATTTTTATTTTTTATTTTACTCATAAATATTATATTATTTTTTTATTTTTTTAAAGAGAAAAAAGACACGTCGACGTTACTAAAAAAAAGTCTTTTCTCTATACATATTTTACTACACAACTAAACACCACACACGCATAGACATACACACAAATATTAATTCATTAAATAAATAAATAAAAAAATATTTTTAGTTTAATAATTTTATTTTTATTATTTTCTAATCATTTTAATTAAAGAAAACAACAAAAAATATTTTTTTTAATTTTTATTATTTTTTAAAAAATTAATTAAATTTAATTAATTGTCTCTACACAAGAAAAAGAAAAAAAGAAAATATTGTATTAAAATTAAAGGAAGAGAAAAAAAGTTTATTTTAAGGTTTATTATTTAATTAAATAAGACTAAGTTTATTTTTATTTTATTTTAATTTTAAAGGGGTTTTTTAAGGAAAAGGCCATTTCGGGGCGAAATGTAGCCTCAAGAAAAAAATTTTTTTTTTTAATTTTTAAAATTTTTTAAAATTATAAAAAAATATTTTTAAATTATTTCTAACGTTTTTTAATTAAAAAATATTTTTTTCAGTTCAATAATTAATTTTTAAAGACAACAATAAATTAAATAAAACAGCTGTTTGTGTGCCTATTTAATTAAAAAAAATTTATTTTAATTTCTTCGATTTTTAAAATTAAAAATTAATTAAATAAAAGATGGGCTTGAAAGGTTCTAAACCAAAATTGAGTAAAGAAGATTTGGAATTTTTAAAGAAAAATACAAATTTTACTGAAGAACAAATTAAAGAGTGGTATAAAGGATTTGTGGTAAGGAAGGGAAAAAATTAATTTAAATTAATTTTAATTAATTAATAAATTGAAAAATATTTTTAAAATAAATAAAAATGTTTAAATTAATTATTAAAATTAAATTTTAATTTTTAAAAAATTTTTAAAATTTTTAATTTATAGCAAGACTGTCCAAAAGGCCATTTAACTAAAGAACAATTTATTAAAGTTTATAAGGTTTTAATTTTTAATTAAATTAAATTAAATTAAATTAAATTAAATTAAATTAAATTAAATTAAATTAAATTAAATTAAATTAAATTAAATTAAATTAAATTAAATTAAATTAAATTAAATTAAATTAAATTAAATTAAATTAAATTAAATTAAATTAAATTAAATTAAATTAAATTAAATTAAATTAAATTAAATTAAATTAAATTAAATTAAATTAAATTAAATTAAATTAAATTAAATTAAATTAAATTAAATTAAATTAAATTAAATTAAATTAAATTAAATTAAATTAAATTAAATTAAATTAAATTAAATTAAATTAAATTAAATTAAATTAAATTAAATTAAATTAAATTAAATTAAATTAAATTAAATTAAATTAAATTAAATTAAATTAAATTAAATTAAATTAAATTAAATTAAATTAAATTAAATTAAATTAAATTAAATTAAATTAAATTAAATTAAATTAAATTAAATTAAATTAAATTAAATTAAATTAATTTTTTAGGATTTTTTCCCTTCTGGCTCTGCAGAAGGCTTTTGTGAACATGTTTTCCGTACTTTTGATACAGACAATTCTGGTTTTATTGATTTTAAAGAATTTTTACTTGCTATAAATGTTACTTCTTCTGGTACTCCCGAACAGAAATTAGAATGGGCTTTTAGGGTATTTTTTTATTTTTAATTAAAATTTAATGTCTGCGGTGTAATGTCTCTCTTTAGATATACACATATTCACACACTATTTCGTTTTTGTCTAATTAAAGTTTTAATTTTGCATTAAGTGTTAAACAAATATTAATCTAAATTACTGTATAAAACCTTTTGGTGATGAAACGTCTATTTAATTAATTTAGATGTATGACATTGATGGAAATGGAACTATAGACGAAAAAGAAATGATTAAAATAATTGAAGTAATTTAATTTATTTATTAATTTAATTTAAATTAATTAAAATTTAATTAAGGCAATCTATGAAATGCTTGGCCCAGAAGTAACAAAATCAGCAGACGATTCACCACGAAAAAGGGCAAAAATGATTTTTGAGAAAATGGACATAAACAATGACAAAGAATTAACATTAAAAGAATTTGTTGATGGCTGTTTGGCTGATAAAGAACTTTTCCAGGTTTGATTAGATTTTATGGGGGTTAAGGACAGTTCGGTGCCAACCCAGTTGAAGTTATTTTTTCAAAGAAAAACCTTTCTGATTATTTTTAAAATAATTTAAAAGCATCAAAAAAGCTTTTTGGTCTTGGTGATGAAATGGCCGCGGAAAAAAAAACTGTTAGAAAAAAAAAATTTTTTTTTAAATTAATTGGGTGGTTAATGAGGATATTTTTCTAAATTTTATTTTTAAATTTAATTTTGTTTTTCCAATAGATTTTGACGAATGAAGTGAAAAAATGATAAAATAAATATCATCACTTACAACACAAAAATAAGGTTAAATTAAATTAAATCATTCCAACAAAAATAAAAAAATAATTAAATTAAATAAATTAATTTTTATTAAAAAAAATAATAAATTTAAAGAAAAAAGGTTTAAAAAAATTAAAAAAAATTTTTTTTTAATTTAAAAGATTTTTAAAATTTTTTTAAAAAATTTCCCCTTAAAATATTCTTTTTTTTTATTTAATTATGTATTTTGCCTTCCTTTTCCCCCTTACCCATTTTTATATTTTTAAAAAAAAATTAATTTACCAATAAAAAAGAGGAAATTTTAATTAATTTTATTTTCCTCTTTTTCCCCTTATATTCACTTATTTTTAAGGTTGGATATTTTTTTTTAAAGTTTAATTTTCTTTGAGTAGTTGTCTTGGCAATGAAACGTCCGAAAGTTGTTTTCTTAGTTTCTCATTAAATTAAATAAAAAATTAATTTAAAAAAATATCCATTTTTTTGTTCTTTTTTGGTTCTAAAAATTTAAAGAATTTCCCCTATTTTTTAATTAAAAAAATTAAAAATTAAATTAATGACAAATTTAATTAAATAAATAAATAAACCCATCAGGTTTCGAAGCAATCGAATTTTTTTTTATTTCTTTTTTTTTTTATTAATTTGTTTGTATAATTTTTTAAAGACTTTTTTCTCTTTTTTCTTTATATTTGATTCAAAAAATATTTTTTTTTAATTGTTTTTATTTTTTTGTATTTTTCTAAAATTTAATTTTTTTTCAATTGATTTTTTTTAATTAGTAATAATAATAAATATATTTATGTTTTTAAATAAATTAGTTATTTTGGGAATTTTTGGATTAATTAGTTATTAATAAAAGGAATTGTGAATTTTATAAAATTGTTAAATTGGATGTCGATTAAACTAGACGGGATAAAATGTAAATTTAATTAGAAGGGACAAAATGGTCATTAACCAGACGGGACAAAATGGTCATTAATTATACGGGACAAAATGGTCATTAATTAGATGGGACAAAATGGTAACACAAAATGGTCAATAGGCGTAATTCAATGATTTCTAATTAATTTATAATTATAATTTAATAAACAAAATTTTAATAAAAAATAAATAAGAAAGTAAAAAGAAAATAAAACAACCAAAAAATCAATTTCAATATATTATTTTTTAACTCTTGGTTTCATTTCATCATTACAAGCATGTAAATAAATTTTAGTAACATTTGTAGGGTAGCTGAACTCTGAGCCCTTTTTAAAATAAATAAATAAAAATTAATATTATTTTCCTTTTATTTTTATTTAATTTTTAAAAATATTTTGAATTAATTTTCTTATTTTTTAAAGGAAATAAAATTTAATTAAAAAACCTTTCCCCAATCATAACCAATAGAATAGGCCATAATATTTCCTCCCTGATGTATATGACATGCAGTTATTGGCATTGCCATTGCATCAGACCCTTTAAGTTTAGTACGTGCATCTTTATCCCAAAATGAATAACGTCCGTCTGAACCGGCAGTACACAAAGTTTGATGTATTGGGTGAAAGGTTACTACATTTACCTTTAAATAAATAATTAAATAATTGATTTAATTCTAAAATTAATTATTTTTCTTTCCTTTAAAATACGTAAAAAAAAGGGAAATAAAACTAGAAGAAGATTTAAAAATTAAAATAAACCGGGTAAATCTCCTGAAATCCATTAATTAATTCTGTAGATCTATGACATTTAAAGGTGAAATTTTCTTTATTGTCCGCCGTGTCTAAGCGTTGAATTGCTACTCTACCTTAATTTAAATTTAAATAAAAAACTCTTTTTTAATTTAAATAAACCTTCTATAGATCCAAGGGCAAAGCCATTAGGCTGATTATTCATTAAATTTTTAAATATTGCAATTGATCTGCTCTTAAAACAAGGGAAAATTAATAAATTAAAATTAAAGAAAAAAACCTGGAATTTTAATTGAGACTCCAAATTTTGAATTTCTTGTCTAAAAATTAATTTAAAAAATTATTTTAAAACGTTTATTAAAAATGTTTTTTTGGGGGTAATTTTCCCTTTTAAATATAAAAATTAAAAAAAAAAGAAAACTAACGGTTGCCCTTCCAAATTGTAACATTTTATATTTCTATTAGCCAATCCAACAACTGCCAATGGATATACCATATCCGAACACCAAACACGTTCTGGCAGTTGAATTGTCGCAAGTGAATTAATTGTTGGTAGTTGACGCATATCCCAAAAACGTAAAGAACGATCCCATGATCCGGTCATTAAACACTGAAAAAATTAATATAAAAAATTTAAATAATATTAAAAATGTAAATTTAAAAGAATATGTAAAGAAGAAGATTTCTAAAATGATTAAAACAACAAAAGAATCCACTATGAATCGAACCCACACTCCTATAAGACAGAGTCCGAAACACTACCATTCCACCACAAAGCACAAATAGGAGAGAACCAATAAATTTACTTAACTATTAAAAAATAATTATTAAAAACCTGATAATTAGAAGCAGTTACCCAATGACAGGACTTAACACAATCATCATGCTGTCCAACAGGAACAATTTGATTTGATTGTAGATCCCATAACCGAACAGTCTTATCACAACAAGTGACAAATAGTTTTGAGCTGTCCTACAAATTTTAATTAAATTTTCTTTCATTTTTTGTGTCAATTTCTTCAGAATTTCAAAAAAATTTTATTTAAATAAAAATATTTCCTTCAGTAATTTAAATTAAAAATATTTCCCTCAGTAATTTAAATTAAAAAACCTCAGTCCAATCTAAAGAAAGCACTGGAGCCCCCAAATCCTGCATTGCCTTCGGTTCACTTTGTCCAGTTTCGCTAATTTCCCATATACGGCAAGTATTGTCCCATGAACCAGCAGCAATAAGTATTGGAGTATTAGGAGCAGTTGGATTAAATTTTAATGCTTGGACTGTATCGCTGGAAACTTGAGGTAACTTTAAAATAACAAAAGTTTAAATTATTAAAATTAAAAAAACCTCAATATCACGCGGAGCTGTAGTCGTTGTAGTCGACTTAATTAAGTTTTAAATTCTTCAATTGATTACCCAGTTTAACCACTAAAAACAAGAAAAAACAACTGCAAACCTGTTGAGTATTTGTACTTCCAAAAAGCCCTCCCCCTGTCTTTGCACCAAAAGGTGAAGAACCTGTAGAAGATCCAGTAGTTCCAAACAAGCTCATATTTTTTTCTAAAAAATAGTTTAATTAAAAATAAATTTAAATAATAAAAAACCTGTTACAAGTCTTATTGTTAGTTAGTTACTTTTTAATTATTCAAACAAAATCCGCAAGTTTTGTCCGCAAGTATTAAATTTAAAATAATCTCTCTAGAAAAAATTAATATTATTACTTGCGGACAAAACCTGCAGATTTTGGTTGGATAATTAATAAGTAGCCTTATTTAAACTTTAAAAAAAAAAGAAAATATAATTAAAAATATATTAATTAATTATTTGTTTAATAGGTAATTAAAACCAATATATTTTAATTTAATTAAATTAAGGTCAAAAACATTAAATAAATTTAATTAAATAATTATCAAAAAATTGAATAAAATAATTTAATTTTCTTCTTCTTCCAATTTTTCTTCTTTTAATTTTTTAATTACTTCATTTGCTAATTTTAAAAATTCTTTATTAATTAATTCATTATTTTCTAAATTCTCAAAAAATTTGTTAACATTTCCTTCATCTAAACTTTGACCAAGTTTGGGGTCTAAAGGTAAAGAAGCTAAAACTTTAAGGTCTTTATTTAATTCTTTAGCCATTTTTAAAGCTCCACCAGTTGTTGAAGGAAATAATTGTGAATGGAAGGAACAATTTGGGCAAATAAATTTTGACATATTTTCAACAATTCCGATGATTGGGACTTTTGTTTTTAAACAAAAATTGATCTTAAATTAATAAAAATAAAATAAATAAATAAAAGAAAACCTCTTTTCTAACATCTAATAAACTAATTTCTTGTGGTGTAGTAACAATCAAAGCCCCATCAAGTTTAGACGATTGTAGGAGTAATTGGACAACAGAAATGTGTTCATCAGAAGTTCCTGGTGGAGTATCAATTAAAAGGTAGTCAATATTGCCCCAATCAACATCACGAAGAAATTGTTTAATTAAGGCATTTTTACGGGGTCCACGCCAAATAATCTTTAAAAAAAAGAATTAAAAGAGTTCATAAGAAAGCCCAGTAAAATCAAAATAATCCTTTTTTTACTCTAAATTCTCTATAAAATTAATTACTGCTAGAAAATAGATCCAAAAGGTCCCAAAATTTCCCGAGAATTAGGGTACAGAACCTGGCCCATAAATTTAATTAAATCTAGAGTTTATACCTGGAAAGGATTATAAAAATATTTACCTATTTTTACTTAATTTAAAATTAGAAAAAGAAATAAAACAAACTGCATCATTCCTCGACTCAACCAAAAAAGAAATACTCATTAAAAAAAGATTGTCACGAACAAAAACGGGTGCCCATCCTTAAAAATAAAAACAATAGAATATTTTTTTTCTTTTAAGTAAACCTTCTTCACTGCTATGAACACTTTCATTTTCACATCCAAACATTCTGGCCTGTGAAGGTCCACAAATATCTATATCGAGTACTCCAATCTATTTTAAATATTTTTACTTTAGGAAATACGTTTTTTGAGTTTATCCTCACTCCTAAAATTGGGTAAATCTTTTTTAGAATTGAATATTCCCTAAATAAACCCAATAAATACAATAATACCTACTACATCGAAAACTAAAATATCAACAGTAAAAACTGATGAATAACAAAGAAAGGTTTAAATATGAGGAGAATATAAGAGCCTAGATGCAGTTATTCCAATAAATAATTAAACAAACATTTAAAGGTCTCCCATCACTTTCATCAGTTAAATTGGACATTACATAGGCCAAACTAGTTGTCACAGAACTTTTACCAACACCCCCTTTTCCACTTAGTATAAGAATCTAAATTAAAGTCTTTAATCCTTTCAAGTAGAAACAAACCTTATGTTTAATTAAAGACATTCTTTCTTTAATTAAATCAATATCTGGATCAATTGGTTGAACACCTGTGGCACATGCTTGTTTGTTTGGACAGCCAGCACATGCAGAGGTTTTTCCAGCTTTTTCGCTTTGTGTTCCGGGGCAACTTTCTGGAGCATTTTCTGGTACATCTGTCATATCTTTAAAGAGAAAAATAATAAAATAAAAAAAATAAGGAGACTCTTGTAAAAAAACAAGAGTCATGCTTAAATTGGAGAGTAAATTATAGAAAGAGAGAAAGCAAGACACTTCATATAATTTCTGTAAAAGAATTAGAAAAAGGATTAATTGTCATTTAATTAACAAAATGCCAAAGGAATATTAAATAAAAAATTCATTTAAAGTCTATTTGAGTACCTGAGATTAGTGTCCATTCCTTTATCTATTTTAATCCATATCTTTTTTATTTTTAATTAATTTAAAGTTATTTTTATATTAATCGAAAATTGGCATTTTTATTAAGAAAAACAAATAAAAGTTTCTTCTTTATCGACTTGTTCAGATTTTATTTAAATTAAATTATTTTATTTAATTAAAATAAATTAAAGAAAATTAATTTTCTTTATTTTCCTTTATTTTCAGTTTATTTAACCTCTACTAAAAATTTTGCCTAAAATATACATCTATTTATTTAACAATTTTTCACTTTTGAAAATGAATGATATTTTAACTTCTTTTCTTGACGACAATGAACCAACAACAAACACTAAAAAATTTGAAAGGTATTTTTATTTTTAATGTATTATTCTTTTGGTTAAGTGGTAAGTTAATGGGTTGGGGGAATTGGTTCGAACCCTCTTAGGCGCAGCAATTTTTATTTTACAGTTTAATAATTTAGATAAATAAAAAACAATTTAAATTCATTAATTAAAGTGCTCAATCTCGTTATTTACGTTTACATGTACCGGCAAAAGATGTTGAATGGAATGTTTGCGATTATTGTGGGGAAATTATTCATCAATTAGTTTTTGAACGTCATGTTTGTATTTTTTAAATTAAAGATTAATTTTTAAATAAAAAACAATTTAAAGTTAATATTTCATGAAATGGCCGGTTTAACTTATCAACTTTATCACCATGAAATTGATGTTGAAAAAAGACGTATTGAACAGGCTAAAAGGATTCAAGTAAATTTTTGGTTGAATTAGATAGTTTTTTTTATTTTAATGCATTGTGCTTTCCGTAGTCGATTGGTAGTGTGTTAGGTTTTGGATGTAGTTTAGTCAGGTTCGAATCCTACTGGGTGAACACATTATTAAACATCTTTTTAATTAAAAATAAAATTATTTTTAATATTTTTAGATTATTTTAATTTAGTTTTGAATTTTTAAATTAATTATTTAATTTAAAAATATTTTTTAGACTAAAGAAATAAAAACTAGACGTCGCAATCTTGGCTTTGAACTGTCCTCATGTTCATCGTCAATGCCATCGTCTTCTGAAAATTCTGAAAATAATTCTGATTCTGAAACTGAAACTTTATTATCAACGAATTCATCCAATACTTACCCTGACAATATTAATTTTAATAAAAATGATGAATTAAATGAAGAAAATAGAAAATCAGCAAACACGGCAGACTGGATAATGGAAGAATTAATGAATGAAAAAATGAGGAAAAAGCAAAGAAAAAATCTAAAAGAAGACGAATTTGGGTATAAAAATAAAATTCTTATTTTATTAGAATAAAAAAGATTAAAAAAAATATTTTTTTAGTTGTCGGCCATTTCGGTGCAGACTTTAAAATTAAATAGACCAAGAAATATTTTTTTAAAATTATTTTTTAATTGATCAACATTAAATAGAGAAAATATTTTTACAAATTTCCATCCAATTTGAGTAATTTTTTACTATTTTATAAGCCCGCACCGAAACGTCCATTTATTTTTTTTTAATTTTTTAAGTTTTAATTATTTTGATCAACAAGAAACCTTTTTGTCTCCAAATTATGAAGAAAAATTAAAAATTAAAAAATTAAAATTAATTAAAACAAATAATACCTCATTGAAAAAAAGGCCTTCAAAAAAATTGATTAAAATAAAAAAAGAAATTAAAGAAGAAATAATCGACGAACAAACTTTATTACGTGAAGAATATGAACATTTATTATGTTTAAAAAATTTGGGACGAAGATATGAATACGGTAGAATTTTTAAATATTTTTAGAACCTAAAAATTTTTAGAGGTCGTTTTGGTGCCGCACTGAAAAATCCGAAAAAAAATTTTTTCTAATTTAAAAAATATTTTTTGGGATCAAATAATTAATTTTAATGACGCTCAACCTTTGGCACCAAAACGACCTGGCCAAGAAAATAAAAGATAATTAATTGTTTTTATTTATTTATATGTAGTTTGTGTTGATCTACGAAATTGCAAATATTTTGATCGTAAGGGAAATGTCCGTGTTGCGAATGTTTTAAAACGATCTAATTCACCTAAACAAATTATTAGACGGTCCACAAGGAGGAATGGAAGTAAGAGAATTTTGTTTAATATTTTCCTTTTAAATACGAAGGGTCATTTCAGTGCCTCATAGAAAGGGTCGTTTCAGTGCCACCCTTTGAGTGGCTAATTTTTTAGATTTTCTTTGTGACGAAACGTCCTTTTTTTTAATTTAATTGTTTTTTAATTTTTAGCTGCTGGAGAAGACTTAATTTGTTTGATTTAAATATGTTGCTCCTTCTACGTTTTATTTTTTCTTTTTTAAATAACAACACATGGACTTACACTTTTATTTTTTGTTTAAATTTAATTTGACAAATAAATTTTATCTTTAAAAAAAAAATTTTTTTTATTTAATTTTATTTGGTGTTAAAAGGCACCAAAACGTCCCTTCCAATGTTTGGCACCAAAACGTCCAAAATAATTTATTAAAATTAAAAAATGGTTATTTTATTGTCCTCATCATTATTTCCTTCAATTTCCAAATCTTCTGCTCTCTTAACTTGTAAAATTTCTTCAGATAATAAATTTAAATAAATATCAGCCAAGAAAGAATTATTTGGAATTAATTTTAAGCAATTTTCTTTTTTTATATTTTTAACAAATAATAATAAATTTTCTTCTTTTATATTATTTCTTCTGAAACAAATTTGATTAATTAAAATTAATGTTTGAGAACATGTTGTTTTTTTAGAAATAAATATTGATTTGTAGTTACTCTGTTAAGAGAAGGGTTAAAAGATTGGAAAGAGTCAACTGAGGCAACTGAGCGCCAACCATTACAATTCAGGAATGGATAGATATTTTTAGGTGTTTATGGTACCATTTAATAGAGCAGAAAATGAACTACAAAATATCAAAAAAGTAGAATTTTTGAAAAATAGGGAAGAACGTTATTGGAAAAAAACCTTCCAAAAAGCCTAAACTTTCTTAAAGTTTTCAGTTTTTTGACTGTAACTTTTTTTTTATTTTTCCAAAAATTCTAGTTTTTTGATATTTTATAGTTCATTTTCTGCTCTATTCAATGGTACCATAAACACCTAGAAATATCTATCCATTCCTGAATTATAAGGGTTGGCGCAATGTTAGCTACACAACAACACACTCGGTTTACTCTAACCCAAAAATCTAATTAGAATATTTTAAAAATTAGATTTACTTGTGGACATATTTCTCCATCATATACACGCACTAGTACTGCATTATTATCCATCCCAAGAATAAATCTTTAAATAAAAAATGTTTTCTTTAATTAATTTAATTATTACAACCCTTCGCACCGAAACGTCCAAAATAATTTTAGTTTTATTTAAATTAAAAATATAAAATTAACCTAGACATTCCTTTGGGATGACATTTTTGCAGTTCTAATGGATTCGAATCTTCATCTAAATATTTTATTTTAATTAAAAAATTAATTTATTTAATTATTTGAGGGTGCGTTGTAGTTATGGACTACACTTGTTTCTTTCACCATAACTCAATAAAAAATAAACTTTTTTTAAAATTTTAAATTTTATTAAATAGAGAATCGAATGGGCTATAAAATAATAAAAATTAAAGTTTATAATAATTATTTAAAAAAATGTTGAGTTAAAAAAACTAACATTTTTTGTGGGAAAATAATGAATTTAATCGGTTTTTTGACCATAACTTTTTTGCCATTTGACCAAAAAATAAAATTTAAAATTTATTTTGCTGCAAATTTAATTCTCTATTTAATTCAGTTTAAATTTTTAAAAAATTAATAATTAAAAAAAAGATATAAAAATAAAAGTAAAGTTATGTCAAGCACACCCTCAACAGTTTTTAAAAAAATTAATTTTTACCAAGTTTAATAATATTACGACAAATCTTTATTAAACCAATTGAATTACGAGTAGAAGTATTTATTTCCATTAATAAATGGAAAATATTAAGATCTTTAAATTGTAGTCTTAATTTATCCCATACAAGAAGACGAATTATCTTTTTTAAAAATATTTAATTATTTTTTAAAATTAATTTACTTCATTTGTAGTAGTATTTTGTTTAAGATAAAGTGTTTTATAATCTGTATCTGGTCTGACTTGATTTGTATATATACGTAAATGATGCTTTCCTTCCTTTAAATTAATTTAATTAATTTCATTTAAATAAATAAATTAATTAATTCATTAAATTTAATTAATTAAATAATTAAATTAATCAATTATTTATTTAATTAATTTACATTATTTATTAAAGATGTTGAAGAAGCATTTTTTAACTCTGAGAAAATAGGAGGAGAAGGAGAATTGTTACAACTACAACATGAACATAATTGCCTACATGGCAACAACAATAAATTCTAAAAATATTTAATAATAAGATCTTGATTTTTACAAAAATTTAGACTTGACAAAAAAAAAGTAAAAAAATTAAGCCTTAAACAAAATCAGCGCCGAAAGTTACCCCAGAAAATATGTTTACTTTATTTTTTAAGGTTAGGAAAACAATTAGACAGAATTTCCTTTATTTTGTTTGTAAACCTTGTTTTAATGTTTTTGAATGTTTGTTTGAGTATTATTCTGTGTTTATTTTTTATTCATGTTTTTAGTATGTGTTTCTCTTTTAAAACAATGTTTTGTTTGTTTTTAATGTTTTATTTGTGTTTTCAAGTTTTATTTGTGTTTTCAAGTTTTATTTGTGTTTTCAAGTTTTATTTGTGTTTTCAAGTTTTATTATTTTAAGTTTGTTTTTACCTGTTTATTTTCTTCTTCATCAAAAGAGAAAGAAGAAGAGAAATGTTGTTGGCTATTTCTTTTAAAATGTGAAGAAGTTGAAAAATTCGAAGAAGACGAACAAGCAGAAGGAATTGAAGAAAGTGAAGGAGAATTACTTGAAATTAATTTTGATTCTTTTGGATTATTATTTGAAAAGGAAATTGAAGAAGAATTAACTTGAAATTTTAACATATTTTTCTAGAATATTATTTAAATAAATTAATTATTTATTTAATTATTTTAATTTATTTAAATTTATTTAATTAATATATTAAAAAAAGAAGAAAATAAAATTAATTAATCATTCTATTTTATTTAACAAAATTCGCTAACATTTTAGATTTATTAATAGGGATAAACCAAAAGACTTTTGGCCTCTAAAATAAGAGGATAAATTTATATGCCTTTTCTGAACGGAGGTATATAATGTCAAGTAGTTTTTTTCAAAGAATTCTAAATTTAGTGTAAACTAGTAGAGTATTTATTATTAAAAAACAAAACATTAATTTTATAAACACCCAGAAAAAAGTTTAAGAAAACAAAAACACAAAGTTTAAGAAAAACAAAATCAAAAACAAAAACAAAAACACAAAGTTTAAGAAAAACAAAATCAAAAACAAAAACACAAAGTTTAAGAAAAACAAACAAAAACACAAAAGTAAAAACATGTTCAATTAAAAGGCTATTCTACAAAACATTTGTAAAACATAAACATCAAAGAAACATTTAAATAATAATAAAACTTGTTCGCCAACATTGTTTTAATAAATAATTTCCCAAACATTAAATAAAACAAAATTAAATTAAAAGAAAAAGTAAATGAAAAGAAAACAAATATTATAAAGAGAGAATTATTGCTTATTAAGGGAATAAATCTAATTGTAAGAGTATAATCGCGCGCCACTTTTTCTTTATTTTTTATTTAATAATCCAGTCACTCAACACGTTTTTTTTTGTTGTCACTCATTCAGTTAATATTCTTATAAAATAATATATCTTTATTTTTAAAAAGAAAGGAATTTATTTTAAAGGAAAAAGAAAGGGGAATAAAATAAAAAAGAAATAAATATGCCAGAAATTAAAAGAGAAGGAAAATTAATGAGGAATAAAATAAAAAGGAGGAATGAAAAAGAAAATTAAAAGTAGAATACTTTTAAAACTTTTTTTTTTGATTTGTAGACTAACCTAATCCTTTAAATATTGATTGGAATTATTTAAACTATTTTTATAATGGTCAATAGAATGTTAGAAACATTTAAATATTTTAAAGAAATTAATTTAAAAAATAGTATTTATTTAAAACAAATATTAAACATATCTTTTAAAAGATGTTTTTAATGTTTTTGAGAATTAAACTTAAAAAGTAAGTTTGTAAAAAGTTTTAAATTGTAAGTTTTAAGTTGTAAAAAGTTTTAAGTTTTAAGTTGTAAAAAGTTGTTAAAAACATAAATAATTATATAAAGTTTGTAAAACATCTTAAAAATGTTTTGTAAACAATTGTAAAAAACTTGCGTATAAACATTTGTAATTTTTTCAAAAACTATTTTTAAGCAAAATGTTTTTAATCTTAAAAAACAACTATTTTTAACAGACTTGTTTATAGCAATATTTGAAACATGAGTAGTTAACCAGAGAAATGAATTGGCACATATGTATCCCATCTATTTTCTCAATTTATATAAAAAATTTAATTAATAACTGGTATGTACATATGTCCTTCAAATATATGTTCTATTTAAAGTTATTTTTTCTCAATGTTTAAAAAATAAATAAATAAAAATTAAATGATTTAATTAATTTTAAAAAGAATTAAAGAGTTTTAGATTAAAGTGACAAAAAGAATGAATAAACAAAAAATATATATTATTCAATTTCCAGTAAAATCATCAAAAAACATTTTTAATAAAATCATTCCAAAAAAGCTGATTCATTTAGTAGATGTAAAGTGTAAGTTGAAGACCAATTGACTCCTAAAGATCAACTTTAAAAAACACAATTATGTTTATTTTAAATAATAATAAATCCAACGGTAACAATTGTTTAACCTATTAAGGTCCTAAACATAAACAGCAAATAGTGTATTCACTAAGTTTTAGTTGCGTTCAATTTAAATTAATATTTGAAATAATAAATTTCAAATTTTATTCTTGATTATATGAAAGAAAAACATTAAGTTTATTTATAGTAATAGTTTAAAAAGTTTTTAAGTTTAAACTAGGGGTCAATGTAAACTTAAGTTTTACAAATACAAAACCTAAGTTTTATAAACTTAAGGTTTGCAAACTTAAGTTTTATAAATCTAAGTTTTATAAACCCAAGTTTTACAAACCTAAGTTTACAAATCCAAGTTTTATAAATCTAAGTTTTATAAACAAAGTTTTATAAATCTAAGTTTACAAATCCAAGTTTTATAAATCTAAGTTTTACAAACTTTTCTTCAATATACATATATGTATATTAAATAAATAAAAATGTTCAGTATAATATTGAACCCTAGTAACAAAACATTGTTTCCAACAAATATGAAAGTAGGTGATTAGTGTTTCGAGCATATTTAATAAATCAAAAAATTCATAAATTTTGGTCCAATTCAAATTAGGACATTTTATCTTGAAAATATGTTAATTTCTTAACCATAATTTAATTTTACATCTTCTCATTTTTATTTTTTGTTGTTAGACACCGCCTCTCGAGCGCGTTACTAAATCAACAATTGATTTGTTTTCAATTTTGTAATAGCTGAGTTTACCTAAAAATTAAATAAATTAATAAGTTTTTTATTAAAAACAAAATTACGTTTATCTTCAAGTGTATGACTACCATAAACCTTAAAAATTAATATTTAAAATAAATCTTTTTTAAAACCAAGGTTTGCCACTCAACAGCAATTCCTCTAATTTCTTTGATTATTTGTTTAATTTCCTTAACAGTAGTAGTTGGCTTAAAAATATTTTAAATAAATTTATTTATTTGATTTAAATACCTTTATTTTTTGTAAAGTCATTTTTATATTATTTAAGTCTCTAATAATAATCTGTATATAATTAGAATATTCCTAAAAAATTAATTAATTATTTAAATAAAAATAGATACAATTACATATGATACATTAATATCTGGAGTAGTGCACCGATCACCCATATAAGCATTTGATAAAGTAATACCGCTTGGACCTGGATTTAATTCGATCTCATTGTCAGACTCTTCTGCATTAGCAAACTCCTCAAGATATTTTTTCTCAATGTCTGCCAAAGTTGCATGTTTAGCGCAGCGAGGGCAAGTTTGTGACTTAAGTTTATTTAAAAGAATAATTACAATTGTAAAAACTTGGAAAAAATAAACTTAATAAATTGTAAAAACTTTTTCATCGCAACAATTTTAAAACTTATTTAATAAATTCAAGTTTTACAATAATTTACAAATTGTAAAAACTTGGAAAAAACAAACTTAATGCAATTATTTGCAACAATTACAACTTGAAAAATTTAATAAAGTCAAGTTTTACAATAAAATATACAATTGTAAAAACTTGGAAAAAATAAAATTAATGCAATTGTAAAAACTTTTTCATTGCAACAATTACAACTTGAAGTCAAGTTTTACAATAATTTACAATTTGTAAAAACATAACAAAGAAAGAATGTTCAATTTGTATTTTCCGGAAAAAGTTGTGAAAAATAATTGTAGTAATTGTAAAATGTTTATTTATTAACTTAATTATAAAATAAAAACTTAGCCACCCCATTCTTAATCCAATTAGAAATGCAATATCGATGATAAGCGTGTCCACATTTTTTTAAAATATGAACATCATCAGGACACAAACTTTTGAAGCAAACTGTACAATGACCAAGGTCAAAATGAAACATTTTAGTGGATTTCAGAACTTAAAATTTTCCTAAATTTAAAAGGAAAAGATTTAAAATATTTCTTAAATTTATGGAAATAAATTTTAGACGTAAATATACATAAATAAATAAATAAACTATTTATTTAAACTAAAACTCTCATTTTTAAGGAAATTAGTTTTCTCCTTTTTTCTACCATTAATAGACCAACTAAACCTTTAATTGACCTTATTGGTCTCCCCCCTTTATTTTGATTTGTTAAAATAAGGAAAGCCTTATTTGACCTATTTATTAATAAAACTTGAATCAAAGCTACTATTTCTTGCTCAGAGCCAATATTCATAAAACAAAGGGAAAGCTATTTTAAAATATTTTATATAACTCTTTAAGTTTATTTTTTCTGATATTTAAAATAAATAAATAAATACATAGTTGTTGTTGTAAGGTTTTAAAAACACTAAAAACACATAAAAACACAATAAATGTAAAAACATAAACTTTAAAACAGCAAAAATGTTTTTACAAAACAAGTTTGTAAAAACATTAGATCAACTTGTTGTCAGGTTTAATTTATTTTAAAACTTTGTTTTGTCTGTAAAAACATGAAAATACATTTATCTCTGCAAACATTACAAGTTTAAGTTGTTAAACTTAAAAATACAAAGTTGTAATTTTCCCTAATATATTTAAAGGTATTTAATTAATTTATTTTTATTATCCTTATAATTTTTTAAAAATATTTACTGTTCTTCAGGAATTGGTTGCAGACCTATTTTTTGTTGATATTGTTCGTTACTTTGTTGTTTTCGGAGTAATTGAAATTTTAATTTAACTGATAAAATCCAGGCCTTTTCATTTCCAAAAATCAAATGAAAAAATCCAGTTTTTGGAATAACCTTTTTTATTTTTTAAAATTAAATTTTTAAATATTTACCCAATCCCAAGAGTCTATTCCAGACAAACCAGGTCTTTCACACCCAGCATAAACTTCACTCAAATCTTCTTCTTCCTCCTCAATAGCTTTAATTATTTGTTCTCGCATAATAGACTAAAATCAGAATTTAATTAAAACATGACAAAAATGTAAAACACAAACATTAAAACAATAAAAAACACAAAAAGTTTAAAACTCAGAATATAAAGTTTTAAAATCAGAATTTAATTAAAATTAAATAATGTTTAGAATTACCTTCTTTTTTTCACTAAAGAGTATATTAATTGTAAGTTCCCGTTCATGAAAAAGAATAAATTGTAAATGTTCATTCTTCTCAAAAAAATAAGTTTTTACTAAAAATTCTCCTTAAATAAAATTAAAGTTTTGTTTTTAATTGTTTGATATTAACCAGCAGGAATGCTTAATTCTTCTAATTCAGTCACATCATTTGGAATTAATTCAATTGGTATTTTACAAGATTTTGGATCCTTTATAAATAAAGAATTAAGTGTATGAAAAACATTTCTTAAAAATTACTCTTAATTTAAATTCCTTATTTCCCCCATATTCTTTAGGAAATGACTCTAATTTAATTGATAATTCTAATAAAGGTAATTTCTCACGCCATTCATTTTCTTGTCCTAATAAATAAACTTTTTGTTTATATTCATCTACAATAAAAGGAGTACAAGCACTCCACAAATGTTTCATTGTTGAAGAACAATTCAAACAAATAATTGCAGATAAAAAAGAGGGATATTGTTCAACTAGAGTACCCCACATTATTCGATAAGGGCCTTTAAAAGAAAAAGAAATGTGTTTTTAGTAATGTTTGTAAACTTTAAAAAATAGAAATGTTTTTAGAAAGGTTTAAATATGTGTTTTAAGTTTTTGCAACTTATTTGTAAATGTTTGTAATGTTTTAAAGTTTGTAGTGTTTGTAATGTTTTTAAACTTGTTTTAAGGTTTGTAATGTTTTAAAGTTTGTAGTGTTTGTAATGTTTTTAAACTTGTTTTAAGGTTTGTAATGTTTTAAAGTTTGTAGTGTTTGTAATGTTTTTAAACTTGTTTTAAGGTTTGTAATGTTTTAAAGTTTGTAGTGTTTGTAATGTTTTTAAACTTGTTTTAAGGTTTGTAATGTTTTAAAGTTTGTAGTGTTTGTAATGTTTTTAAACTTGTTTTAAGGTTTGTAATGTTTTTAATGTATTTTAAAGTTTGTAATTTTAGAGTGTTTTTGATGTTTTAATGTTTGTAAAGTTTTTAGTATTTTAAATGTTTCTACTGTTTTTAAACCTTTCAAAACTTTTGTTGTTTATTTGAATATTTTTTAAGTTTTTACAATAGTTTGTAATTTAAATTAAAAGGCTTACAAATGTTTAATAATTTCACAAATACCTATAATAAAGTTTATAAGTCCAGTATGAAATTCCATTCCAGCCAAATCTAAAACAAGTATTGCGCTTTGTTTTTTTCCTGTTATTTTTTCAGAATTGCGTATTTCAGTCATAATTCTTTCCATAAGTCGGAAACGGTTAAGCATAAATGATGAATAACGAATACCTTAATTTTTTAATTAATTTTAATTAAAATAAATAAATAAACATTTCATCATTTTTTCCAAATTAAAACGCCCAGATTTTTCTAATAATAAAATACGTCCATCACTTTCACTTAACTGAATTTTAAAAAAAAATTTAAAAATATTTTTTTAATGTTTCTAAAAAAATTTAAATTAATTTTCAGACCGGTCCAATAATTTCTAGTGGAGCATATTCTTCAGCTAATTCATCAAGCCCATTAGATTCATTAAAATGTTCAATAAAATCCAGACCAATAATCTAAAAAAAAAAATTAAATTTAAATTTATTTTAATTAAAAACCTTTCTAATTCTTAAATGTCTAAATAATTTTAAAACTATTTTGTCATTATTTCCTTTATAAGCATTTATCCAACGAAGCAAATCAAAATCGGTAATTGTGGTTGACTTTAAATTTTTTTTAAATTTAATTTAATTAATTAAAATTAAAAATAAAATTAAAAAAAAAAGAAAAATATTTTTAAAATTAATTTTCTCTTTATTTTAACCTCCTCCAATTGAACAAATTTTGGGTGTAAACGAATTTGTAAAATTAATTGTTTCTCAATTTCGTTTAAATTTTCAATTAATAAATTTAACATAATTTTTATTCTTTTTTTTTAAAGAAAAATAAATAAAACTATTTAGAATTAATTAATTTAAATAAAAGGATTTTTATTTAATTTTTATTGAGATTCGTAAATAAGATAAAAAAATAAATCTTTTAAAAATTAAAAGAAAATAAAATTAATTTTAATTTTAAAAGAGGGATTTTATTAAACAAATAAATTTAATTTTTAAATTTATTTTTTAATATAAGATTGGAATTAAAAAAATATATAATCCCATTTAAATTTATAAATTATTTTCCAAAATATTTCCAGCAGTAATAATTGAACGTGTTGCAGTTGATTGTTCTTCTAAAAAATTTTTAAACAATGTTTACGATTTTTAAATAAATTTATTAATTTTCTCTTACTTTTTCTTCGTCTTTTATTTTGTTTTTCCAGTTCACTAAGCTTTGCTTTGTATTCATGATAAATGCTATGTAATTCACACATTCTTTGCTCAAGTATTTCAACTTGTTTATTTGAATCAGAAGAACACTTTTCAAGCATTTTTTCTGAAAAATTAGTTGAAAATTATTCTTTTAATTTTCTAGAGAAATTGTAACAAAAAAAAGAAAATGTTAAAGAATACATTTCTCGAGAAAAAAAATTTTTTTTTAATAGAATAAATTAAAATAAATATTTTCTAGAATAATAAATTAAAAGAAAAAAACCTAAATTAGACAATCCAAGAAAATCGTCGTTATCAAATAAATGTTCTGCTTCCATTTTGTGAAGTAAACGTTGACGTAAACAGTGAAGGCTTTCGATTTGAACACCTTTAAATTTTTTTTTATTTTTAGTTTTAAAAGATTTTAATAAAACCTTCAAATGTATTTTCTTCCTCATCTGAAGTTGTTTCATTGATTCCAACGAGTGGAGAACGATTAGAAGAAATTAAAGAATTAATTGAATTATTTATTGGTCTAACAGGTGATTTTAAATTATTTCTTTAGAAAAAAATAAAAATAAAAATTAATTTTTAAATAAATAAAAAAAAAAAGAAAGAGAAGAAAACCTTGAAATTTTATTAGAAGGTGGACTGCCAAGAACAGAAGACTCTCCTCCACTTTTTCGCTTTTTAGGTGCCCATGTTGTTTGTTGTTGTAATGAAATTGAATTATTATTATTATTCTTTGGAGGAGTAATAGCATCAAAAGAAATGGAAGCTGTTTCATTGGTAGAGACAGTTATTTTGGCTTAAAATAAATATTTTAATTAATTAAATAAATTATTATATTTTAATTAGAATAATTTAAATAAATTTTTTATTTAATTAAAAAAAAACCTTTTGCTTTATTTTCATCCTTTATTAAATGAGAATTATTATAACAATTTTCTTCTCTTTCTTTTGTAATTAAAATAGGTGGTGCTGGAGGAGGAGAAAGTCTGAATAAATCTTCGCTTTCGTTTCCTTCTTCTTTAACGTTCACAAAACATTTTTGAACCTTTAAAATTAAATTTTAAAAAATAAATAAAAAAATTAATTTAATTTTATATATTTATTTACCTGAAATAAAGTATTATAAAAACTTTTCCACATTAAATAAAATAATTTAAAAGATTAAAAAAGACTGAAAAAATAATTAGAAAAAAAAAAATTAAAAGAGTTGGAGCAAGTAAAATTAATAATAATAAATAATATAAGAAAAATTAGATGTTGAAAAAATTTAAAGTAATTGTGGGGAAGATATAAATATAGTTTTTATAGTAGTGAACTTGAAAACAAACTTGAATTGTAAACTTAAATTGTAACTTAAAATAAACTTTAGTTGTAAACTTAATATAAACTTGAATTGTAAACTTAAAATAAACTTTAGTTGTAAACTTAATATAAACTTGAATTGTAAACTTAAAACAAGCTTGAATTGTAAACTTAAATTGTAACTTAAAATAAACTTTAGTTGTAAACTTAATATAAACTTGAATTGTAAACTTAAAACAAGCTTGAATTGTAAACTTAAATTGTAACTTAAAATAAACTTTAGTTGTAAACTTAATATAAACTTGAATTGTAAACTTAAAACAAACTTGAATTGTAAACTTAAATTGTAACTTAAAATAAACTTTAGTTGTAAACTTAATATAAACTTGAATTGTAAACTTAAAACAAGCTTGAATTGTAAACTTAAATTGTAACTTAAAATAAACTTTAGTTGTAAACTTAATATAAACTTGAATTGTAACTTAAAATAAACTTGAATTGTAAACTTAAATTGTAACTTAAAATAAACTTTAGTTGTAAACTTAATATAAACTTGAATTGTAACTTAAAACAAACTTGAATTGTAAACTTAAATTGTAACTTAAAATAAACTTGAAACTTAAAATCAGTTTTGTTAAGTTGTTTCGTTTCAAGCTACTTACCTAGTTTTATATAAAAGTAAAATCAGTATTATTGTCAATATTTGCATTATTATATTTTAATAAATAAATTACAGGAATAGATGCTTCAGAATCCTTCACTTTTTCTTCTCCCGAAGAGGAAGATGAACAAAAATTAGAAACATCTAAATTTTTAGACTTTTTAGCAGAAATTAATTTTTGTTGTTTAACATTAGAAGTATATTGTTGCTGTTTTTGAGGTAAAGTACTAGAAATTGGGAAAACAATTGGAATAGAAGTTAAGGTTGTTGTTGTATTAGTAGAAGTAGTTGTAGTAGTAGTAGTAGAAGTTAAAGGGCTATTAATTGTTGTTAATTGATTAACCTATTTTAATTAATTAAATTAAATATTTTAAAAATAAAAGGGTAATTTATTGACATGTTTTTACCCCTGACAATGAGATAATTAAAAAATAATTTTAAAAAAATTAAAAAACCCATCTATTCTAATAATATTTAATTAAAAATTAAAAAAATACTTTTAAATTAGAGAGTTGATGTTCTCTTGTAGGTGACGAAGAAAATGTTTTAAGTTTTGTTGCAAATAATGATGAAGTAGTATTAGACGTAATAGTATTTTTCTTTAAATTCTTTTGTGATTTTTGTTGTTTATTATTATCTTCAATTTCTTCTTTTACTTTTTCATTAATTTGGTTTGAATTTTGTTTAATTGGTAAAGTTGAATAAATTGGAGTGGAAGTAGAGGCAACCGAAACAGAACGGGGAATTAATGAAATAACTGGCTTAAATAAAAGTTTAATTAATTTATTAAAAAAATAAAATAAACCAGATGTGGAATTGTAAATTTAACAGGTGAATGAGTCATCAATGTATTTGGTATTGAAGTTGTATTTAAAGGAACATCGGTAGTTGAAGTAGTTGTTGTAGAGGATGAAGGAGGTGCATGATGAGGAGCCTGAAAAATTTTAAAAATAAAACGGCTTCTAAAGGCCATTCTAAACACAAAAAAGAAAAGAAATTTTGGTCAAGATTCTGAGAAACGCCTCTAGAAATTTTATTTAATTTAATCCTTATTGTAAAAGAAAAAAGTTTCAACCCAAAAATATGTATTAAAAAACCTTCTCTCTCTCTGTTTTAACTTACAAAAGGATTTAAAGGACTTCGATAATCCATTGTAGAAGTTACCACAGTTGTAGAATAGCTTTGCCGTCTAGCCACAGTCTGGGGAATGCCAATACTGTCCCCAACACAAATGGCTGTTGTTGCTGTTGTTTTTGCAATTGCTGAGGCAGAAAGACGACGAGGACGTTGTTCAGAAGATTGGGCACTATTTAATTAAATTAAACAAAATAAAAAAAAAGAAAACCTAGGCAACATTGCAAGGGAAGGAATTCCTTCAGAACTACCACACCAATCCAATGCTACAGCCAGCAATTGAGGAGGCAAGGTATAATCATTATTAGCTTTTATTAAATGATTTTCAACTTGTTGAGCACTTGAACGTTCATCTTTTTCATCAACACGAATTTTATGAAGCATTAACCATTCCTTTAATTAATTAATTAAAATGTAATAAAATGCCCCCAAAAAAATTAAAATAAAAACATCATAACGTGAATTCCATCCCAAATAGTGAACAAATATTTTTGTAGAATTCATTAGATTACATAAAGCATCCTTCAATTCTCGTCCCATATTCTTCAAAAAAAAAATAAAAATTAATTTAATTTAAATTAACCTCAAGTGACAGAGCATTAAGCTCAGGCGAACTCTGATGTGTTATATGTGATAAAGCAAAAGCATTGTTTAAGGCCCTAGCAATGTCTGCAAGTGATGGTTGTTTGACTGTGATTACACGAGCATCGTAAAAACGCAAATGGTGACGAGCTTTAAATAAAAGAAGGAAAGAAATATTTTTTCAATTAAATAAAAATTATTTTAAAAAAAATTAATTTATTTAACAATTATTTATTTAAATAACCCTTAAAAATTGAGGTAAAAAACCTTAAATAATTACCATTAACTTTCTGTCCTTGATAAAAACGAGTAAAAATGTGGGCATTTGAATAGCCAATTTCTGCTCCAAAACGATCAGTTTGTTGTTGTTGAAATATTGCATGTTTTGGTTTTCTCCCACGTTGTTGAGGTATTTTTACATGTTGAGGGGAAGATGTTTCAGTGCCAGGGGAGGAAGAATTTTTATTTTGTTGTTGCTGTAGACCTTTAAATTAAATAAATTAATTAATTGAGACTTTTAGAAGACAAAATAAAAATAATTTTAAAAATCTAAACTTTCTCTATTACTTCATTAAATACCTAAAAGTTTAGAAAAATAATTTCACAAACCTTCGCTAACCGTTCCTTCAAAATTACTCTCCTTTATGTTAATTGAGGTCTCAAAAGTTGAAGGAATACTTGGAGAAGTTGACGAAGTTAAAGATGAGTTCAATTTGTCTGGAGGTGAGAGATTAGATTTAGAAATAAGGCACTTTATTGGTCGTATTTTGGTAGCTTGATTACTGAAATAATAATAAAAAGAAAATAATTAATTAAATAAATGTTTTTTTTCTTTATAGTAACCAGAAATACTCAACATTCCCCCCTCCCCTTGGATTTAAAACTTCCAAAGAAAACACACATTTCATGACAGAAATGGTTAACATCTATTAAATCCTGAATGAATAGAATAGAAAGGAAACAAAGTATTCTAACCTTTATCTACATATGTGGCTATATTAAATTTAAAATACCACTAAATAAGGTAAATAAACTAAAAACTTAATTATTAAATAAACAAAAAAGACAGAAAAATAAAACCTTGTAAGTTCCGCCCTGTGTAGAGAAATATTATTTTTATCTCCTTTATCTTCATATCCAGTCAACTTTGATGTAGAAGGAGAAGATTTTTTAACAAATTTAGCCGTTGTCTTTTCCTTTCCAAAATTAAAAGACATACATCTCTTAAGAGAAGAAGGAGGTTCAAATTGCTGGCAAGGAGTGGGAAAGGTTGATAAGGAAGAAAAAGAGGGTTGAATTGGCAAAAGTTCTTGAGGTTCTTCAGACGACTTTTTAGAAGATTTTGCAGATGATTTTGTACCAACTAAAATAATTTTTGTTAGAAAATCTTTTTTTATTTAAGGAAGACAGTCAATTTTCCTTTATGTTCAAAAAAGTCCGCAAGTTATGATTAAAAAATTAGCTTCTATTCAAACTCTTTTTCTGAAAGATAGTAGAAAATTACAGGAAAATTATAACAACTAGAAAAGATTGTTTTGGAGACAATTTTGATTAGAAAACATTTTTCTTAATGTCAAAAAATCCTTATAAGTATTTATCATTTAACCTGAAAAAGCAGGAGAATTATCCTTCACAGAAGATGAACGAGAACGGCTTAGAGTTCCACCACTACTTTCACCACGAACTGATGAAGAAGACTTTCCCCCACGAGACCTTTTACTTGTTTTTGCCTTTAAATAGAGAGAAAAATTAATTAATTAAAATTTTCTTACATCTCCAGGTTGAGTTGGAGTAGCAATAGTACGCACTATACGGGTATTTCTTTGACTTGTGGAAGAGACCGAAGCAGCAGCGACAAGTAAACTTGAGTTTCCGAGTTTATTCATAAATGATTCAAATTTCTCAAAGTAACTGAAGAAAGGTTAATAAATTTTTTAGGCTTTAAAAAAGGAAGAAAATTTGCAATTTAAAGTAAACTCAACTCGTAATAAAAAGTCAACCCTCCTAAAGGGGAAAAATTAAAGTTCTAAAAAAATAGTCTTCTACTTGTTCCTACGCCTATTCTCAGACTAAAAAACAATCTTAAAAAATTAATAGCATTACCTCATGTAAGTTTTCTTCACTTGAAGAGCATCAACTTCACCTTTTGAAAGATCCAATTTTAACTTCCTTAACACTTTTTGCCATTTATTTTCTTTTGTAACACTTCTATGGCCACCCATTCGTTTCACAACAGTATAGAAACGATAAATATCGACATCATTGCCTTAAATATAGATTCAAAATAATTTGAATATAATTGAAAAGAAAACCTCCAAGTTGTGGTACGAGATTCTCTGGATTTCCCGATTCTTCTTGAAATTTATAAAAATGAGCAACCAAATTAGATTTATGTTCCTGTTTTTGTCTAATTTCTGCCTCTCCTTTTTCAGCTTCGTCAGTTGAAGATGAGGATGATGATAAAGAAAAAATGGAATTGTCTTCATTATTAGTTGTTTTGTGTTCTTTTTGACCTTTATTAGCTTTTTCAATGTCAGTCTTTTCTTTCTTAAGAATAATACCATTTTGAGGATCAGAAGACATATTTTAAATATATTTATAAAATCTAAAAAAATATTTCAAAGATTAAAATAATTTTAAAAAAATATTAGAACAATAAAAAGCAAATTAAACGCTGCAAATAAATGAATTTGTGAGAAGAGAAGTCGCGAATGGTTGGCTTTAATTTCTAATCGCAGACTATTTAGCCGCAAAGTTTATTTTAAACTTCTCTTAATTTGTTTTAATTAAATAAAAATGGCTAGCACGTCGAAATCTTCAACAACTTTTGAGGTAATTGATGAGAAAGAAGAGAAGAAACACCAACCTTCAATCTCCTCTACAAATGAAGATGAAGAACAACCTCCAGTAATTGGAGGCGGTACAGAAATGGGCGAATGTCTTAAACCTTTTACTTTAATTTTAATTATCTCTTTTATTTTAGCAATAATGGAAATGATACGACCTGCAGTACAACGATTAGATGATCAAATAAAATGTACAAGAAAAAGCCAACTTGGGTTGGCTTCACATATTGATGTTCTCTCGAAAAGTTTATTTATTTATTTTTAATTTAATTTAAAAATTCGAAATATAGAATTAAAATCAATTGTTGATGAGCAAACACTTCCATATGATTTAGATATTTATGTAAGAAAATTGGAAGAAAGTCGTAAACGCATGGTTAGCGTTAACCAACGAATGCAGGTTTTCTTTTATTATTTAATAGGGAAAATAGCTTCTTTCTTTTTGTTGTTTTTCTGATTCTAATTCATTTAAAACAATCAAAAATATGCTTTTCTGATTTCATAAACCACAAATTCTGATTATATTTTCCCTAAAATTAAAGTCTATTCACGGCCGCGTGAGTCAACTACAGAGAAACGCCGCACGTGAAATACAAAAGCAAAAACAACGTCAGACATCCACTCCACAATAAACACTTTAATTAAACCGAACTTCATTAAAAAAAAAAGAATTTTTAAAATATTCTTTAGAAATGTCTTTTTATTTTTATAAAAAAAAAAGAATTTAATTTAAAAAAATATCTTATTAAATTTTCACAACAATTGTCTTTGCTAATAAATCATAAACTGCTCTATTATAATTGAACACATAAAAAGCTGTACTCAATGGAAATAAAAACATTGTTAGTGTATTTTTCAGAACAGAGCGAAGCAGCGATCTGAATTAATTAATTAAAAATTAATTTCTTAATTTAAATTAATAATGATGTGAAAATAAAAGAAAAGAAGGGAAATCACGTTTAAAAAGGCTGATAAGTGCAAAACGTGACAAGAGGGAAATAATGCCAAGATTAATGCACTTGGTCAGTTAAAAAAAATTTTTCTTAAGGACCTATTTTTTCTTTTATTTTCTTTCATCATTCTATGTAAAATCCTCCCTTTATTTAATCAGTATTTAATTATTAAATTTTCATTCATTTGGGTATACTTAAAAAATAATTCCCTCTTTAAATAATTAAATAAAAATTAAAAAATGATTTTGCCTTATTTTTGTGTTATTATATACAGCTTTAATTCTTGTTTTTTACTGGTTACAATTAACTATACAAAAGGTAAATTAATTTAATTGTAATCAGTTTAGGAGAATTGTCCATTCTTAAGGGGATGAAGGGGGGACTTCTCTTCTTTGTTAAAATAAATAAATATTTTAATTTAATTAATTAAATTAAAAAAAGGAAGGTAAAAAGAGAAGAATTAATTATTAAAAAAAATTAATTTTATTAATTTCTTTTAAAGGTGAATATTCCCAAACTTTACAAATTAATAAACGATCACCACCAACATTTGGCAATGAATATGTAAAACGATTAGTATCGCTACCATTAATAGCAGGGGGTGTAGCTCTATTTAATAGGCAAAAGAAGAAGAATAATAAAGGGGAAATAATTAAAACTGAATCGAGTAAATTTTTAATTTAATTAAAAAAAAGTTGTTTTCTTCTCTAAAGGTACTAAAGAACAGCCACAAATAAATGAAGAAAATAAAAAGGCAATAAATAATAATATTCCAAATTTGGGCCAATTAATAAAAGGAAAAACATCCCCTCAGAAAAATATTTTTGAAATTGCAAATGGAGAGTAAGAAAATTTTTTTAATTAAATAATTTTAAAAATTGAAAGAAAAAATTTTTTTAATTAAAAATAATAATTTTAGAATGCAGAAAAGAGGGGTAAAATTACCCCAAAAAATACAAAATTCAATAAAAATATTAAAGCAAAAATTGGAAGGGGAAGAAGATAGAAAGTTAAGAGAAGAGGAAATTTATAAATATTTAATTGAAAAACGGGAAGAAGTTATTAATGGAAAAAATAAAGGAAAGGAGGGAAAAGATGGAAAAATTAAAAAAAGTAATTAATTAAAATTTTTGTTGAGGGTAAAAGGTAAAGAAATATTCAGTAGATAAGGAAAGAAGAAGAAAGGTGACCTTATCCTCCATAGCTCAGTGGTTTAAAAGTGGTAAAAGGAAAAATGCATCGAGGTTCGACTCCTACCGGATGCGAATATTTTATTAATTAATAATTTTTTAAATTTTAGGTAGGGATATGACAGATTTTTATCAACTTTATGCTGAAAGATTAGCTAGTCGAGAAGCTAATAAAAAAGTTCGACTTGGTATTGACTCAAACTTTTGGAAAGAAATTGGTAAAAAAGAGGAAGAAAAAAGGAAAGAAAACTAAAGAGAAAAATAAAGAAGAAATACACCCCAGATTTAATTAAAAAATATTTTTATTTTCCTTTCTCTTATTAGCTAGTCTTTTTTGTAAAAAAATTAATTTTAAATAAAATATTAAAAAAAACCTTTTAAAATCAACAAAAGCAAGGCTTGTAACAGCGAAACGGTCAGGCGACCCAACTACTGGTTGGACATCCAAACAAGAAATAACGCGAATCCCAAATAACAATTTACCTGGTGTACAACCTCTAGGAATATGGCTAAGTCCATAAGTTAAGCAAAGAGCCTAAAAAAATTTTTTTAATTTAACGAAAGTTAAGGGGGCCATTTTCTTTAATATTAAAAAAAATAAAGAAAATTCTTTAAAAATTTTAACAACAAAAAAACCTCAATAACAGAAGCAATTAATTTAGACATCAATTCTAAACTAAAAAGTCCTTGTGTAACGTCTATCAGAGTTTGAAGATCTGCATGCGCGGAAAGAATACTTTCGAATTTGTCTAATTCCCTTTAAAATTAATTAAAAATTAACTCTTCCTTTCTAATTAAAAAAAAATACATTAAATCAGCCTCCACAAGTAACAAAACCAATACAAACTTAAAAACAAATAAAATAATAGAATCGATCGCCTCAGCAGCAAATCGTCTAAAAAGAGAAGGAATTTCAAATTGTTGTATAATTATTGTTTGAGGCTTTAAATTGAAGGTTAAAAAGTAAAAAATAAAAATAATACAGTTCTATGTGCTCCACCAGCTGTACGAAATATTGTGGTAAGATTAAGTCGAATTGATGTACTTCTCGGGTTGAGTTGAGAAAGTGACTTAAAATTAATTAAATTCATTTTTGCGGACAAAAGTTGCGGACAAAGGAAAGAAATCTATAAGAAGTCTTGCAACTTAAATATGCGTTACATTTTTAGTTATAATTAATAAATAAATATAAAAATAGTTAGTCAAAGTTGAAAAGTCAAAAAACTAAAGAAAGTGGTTCTTATTAAAAATATTTAAAATAAACAGGTTAACACCTATTTATTTATTAGCATTTATGTGCATTATTTTCTTGTTTTAAAAACTTCTTTTTAATCCAATTTTGTTTGGAGAACTTTTTTAGATTAAAAAAACCTGTTGTTGTTGCATCAACATAGCAGCTTGTTGTTGTTGTAAAAAAGAATTGGTCCAAAATGTTGACATCATTTGTTGATAAGCAAAACAGGCACGAAAGGATTGAGACCATTTATTTACCTTTATTTTAATATAAAGAATTTAAATTTAAAAATAAAACCTCTTGAACATAAGCTGCAGCAGAACCATAATCTTTTTTTTCTTCAATATCTAATTCAAATAAATTTTCTTTATTTTTATTTGACCGCATTTTAGGTAGTGAAGTAAACGACATTTAATTAAATTAATTTATTTAACACCAGTAATTTTATGTTAAAAAGTGAATCACTGTGATGATGTGTCTCTTATTTTGTTAAAAACAAGTATGAAGTTATTGTTGTTTTTTGATTGATATTTTATATTTGTTTGAACATTTTGTCCCATCAATAAAGCTTTTTTACATTTTTAAATTTAGGCGTTTTGTTATTTTTTAATGTTTGGCATTTAGTCAATTTTCATAATTTGACATTTTGGTAATTTTAAAGGCTTGAACATTTTATAATTGTTGTTGTTTACACTTTTTGTCGAACCCTTTGTTTTGTCTGTTTTCTTCCATTTTTCAATTTCAATACGATTTATTTTTTATTGTTTATTAATCTTTTATTTTTCAATAATTTAACAGATTAAAATGGATAATTTAATAGAGGAATTAAAAGAAAATTCAATTGAAAATATAGTCGATATGTTAGTGAACAAAATTTGCCTAGAAGAGGATGTGGAACAGAAAACCAAGCAAAATAATAATAAACAAGTAGTAGAAGAAGAATGTCTTCATGTTCATGTTGATGAAATTCTTAGTGATGCTATTTCACTAGCTTTAGAGGATTTTGTTGATGAAGAAAAGGAACGAGCAAAGCAGGCAGAAGCTCTATTGGGTGGTTGTTTGGATTTGGTTTGCACTTATCCTGAGGTTTTTTTAAACGTTTTTTTGGTCTTATTTGGGCGTCCCTTCATTATCTTTAAACTCTTAAATGCTTGTCATTTTTCCCACTTTTCCCCCACTTTTAGGGTTATAAACCACGCCAACCTCTTTATTCTTGCAAAACATGTTCTGCCCAAAATGATGGTCAATTAGCTGGTATTTGTTATGCTTGTAGTGAAAATTGCCATGAAGGACATGATCTTGTGGAATTATATACCAAACGTAATTTCTGTTGTGATTGTGGGAATTCAAAATTTGCAAAGACCGGTCGATGCAAGCTTTTTGAGGTTTTTAATTTTGAAAATATTTAAATACAATGGAGGTTAATTCTGACAAAATGTAATCTTGACGTTTTGTAAAGTTGTTTAATTTTCTTCAATTTAAAGGAGAAAGACCCTCTCAATCAACGCAATATTTACAACGACAACTTTAAAGGAATTTTCTGTGTTTGTAAAAAGCCTTATCCACCAGAGGTTAATGAAAACGATGAAGAAAAGAATGAGGATTTATTTGAGGATATGGTTCAATGTCAAATTTGTGAGGATTGGTTTCATCCATCGGTTAGTTTTTTTTTTAGATTTTTTTATTTAATTTAATTAAAGCATGCAGTTTCTGATATTACTGAACGTTCAAAACTTGATAGAGAAAGAGAGGAAGAAGAAGACGGGGGTTTTTGCTTTATTTGTGCCCCTTGTATTAGGCGACTTCCGTGGCTAATTTACTATAGAAATAAGCTTGAAGTTGTTGAAAATCTACAAAATTGTTGTAAATTAGAAGCATCAAAAGCTTGTCAAAATGGGGTAAAGCCGAAAAATGACGCTTTTTGTTTTCCAATTAATTGGCGTGATCAACTCTGTCGTTGTAATAAATGCAAGGTTTTTTTGTCTATTTAAACCCTAATTTATTAATTCTTCTTAAGATTTTGTATGAAGACTCAGAGTGTCAATATCTTATTGATGTTGAAGACACAATTGAATTTTTTGAACAACAGAACCGTGAACAAATTGACGCTAAAGCTAAGAGTGTCCAGAACGATAAATATAAGAAAATGGAAAAGGCTGAGGATTTACAATTGGAACGAGAATTGGCATTAAAAATGCGTTCAGGTTTTTGTGGAATATTTTAATTAAATCTCTGTTTTCTTCAAAGGAATTGAACAAATGAAGCATCATTGCGTTGCATTCTTTGCTAAACGTTCAGCTGATAAGCGTGGTCGTGAAACAGCTGTAATCACAAAGGAAGACGTTGCTGATTGTTTTCATGAATTAATGGTTAAAAGGCAGCGTCTTATGGAAGAAGAAGATGAAATTAAGGGAAAAGAGCATGCCTGGACTGGAGTATAAATAAATAATTTATATTTTTTTAAATTTATTTTTGTTTATTTTTAGTGACACAGAGGAGGAGAGAGATGTGTTTTTGCAAAAAAGAAAATGATTTTTTGGATAAAAAAAAAGACCAACATTTTACTAAACAAATTAAAAGCGGAAATCTCTGTATTATTTTCTGTTGACTCTACCGATTATACATAAAATGTATTTTTCCTTTAATTATTTTATTTCTTTTAAATACGTAAATGTCCCCTAAAAATATTTTTTATTTTTATTTTTCATGTATCAATTATTATTTTTATTTATTTCCGGTTTTACATTGTAATAAATATTTAAATAATTATAATTATTAGAATAATTAATTTATTCTAATTAAAATACTTTAAATATTTTTTGTTTTAAATTTTATTTATTTAAAATTCAGTTAAAGTTCTGCATCAATATAAAATGGGTAGACTGAAGAAAACTCAAAAATTTAGTAATAAACTTCAGCGGCTGTTAAAACCGACGGATGACAGAATGTTAGTTTATTTATTTATTTTTTTAGCTTTAATTTTTGTGGGGTCTGTTTGTGATTATTTCTTTCTCTTTTTAATCCCTCTAAACTGCTCATTTAATTTTAAAAATTCTTCTACCTTTTAACCAATTAAATTTACTTAAAATGATCTATTAAACACTTTTTTTCAGTAAAGAAGAACTTCGTGTTGTTCGACCCAAAAATAAAGAAGAAGATGAACAAGCATTAAAAATTAAAGAAGCGTAATTAAAATTAATTTTCTTTTTTTAATTAATTTTCCTTTTCAGTCCACGTATTTCTTCAGCAATGTTTCTTAAATATAACACACAATTAGGGCCTCCATTTCATGTTATTGTTGATACAAACTTTGTCAATTTTAGTATTAAAAATCGAATAGATATAATGAAGGGATTTATGGACTGTCTTTTTGCTAAAGGTTTTCTTTTTTATTTTAATTTAAACTTTAATTTTAATTTAATTAAAAAATTAAATTCTTTTATTTTTATTAAATAAATTAAATAATTTATTTTTAATCCCTTGTTTAAAGCCCAAGACATATTTTTACATTTTAACACAATTAAATTAAACTTTAACTTGTCTTTTAATTTTTTAAAATAAATTTAAGTAATTCCTTACATCCCTGATTGTGTTTTGGGTGAATTAGAAAAGCAAGGACGTCGATTCAAATTAGCTTTGCAAATTATTAAAGACCAAAGATTTCAAAGGCTTCATTGTTCTCATAAAGGAATATATGCTGATGACTGTATTGTACAGAGAATTACACAGGTTTTAATTTTGAGGGTTTTAAAAGGTAGGGAAATTGGCCTTTTTTTAATTTTAAAGAAGCCTGAATTTGTTGGGGTATTTCAGTGTAGGGGTTAACCCATTTGATCACCCACCTATTGGTCAACCAGAAAAAAGTGGGACTTTTTTCTTTTAATTTATTAAAAATCCTTTACACATGAACTTTTTGACTGATATATTTTGGGGTTCCCCTGCCTTTGTTTAATACAAATGATATATTTTGAACATGATTAGATTTAAAGGGAAAATATAGTGAGGGTTTTAATATTTTTAAACAGAAGAATCTTTATTTAAATTTTTATTTTCTTTGAAATCTTTATTCATTTTTAATTTCTTTTTCCTCTTTTTTCCCCTTCTTTTATTTCCCAAAGTTAAAGTGTGTTTTTGCTTGTACTAATTAAATGTGAGGAATTAATTTAATTATTAATTTAAAGCATAAATGCTATATTGTTGCTACTTGTGACAAAGATTTGCGTATGCGAATACGTAAAATTCCAGGAGTTCCAATTATGTATATTCGTGATCATCGTTATACTATTGAAAGAATGCCAGGTTTTTTTTTAAATTATATTTAATTTTTAAATAAATTATTTTTTTAATAATAGATGCTTATGGTGCACCTAAATTGTAATAAATACATATAAAGGAAAAGTTAACAGTTTAAATTTAAGTTGTTTTATTTAATTATAAATAAATATTTAGAAGAAAAGTAGACATTTAATTTGACCTTTTTTTTTAATATTTAAAAATATATTTATAATGGCTTTGAGCTAAAGAAAAAAAAAAAAAAAATTAAAAAATAAAGGTAAAAAAATAATCTTATTTAAAATAATAAAGAGGGAATGAAGAACATTCAATTAAAGGCAAATATTAATAAAGTTTATTTGATTTACAACTTGCCCTTTTTAGAAGGAAAAGGGAGGAGAGAGTATATAAATTAATTGAATATAAAAAGGTTTATTTTTATTCAAATAAAATTATTAAATATTTTTTAATTAAAAAATAAAAATTTAATTAGAATATAAAATTTAAAAGCTAGTAAAATAAATTCAAAAATGCCCATCTGCCCGATCTGCTATGATGTTTTGCGTTCTGAGGCTAATTCTTTGAATTGTGGTCACATTTTTCATTTTCGTTGCATTTTTACTTGGATTAGTACAGGGGTAAGGAAAAGATTCTTATTTTAATTTTTATGAGTTAAAAACTTTTTCCGGAAACTGATTTATAAACTTTACGGAAAATACAACTTAAAACTTCTTCTTTTTCAAGTTTTTACAAATTGTAAAACTTGGATTGTAAATAATGTTTTAATATGTAATACTTTTGTAATAAATTTACCAATTGTAATTCCACTCGGATAGTTTCAAGTTTTTACAATTTGTAAATTATTGTAAAACCTGACTATTAAATAAGGTTTCAAGTTGTAATTGTTACAATGAAAAAGTTTTTACAATTGCATCAAGTTTATTTTTTCTAAGTTTTTACAAATTGTAAATTTTTCTTTTAAATAAACTTAAGTCACAAACTTGCCCTCGCTGCACTAAATATGCTACTCTAGCAGATCTTCGAAAAGTTTTTATTGAGGGATCTAATGATGATGCATACGAATGTGACAATCTTTCTACTTCAAGTACTACTACTACAATTACTTCACAAGATTCGAATGTTAATTTTAAATAATTATTTAAAAATTAAAATATTATTTTTTAGCAAACTATTCGAATTATTATACAAGATTTGAACAATCATAAACTTGCTTTAACTGGATTAAAGGTAACCAAAATATTTTTATAAAAAAACGTTTTTTTAACACTATTTTTAAGCCATCAAATACTGTTTTGGAAATGAAAGAAAAAATTTGTGAAATTAAAGGAATTGATGTAACACATAAAATAATGGTTTGAAAAATTGCCTTTTTTACTGTTATTTTTATTTTAATTTGAAATATTTTTTTAGATTTTTATGGGCAAACAACTTGAAAATAATAGTAATTTTTTATAATTTTAATTTATTATCATAGACTTTTTAATTGTTAGATATGCTCAGCTTTCATAAAATTAACAATAGTTCAACTGTGCATCTAATGTTCAGATTTGAGGGCGGTATGTAAAAGTACATAAAAAATGAAAGAAAATAAATATTTTGATTTTTATAAAATAAATAAAATTTTGATTTAAAATGTTTCTTTGTATTTCAATCAAACTTTCTTTTATTCTAAAAATGTTCATAATACTCAAACAAAATAATTTGTAATTTATTAGGGTTCAATATTTTAAAAATGAAGCACACACTATTTTCTATGTATTAAATAGAACTTGAAATTCCGGAAAACTTGAAAAGGTTTTCCGGAATTTATTCCAAGTTTGTGTTGAACCTTAAAACTTTTTTTCAAGTTTATTAAATAACTGAAACACATTTATTTTAACTACAATAAAAATTAAAACTTTCTTTTGTTTTTATTAGAGAAATACATTTTTATTTAATTTATAAGATATACACAATTACATATTTAATCAAGTTATAAAATATATCTTCTTCTCTCCCACTTTATTTTATTTATCCATTTCTTTGTAGAGATGTTGTTGTACTCACAAAATCTTTTATACATGTTGGAATGTTTAAATTAATATTTATTTCAATTTTGTCAACATCCACAACAGAAGAATTATTTAATTGTTGAAAATTAGTTTCACCTTCCTCTTCTTCTTCATCTGGTTCACCCATTTCTGCCCCTGAATCTGAAGTAAATCCCATAGTGCTAGAATTTATACTAGATTCATCATCTTCCATTTCATAAGACTAAAAATAAATAACAATTAGGTTTTAGATTTAAATTAATAATTTATGAAGCAGGCGGAATTAATACACATAAAAATGCTTAATATAGACTAGGCGTATTAAATAATATTAGACAGGTTATTTTAAAAGTTATGAAGCAGGCGGAATTATATTAAAGTTGCAATAGAAAATAGACAAATAAAACTAAAGTATATTTTATGAAGCAGGCGGAATTATATTAAAGTTGCAATAGAACAAGTATATTTTATGAAGCAGGCGGAATTATATTAAAGTTGCAATAGAACAAGTATATTTTATGAAGCAGGCGGAATTATATTAAAGTTGCAATAGAACAAGTATATTTTATGAAGCAGGCGGAATTATATTAAAGTTGTAATAGAAAATAGACAAATAAAACTAAAGTATATTTTATGAAGCAGGCGGAATTATATTAAAGTTGCAATAGAACAAGTATATTTTATGAAGCAGGCGGAATTATATTAAAGTTGCAATAGAACAAGTATATTTTATGAAGCAGGCGGAATTATATTAAAGTTGTAATAGAAAATAGACAAATAAAACTAAAGTATATTTTATGAAGCAGGCGGAATTATATTAAAGTTGCAATAGAACAAGTATATTTTATGAAGCAGGCGGAATTATATTAAAGTTGCAATAGAACAAGTATATTTTATGAAGCAGGCGGAATTATATTAAAGTTGCAATAGAACAAGTATATTTTATGAAGCAGGCGGAATTATATTAAAGTTGCAATAGAACAAGTATATTTTATGAAGCAGGCGGAATTATATTAAAGTTGTAATAGAAAATAGACAAATAAAACTAAAGTATATTTTATGAAGCAGGCGGAATTAATAGAATATATTCTATAAAAATGTTTAATATATAATTTAATTCTATAAAATACTTTTAAAACAGGCGGAATTAAATTAGGTATATAAGTAAAATATTTACCCAGTTGCTATTGTCATTATCAGACAAAGGCAAAGTTGCTAAATTTTCTGTTGTTTCAATCCAAACAGTAGAAGATGAATTATTATTATTGCTACCTTCTCCACCACCTTCCAACAATTTTCTTTTAAGTGAAGGCCTTTTTTGTTGTTGACAATTAAATTCAGGAATGTTATTGTGTTTATAATTATTATTAATAGTTGGTGGTGGTCTAAAATTTGTTTGAAGAAATATTCCAAGAATATTAAGTAAAGTATCTATTCCAAGTATATAACCATCATCTACACCTTCATATGATTTATCACCAAGAAAACCATTAAATGTGGAATGGGCAAAATCTGAAAAATTGTTTTTTAATTAAAAAAGAAGCATTTTTTATTTTTTAATAAAAAGCTCAAAACAATAAAAAAATTAATTTTTTTTAAATCAACGCTCAGAAAAAAAACATTTATTTATACTTCTTAACCTTTAACTAAACAAAAAGCATTTAAAAAAAAATTAATATTCTAATTAACCCTATTTTTTATTCATTTTTGTTTACTTTTATTTAAAATTATTTGATATCTTTTTTTAATTAAAAATAAAAATTAAAAATATACCAATCATTTTAACAATTGTTCCTCCTCTTTGTTCCAAACCACCACTACAACCTACACTAATTTTTTCACCATCAAAGGCAATTAAAATTGAGCTTGAAAAAAATCGAAAACCAAAAGCTTTGGCCAATAGTTTACGTAATTTAATTAATTCCTTTTTTAATTTAAATAAATAATTAAATTAATTAGAAAATTAAAAATAAACCTCAATTATACGTTTCATTCTTTTTTTCCCAGCTATTTTAAAAAATTTTAAAAGAGCATCACAAAATTGGGAATGGTCCATTCGTCTGCCTTCGTATTTATTTACAAAACTTTAAAAAGAAAAATTAAATTAAAAAATTAAATTTAAAATTTAATTTAAAATTAAAATACGTGAATTGATTAGATTGTCGGTCATATATCTGCATTCCCACTAAACGAACACCAAATTTTGAACTTGTAGATTGACGACTAAAAAGGTAATTTAATTTAATTAAAAAAAAAGAAAAAACCATTTCTGTGTTTGAGTTAATTTTTTCTGTGCAGAAGCATCGTCTCCATGTTGTCTAGTTCCTTTATAAATTTTAAAAAATTTTAAAAAATTTAATTAAACTAAAAAAACCCATTTTAAGGTCTATAACACAAGGCTTTGCAAATTGTGCAACCAAGTCTTCCAAAACCATAAAATATTTATCGGTGCCTTTAAGTAGACGTTGAACAACCTTAAAAATAATTAAAAGGGATTTTTTAATATAAACGAGTTATTTGGTATTAAAAAATAAAATTTATTCTCATCTTAAAATAATTAATAAAAAATACTTCAACTCATTGTCAGAAAATAAAATAAAAATTAATTTAAAAAAATAAAGAAAAACCTTGCTTTGACATTGCCCTGCCCATTGATTCCCAATTGTCTTTTCTGTCTCAACCTTTCCACTTTTAAGTCGAAATGTCATACAAGATGAAAGTGAAATTGAAGAAGAAAAACAATTTTTATTGTCATTTAATTGTTTAATTGAAGAAAATAAAACTTCTTTTTTCCCTCCTTTTTCTTGTTTTGTGGGTGGTGGTTGTTGTTCTTCCCCTACTATTCCCATTAATTGAGAAGTTGAAATTAATGGTATTGGAGTAAATGTTGTTGGGTGACAATCTACAAGGGTTTCTGTGCTTAAACTAACTAAATCATGTTCTTCTTCGTTTACTAAATTTGGAGATGTTTTGACTAATAAAGATGTGTCATTATTGTTGTTGTTAGTGTTATTAGTGTTGTTATTGCTACATTGAACTTTAATACGTCCTAGAGAAAGTAAAAGAATAATTTCTCGTTTTTATAAATGGCAGAAAATTTAAGATGAAAATGCAAAAAAGAGGAGGTCAGAAAAGAAAGTTTGAAAAGATCAAGAAAGCCTAAAAAACCCAGACTTTTCACAACTGATAAAAACACAGGCCTTTGAATGAAGTACTTTAGTTTGGAAAGAAGGCTGTGCTGTTCCTGTACCTCCATAATTGAGGCACAGACAGTCAAAACATTGCGGATTTTAACTAGTTTTTTCCTTTTGCAGTCAATGCCCAGAATCAAGGAATCAACCCCAGGCCCAGCTATAAAAGAAATCAATAAAACAAACCACAAAATTTGGCAGTAAAAGGCTTAAACCTCTGATCAAGTTGAAGATAAAATTCATATTCCCGTTGATTAAGTAGTTTACAAATATGCCCAGAAATTGAAAGAATTCCCTAGAAATTAAACAATTTAATTAAAATTAACAAAAAGAAAAATACTTAAACTTAACCAATATATATAGTTGGCGGGAGGTAAGCGCCTCCCCAAATAATCAACAATTGAAGGTGCCTTCAAATATTTTTTTTTGGAGAGCTTGGCAAGCTCAAAAATTAAAAAATTAAATAGAATAGACTTACAAAATGGCCTCCAACTTGATGTGGAAATCCGGATACTTCCATCTTTTGTTTTACAAATTCAATTGATTTTTGAAGAGAATACGCAAAAGAAAAAAGAAATTTTAAATAAAAAGCTGAAAATTGCTTAAATTAATTAAAATAAATAATCAATTAGACGAGACACGACATACACATTTTAAACAAGTCTAATATAATGCTTCTCTAACCTTATAAAATAAACATTACGCCAAAATATTAATTTAATTATTTATAAAGGCGTTTATTCAAAATTTGTCTTAAGTAACCACCACAAAATTTTAAAATCCTGGAAAGAATAACTCCGCCAGAATTAATTATAAAATTTATTGATTTTATATTTGAATAGAGCAAACAATGAGCTACAAAATGAGGATAAACATTAAAGCTAGACAGAGCAATAAATTGGCTAATTTAAAATTTAAAATTAGAGGTAATTTAAAAGAAGAATTAATTATTTTTAAAACAAAGGGAAAAAATTGAAAAAATTTTCAAATCAATTTTATTCGTCAAATGACCTAAAATAGACGATTAAAAAATTAAATAAGAAAAATTAAAAGTTTAAAAATAATTTTAATTTTTAAGAGATAACAACTGATTTTAAAGTGTAAAAATAAAAACGTCACAAAAAATAATAAGAAAAAAATAGAAAGAAGGAAGTTTTCAATGTGTTTTGAATTTTAAAAAAGATAAAAATGATAATTAAATTATTTAATATTTTTTAGAATAGTAAAGCTTTACTGGGCCAGCTATTCCTTTCTTAGCTAATGCAAAAGGTTGGGCGGCTGGGAGCGAACCAGCATCTTCAGCTGACCGGGCTGATGTGTTATCCATTACACCACGCCGCCTCCTGCATAGCCTTTAAGATTAAATAGCTTTATGCTTTACAGAATTATTATAAAAATAAAATAAAATAAAAATGCAATAAAAAAAAAGAATTTTTATTTATTTAATTATTTAAAAAAAGATAAAAAAATATTTTGCAATAAAAAATATATTTATTTTATTTAATTGTTTAATTATGAGGCAATTAAAGATAAGAAAATAATTAATTAAAAAATGATGTAATTAATTAATTAAAACAAAATTGATAATAAAAATGGTCAGATTAAATGTAGTAGATGATAACAAAGAGTATTAAATAATTAAAAGCCCCTCTCTAATTAAAAGCCAATTTTTAAAGAATTTAAAAAAGGACAAGTTGAGGTAAATAATCCTTTAAAAGACGTTTAAAAATAATACAATCTATTTAAAAAAATTATTTTTTATTCCTAAAATCCACCCACCCAACTGCCGACTAAAAATCCTATTTATAAAAATTAAATGAAAAAAAAAAATCTTTTTTTAAATTAGCTTAGCCGTCACTAACAGTTACGAGAGAGACTCTATAGATTTTTTAAAAAAAGAAAAAAAAGCATATGTCAATTTACATTAAAATTTTTAATTGTGTTAAAAAAAAAAGAAAGA
Organism: Meloidogyne exigua; assembly: GCA_018905775.1. Lineage (NCBI taxonomy): Eukaryota > Metazoa > Nematoda > Chromadorea > Rhabditida > Meloidogynidae > Meloidogyne > Meloidogyne exigua. Next base: position 1,404,906 of record JAGUQR010000011.1, read on the forward strand.
AGAAAAATGTGTTTTTAATGAAGAGAATAAAAAAAATATTTTTTTTTAGTTTAATAATCAGAAAATAAAAAATAAAAAGCATAATTAATTGATATTAAAAGGCTTCAACAAAGTTAAATAATTAAGGGACACTTAGAGTCTGACAATTTTAATTAAAACTTTTTTTATTCCAAGTTTGCTTCTTTTCATTAGATTTCTTAACAGGCTTTAAAACAAGTTTATTTTTTAATTGTTTCCGGAACAAGACAACTAAGCGCAGACATATAATCGCGAAGGTAAATATGTGGGCTAGTAAGGTTTTTTGTGTTTTTTTAGTTTTCTTTGTGTTTTTTTGTATTTTCTACTTCTGTACGCTCTCCAATAGAAGCACTATAATATCGTCTTGTCCCACGTCTATATGTCCACGCCTAAATAACCCTTCTTTTTAACATCCTTTTAATTTTTAAAATGAACCAAAAATTGGTTTAAAAATTAAATAGATTTAAACCATTAAAAAAGAACATTCTCCTAAAGAGAATTATTTAAATAAAATTCTCATCTACTAGGAGGCAAAACTAAAAAATAGTAAAAAGAAGAAAATGTGTTAGAAAAAAAATAAAAAATATATTTTCTAGTTTTTTTTTCAAAAGTTTCTTTTCTCCCCTAAGACCAATATATCGACTGTTTTTTTAGTCGCGTGAGAAAATAAAATAAAAATGAAAATTATTTCTCTTCACGCAAAAAAGAATTTTTTTCCTTTTTATGCTTAACAATATATTTTAATGTTATAGCTTTTATTTTATTTATATGAATTAAAAAAGAAAATTTTAAACAATAAAATGGTTAATTAATTGACTAAATTTATTAATTTTATTTTAAATTTTAAAAGGAAATTAATTAGGAATTAAAATCTGTGTACATTTAGGCGCAAGATGTTTGGCGCAAGTCTTTTAATCCTACTAATTTCTTCTGTTTTTTAAATTTTTATAAATTCAAAAGCAATAAAAATACTACTCTTTTTTACATATACATAAATATTTCCATTAAAAAAATAAATAAAAAGGATTTAAATAAAACAAAACGGTAGCGCCGGCAAGTTATTTGCGCCAGGACGCCCCAAAGAAAATAAACCTTTTTTAAATAAGGCCAATAAAAAATTAAATATAAAAAAATTAAAAGAATAAATTGCGTACGAAAAAGAAAGAAAAAATGATAAAACATTTTTGTTTGCACTAAAATATTAAAATCGCGTGACGCACAAGTGCTTTAATTAAAATAATATCACGTAAATTTTCCCTCATGTTTTCATTACCTTGGACAAATAAAAAGAGGAAAAAAGGGGAAAAACTAGTCACATCCTTGAATTCTTTGTTTAGCAATTACTAGCCTTTTCTTTGTTCTGCCAAAGATTATTAAAGAAAAAAGATCAAAAAGAGAAAAAAAAAGTTTTTTTTTAATTTCTATTTTTAAAGGTTCTCTTCTGTAATTACCCCCATTTGAGTCTCCAAGTTCCAGCCATTATAACTCAGGAATGGAAAGGTATTTTTGAGTGTTTATGGTACCATTTGATAGAACAGAAAATAAGCTACAAAATACCAAAAATTCGAAATTTTTAGAAAAGTAGGAAAAAAGTTGTGATTAAAAAACTCAAAATCTGAATGTCTTTTGTTTCTTTACCTTAACTTTTTTTTCTACTTTTCCGAAAATTCTGATTTTCATGTATTTTGTAGCTTATTTTCTGTTCTATCAAATGATTCCATAAACACCAAAAAATACCTTTCCATTCCTGAGTTATAATGGCTGGAGCTTGGAGACTCAAATGGTGGGAAGCGGCAGAATAAAAGCAGCAAAAAGGCAGAAATTGAAACAAAAAATAAAAAAATAAAATGAAAGAACATTTTTTAAAAAAGATCACGTGGAGATTATATTTAACTCTATTTTTTCTTCACATAATAACCAGGCGCTTTTAAAAAATCTGTTACAACTAACAGGATTAAATTCAGCTTTTTTAGTTTATTTTGCGGGGTGAATCAATAGACAAATAAACATAGAATTTACCCAGAAGATCAACGTTAAATTATTTAAATAAATGCTTTAATTTTCAAGTGTTGATCTGTTGGGTATTTTAAAATAAGTTCATTTGAAACAAGAGATTTGTCTTTTTTTATACAAAGGAAGGGGGATATTTTTTATAAAATAACCCAACTAAAAATTAACAATAAATTAAGCTAATTTTTAATTAATTTAAGGAGATTTTTTTTTAATTTTGGAAGGCTTTTTATTTTCCTTTTTTATCCGAGACTCTAATGACACAAAGAAGAAAATTTTTTTATTTTTTTGGAAAATAGTCACTTGGGCGCTGCCATTTGGTCGCAAGCAGTTTTCTAACAATGACGCCCAAATTTCGTCTACCTTTTCCTTTAAATTGTTCCTTTTTAAAATTATTATTTTAGATTAATAATTAGAATTTAATAAGACTTTAATAAAATAAAATGCTCTCTAATTAATTAATTAACAACACTTATAAATTAAATTATGTCTAGTTCATTGCGTAATTCTAAATTAGAAGTTCTAGTAGACAACACTGAATGGCACAAAGTAAACGTTAGTTTAGAGGAAACTTCACTTGTTTTTACGCTTATTGGTGATGGCTTTGTTGATCAAGTATTTCTCTTTTTAAATTTAAATTTCTTTTAATTTTAGTTGGGCCCAACAAATGCGCCTGGTGGATTTTCTGAAGTTGGTGCTGCAGGCATCTTTAATGCAGAAAAACGTTTTGTTCGGATAATTAAACGAGAGGGAGAAGGTTTGATTTTTTTAAGTAAAAGAAGAGAGTTTTTGAAAATATGTAAAAGACATTTGCGTGTATTTTTAATTTCTCAGTTTTGTGGGTTATTTATTTAATTGCAAATTCTATCCGCAAACTTTGTCCGCAAAAACTATTTTTCTCTCTTAAAATCCTTCTTAAATCAAAACAAATATTTCTTATTGTTAGGCTTAGGAATAAGCATACAAGGAGGTGCAGAAGCTGGCAGACCCATTTTAATAAGTAAAATCTTTCCTGGAATGCCTGCTGACCAGACAAATTCTCTCTTTGTTGGTGATGTTATACTTGCAGTTAATGGAGAATCTATGGTAAATATTAAACATGAGGAGGCTGTTAGAGCTTTAAAACAGGCAGGAAAGGTTGTTAATTTGCAAGGTTAATTTAAATTAATTTTTTAAAGTTTTTGGTTAATTCTTTTTCAGTCCAATACCGCCGTGACTTACACCTTCAACGTGAAAATATTTTTCATCGTTTAACTTGGGATGATACACCAACAACTACTACTACATCTCCTTCAATATTTCCGCCATCTTCTGATCGTCTTTCTGAATCTCATTTAAACTTCCGTAGAGTTTTTGCTTTAAAATTGGCTTTTGTGACAAGAACGCCTTTAATTCCTAATGAAGAGGATTTTGATGGTAGAATAATTGAAGTTTGTTCTCATAGCGCTAGACATGTTTTGACATTGAGGTTTTTATTTAATTTTAGTTTAAGGGAATTGTTTAATGTAAAAATAATTTAAAAAACTCTTTAAAATTCTCAAACAAATTGTCTTCTTTTTTTTTAAATTAATTTTAGATGTGCAAATTCATTAGAAGCAGATGCTTGGTTCGAAGCTATTCATGCATGTGTAGAAGCATTATTAATCCAAGCATTGGCTCAAGTAAATTTAATTCTTGGTCAAAACCCTCAGGTTCGAAAAATGGGTTGGTTAGCAGATCAGGTTTTTTTTTCATTAAAATTCAAGTTTTAATGATAATTAAAAATTACAGAGCCCTTCTGATTGCGGCCGTTGGAGAACCGTTTTCGTCGCGTTAACAGTTAATGATTTGTTAATTTATGATTCTGTTCCAGCAATTAAACAGGTTTATAAAGCTATAAATATGTTAATTTTGTGGAATTAATTGGTCCTTTTTTGTTTATTTTTTCCAAAAATTGTGGGGTTTTTGGGTAGGAAAATTAAAAAGAAAAATTTTTAAACTTCCTTTTTTTAAAGGAATGGGCTCGCCCAATGATTATGCGCCCTCTAATAGCAACAAGAGTTGTCCAAACTACTGCACGTAGTTTCCCTGTAATTGCTGGACTTTCTGATGTTATTAGCTTTACAACAAGAACAGGCACTCAAGAGGGTATAAGAACACATTTGTTTAGAGTGGAAACACACAGAGAATTGGCATCTTGGGTTAAGGTTATTTTTTCTAATTTATAAAGTAAAAACTATAGGAGATATTTTTCTAAACTAATTAAATTTAAAAAATTGTCGGGAATATTTTAATTAATTTAAACTTTTTTAGACAATGATTCAAAACACCTACGAGGCCTGTGAAAGCACTCTTCAAGTTAGCGCTCCTTGTATTTGGCAAGAAAGGCGTTGCGATCTTAATATTCATTTGGAAAGAGGAATAAGTTTAAGTGACACTATTGGTGGCCAACTTCATTGGGAATTTCCTTTTGAAGCAATCAAAGTTACTGGAGATGATGGACGCCAATTTCTGTGGATTGAGTTTATTGGGGAAGGGGGAGAACAAGAATTAGATTTATTAGGTTCTCCAAAAGCAGTTGTTTTTATTTTACATACCTTTTTAGCTACTAAGGTTTATCAGCTTGGATTGTATGCTTAAAGGCACACCAAGGCTGATAGGTTAAGTACCTTTATTATCACTTGGTGTGTTTGTTAGGCTAACCCTGAAGATCAACAACACAAAAAACAACTTAAAAGAAATATTAACTGTTTTTAATTTAAAAACTTTAAGCCCAGTTGATCTTCATGTTTGACCTATATTAGTCCTACCTCTAACTAAAATGAAGTTATCTAGTCAATTTTTGTTTCGTTTTATTTTAGTCTAAAATTTTAAGTCCATTTTTAAACTGGAGTTGGAAGTTCATAAAGTAGGAAAACGAAAAAATAAGTTAAGCTTCCTTTTTCCTTATTTTTAAAACTTTGAAGCTCCATAACTTTTTAGTTTCATATTCCTGCCCGAAAAAGCCAAAAAGTTACAATGTTAAGCGGTGCTGGGAATGGCTCCGGAGCCGGAGCTTAATTTAAAAATGTCCGGAGCCGGAGTCACAAAACATCGAATGCCCAGCACTTAAGTCGATATTTCTCTATCGAATGGGACCAAAAAAATACGAAATTTCTTTATTCTTCAGTAAATTTACAGGACTCGCGTCCCATGACAAATAATTATGTATTGGCTTATCTAAGCCGTTTATTCCCCACGAACTACATTAATAACCAGGAAAATTGGTAGGAAAATGTGTGTTGTATTAGTAATTCTTTCCTTTCACTAATATTGTTTTAAAGCATAAGGTTATTGAATAAAGTTTTTTGGGGTTTAAGCCCGATTTGTGTTAGAATAATAATTTAAACAAATATAATTTAATGTTTACTAGAAAATTGAAAAACTCAACCGAAAGATTTTTTATATTTAAAATTAAAATAATAAGTCAGGTAGAAAAATTGTTGTAATGTTTAAATCAAAATTAGGTCTAACAAAAGCTCACTCCCTATTCATCGAAGAAAGAATATGATTTAAAAAAACTGAAGGAATTTAATAACTCAAACGAAGATCAAAAGATTATAATTCGATGAATTGGATTGGAACTCATATGTATAAAAATTACCGGAAAAGAAGATTCAATAAATAGAATAGAAAAAAGGACTAATTTACGGAACAAGATTTACTGTGAAAACCTTGGCCCAACAAATGAACAACAGAAAATCTGGGAAACTTATAGTTTTTACATTATTTCGGTAGAATTAAAATTATTTAAAAAATTAAGTCAACTTTGCTTTTTTTCCCATAAAAAGGTCATAAAATCTTGCCATTCATTGACTCTTAGCCTCTAAAGCAAATCGTTCCCAATGTTCAAGTGTATGTTGTTCACTTTCAAGTAATGCCTCTAGATATCCAATAATTGACTGCTTCAAGTCTTCACGACGTTGCTTTGCCTGACGCATGTATTCATCACGAATTGACTAATAATTGAAATTTATTATATTTAATTGTAATATTCCCACATCTTTTTCATCCCTTTACTTCAAAAAAGAAAAGAGGATAATATCCATACAGACTATTTTCTATGTTTAATTTCAATCTAATCCTTTTTGTCAGATCTAGGAATTTAGCTTCGATAATATGTATAAATATTAAAGAACATTTTGGTTTATTTGACCATTATAGCTCTTGACCGTTTCGAAATAAAAAAAGAAAAAAATGTGGGGATATAAAATAAAATTAACCTTGCTCATAACCAAAAAATCTTTTTCCATCTGATCCGCCTTGTTTTCAGAATCACGAAGATCATCCCTACATTGTTCAATACGCTCGCCTCTACCGGCCAATTCCCTTAAAAATCATTTAAATAAAACTAAAAATACCTATTAAAAAATACATTCTTGTTTTAAGTTCACGTTTCTTTGTAAGTGTTTGTTGTTGATTCTGCCAGTTTTGCCAACCCTTTACACGTTCATAAAACACTTCCTTGAGAACAGACATTAATTGCAATTGTTCCTATTTAAAATAAAGTTTTATTTAAAGGTATTTGCAGTTGTTCTTCCTATTTCTCCTTTACATATCATAAATATAATGCGAACTAAAACTCTTAAACTAATAAAATGATTGGGAATTCTATTTATAAATGATCGAAGGTTAAGCAAGATTTGGCATTTGAGTTATTCTATTCATTAAAATTACAATTATGGACCTATTGAAAGCTAAATTTTGTAATTATCAAGTCATGAAAAGCATTAGTTTTCATTTAATTAAAAGATATTGAAATTAAGAACTCTAAAAAGCTCAATTTAAAAACCTGAAAACTTTCAGCCAATTGTTGTGCATCCTGTTCAGATTCGTGTTTTTCCACTACAGATAATCGTTCATGTGTCTCTGCCAAACGTGAAAGTGTTTTAGCCAAGGCAGTATTTTCCTCAGATGAAGCAAGCAAAGAAACTGTTTTGCTTAATTGCTCATCTGCTAAAGCCAATTCACGTCTATAACTAACCAAATTATCAATATGTGTTTGGAGACGAGTCATTAATTCCTCAAGTTCCTCTACTTGACTATGGACTTGTTCAAACCTTTAAATGAAAAGAAAGGAATAAATTGAAAAAAACCAGCGATCATTCTCATCCATTGGAAATGCAATTTTTGTAAAGGCATCACCAACTGACTTGAACATCTTAAAAATAAATACTAATATTTATTTTTTAATTCTTTTGTAAATAAAATTTTTAAAAATTCTGGGCTTGAAATACTGAAAATTAAAAAAGTCATTTTGATATATATGATTACCCACAAGAAATCAAATAATTTAATTTAACCTTCATTACGCTGTTACCACTAAAAGTCGAAGTAAAATTAGCCTTAGGTAAATCACCCTCAAAGGAAAGAAAATCTCGCACATCATCATCTACGGCAAGTCGAGGATGTAAAACTATACGACGTAAAAAACGTTCCAAAAGACGTGAGCGTTTGTCTGCTGCTTCGCTTTAAACTTACTTAGTTTTTTATTCTTAAAAGCAAAGAAAACCTGTGTTCCTCTCCAGCCGTAAGTTTTGTTTTTGTCAATGAACTAATGCTCTTTTCCGGTGTATAGGGAACAATTATACCTTTATGTTGATGTTTAATCGCTAATTTCTCACGTAATCCAAGAAAGTCACTAAAACGGCGCCACACTTCGAAATGATTTTTTGTATAGCCAGAAACATTAGAAACCTATTAAAAGTGTATATTAGAATTTAGAAACAAAAGATAACCTGTGTCTCAATTTTATAAGCAATAAATGCATTTATTCCTTCACCTCGTTTTTCATAGGCACGAACAAAAATGAGAATTTTTCCGTTGTTTTCAATAGTGTTGTCAGTTGTATTTTCCATGTTTTAAAATATACAAAGTCCAGTATTAAATTTAATCAAGTCAGGATTCTGAAAATATTATTCTTAAATTAAAGAATCTTGTCGAAGAATCTGCATTTTTCTCTTTAATATTTTCTTTTAATTTCTTTAATTCTTTTGTATCACTATTTCTCTTTACAATTGGTCGCGGCCAATAAGCTACTGAGCTCGCGCCCAACTGTCTTGTGCTTGTTGTTGCTTCCCTTAAATATTTTTTTGTTTTCAATTTTCATTCAATTAATTTTCTATTTTAGATAATAAATGGATAACCAAGAAGGAAACACAATTAAGGAGGTTAAATAAAAATACAATTTAACATTTAATTATTCTTCTTTTTAGACTGAATTTGTTAAGCCTGTTCGTTCAATTCTTAATATTGCTGATGTTTCAGTTTGGTTAAATTCAGAAGCACACAATAACTATATGAAATTTATAAGACAACTAAATAATTCTGTTAAAGGTATTTCAACAAATTCTGATATTAATGTTTCTGAAAATGTAAACAAAATAATTGAAATACTTGATTTGTTTCAGGTTTTTTTTTTAAATAATTTTTTTTAATGTTAAACCTTAAGGAATGGACAAAAGATTATCCTCCCGAAGACATTGGAAATCAAAGGTTTGGTAATAAATCTTTTCGGTTGTGGTATGCAAGATTAACTTGTGTAAGTAATTTAAATAAACCTTTTTTTGATTGTTTAGTTTCTTTTTGTTTTTTAATTTATTATCTGTCAAAGAGTCGATAATTCAACACTTTCCAACAATTTAAGCACACAGATTTAATGTCGATATAATAAATAAGGACATTATTTCCTTTATTATTAAATAAATATAATTCTTGACTTTCATCTGATTGTGATAATAAATTAAAAAAAAAAGAAATTCAAAGGCTATTTTTTACTTTTAATTTAAGGATGCAGAAAATGCTTTACTTAAAGTGTTACCAATGGATTTAGGTTCAGCATCAATAATTGAGTTACTTCCTTATTTAATGGACTCTTTTGGTAATTCGACAAGAATTGATTATGGATCTGGTAATTTTTTAAAATATTTATTTATACATCTTATGGACATTTAGGGGAGTATTATTTGAAAAACAAAATAATAAAAATTTGTTTTTTCAATTTCTTTTAATTTAGGTCATGAAGCATCATTTCTAATATTTTTATTTTGCCTTTATCAAATTGGGTTTTTGACTACTCCAAACGATGACTGTTCTGTTGTTTTGAGAATATTCCATCGGTTTTCTTTTTTAATTCTTTACCATTTGAATTAATTTTTAGTTATTTAAAGTTGGTAAAACATCTTCAATGTATTTATCGAATGGAGCCAGCAGGAAGTCGAGGAGTTCATGCAATTGACGATTTTCAATTTTTGCCTTTTCTTTTTGGAAGTTCTCAGCTTATTAGTATATTCGTGGTTTTTAATAAACTTTAAAGCTTCTTTAGATAATAAATTTCGATTAATTCCTGATTATTATTTGCGCCCAGAAATGGTTACTCAACATCAAAATGATAATTTATTTTTTGAGGCTATTCAGTATATTAATGAGGTAAAAAGTTTTTTTAGAATAATTTAGTTGAGTTTATTTTAGACAAAAACTGGACCTTTTTATGAGCACTCAAATCAACTTTATAATATAAGTGCTGTCCAAACTTGGGAAAGAATAAATGAAGGAATGTTTAAAATGTATGAGGGCGAGGTTGTTATTTGAACTAAAAAAGGGTTAAAAAAAAATTTTTAAATAAAGTAGGCGTAAAACTTTTTTGATTTTTCCTTTTAAAAAACTCAGCCCGCGGAGGGACTTGAACCCCCAACCTTCGGAGCTTTCACTTTACCGGAATCCGACGCCTTATCCATTAGGCCACGCGAGCGCCTAGCGCACAAAGCGATTTGTGCCCTTTATTTTGGGCTTACTAGCGAAGGATAACAACAAAAAATTTGTTTTAACATTGCCAATAATCTTCAATGATTAATTTATTTATTTTGATTAAAAAATTTAAGGTATTAAAAAAGTTTCCAGTAGTTCAACATTTTCTTTTTGGCAAACTGTTCAGTTTTAAAGAAAGTAAAGACTCCTGTGGAAATTCTAAAGCCTTGGGACTTGAATCTTTAGCAAAGGGAAGACACCCATCGAATCTTGGAATTATTCAAGAATAATTTAGTAAATTGACAATATTTTAAGCCATAAATTTTTGAAGGAATTGATTATTTTTGCTTATAAATAAATATATTTTAGCTTTTTTATTTCGATTTTTTTTAACATTTTTTGTAAAAATCTGAATATTTTTTGTTAATTTAAAGTAATAAAATCGTCTTGATTTAATTTATTTAAACTTTCCTCTTTCACTCAAACCAAGAAATATAAATAGTTAGTGAGCGGCTGAAATGACCATTTTGTTTATGGCCTCTGGTTTTATAAGCTAAATCCCTTTAGCCTTAAACCTTTTCCGTTTTGCCCGAAAATGAATATGGAAAAATAAGGATACTAGAAGAGAGAAAGAGAGAAGAGATAATAATGAAACATTTTTCTTTCGGTCAGCGACATTTCGGTAATGACCAAAATACACCATTTCGGTATATGATAACAACATTCCATTGCATGACTTCTCTATCGTTTATCATGAATTTATCCTCTTATTGTGGAATAGATCAACTATTGGGGAAGGAATTAAAGGCCGGTGGCTTCAAAATGAAGAAGCAATAGAAAACTTTCAGAAATTCGTGACTCAACTGTTCTTTACCGAAAAGTGTTTGAGCCTTTTAGTCCTTCGAGACGGTTTCTTTTTTGTTATAATATCCATTGAATTTTTCATAAATATTTTTTCTTATCTGATTTCTCTTTTAGTTTTCAAATATGTCTTCTTCAGCAGCACAGAACGAAATTCTCGTTTCCCTTGCTTCTAAAAATCGTATTGTTCCCTATGACTTGTTAATGAATTCACTTGGAATTGGAACAGAAAGGGAACTTGAAGACTTTATTATTAAAGCTATTTATCAAGGAATTATTAAGGTTTTTCTTTCTAATGGTTCTTTTTAATTTCTTCTAAAGGGAAAGCTTAATCCAGTTAAACGTTATTTTGAAGTGATTGATTGGGGAGCTTCTTATGCTGAAAATATTGATTTGAATTTTATGGTTAAAACTTTAGAGGAATGGAATGAGCGTTGTGGTGAATTTGTGAATTTATTGACTGAACAAGTTGATGGGTATTTGTTTAAATTATTTTTTAGAAATTCTTTTGTTTTCAGTGCCAATAAATGCGTAACAGAATTTAATGCAAATGAGAAACGTATAGTTGATGAGGTTGATTTTGTTAAGAAGTTGTTTGCAACTGCTGATGATGCTATCCTTCAACGCAAATCGGTGTGTGGAACTGATGGGTAAATAGCTTAATTTTTAATATTGAAATTTATTCTAATTTTGGAGTGGATGGGTAATTGTTTTTCTTATTTTTCTAGTCATAGGGGAATAGGGTGGACTGTAAAGTATCAACGACACTTTAAATCTGTAAGAGTTCTTTTTTGTTAGATCTTAAAATGTATTACTTTTATTTCTTGACAAGTGTTCCCTTTAACCTCAGAATTCCTTAAAGGTAAGGCTAAAAGGACTTCATTTTATCATTATTACTTTAATTAAATCCAATAATTTTAATATTTTTGTTTTATTCAAGTACAAAGTCCAATCAAAAGCCAGAGACTAAACGTTTCAAAAGCGGTGGACCGAAGATGAAACGAGGTGGAAAGTCTGATAGCTAAATTACGTGTAAAGGATCTTGTTTATTCAATATTTATTTTTTATAATAACAAAGCTTTTTGTTTAATTTTTTGATTTATTTGTACTTTTTCAGATTTATTATATTTTATTTTTAAATTAATTTTATTATAACATTTAAAGGAAGCCTAACTATTGTTTATATATGAAATGGCTGCATTTGGTTCACCGACAGATATGAAGGCTGTCTTCAGGCATAAAGAAGGTTTAAACTTTATTTAAATTTCTGAAATTAATTATCTTATGTTCTATGTAATAATTGGAGGTTTTATTTCCCATAGAAATACGTATTGTTCTGTTAAGGTCTTCCTTTATTGGTCCAGGCCCAGTCATTTTTAACGTCTTGAGTTCTTCCGGGAGTCCCCATACTTCAGAACAAGTTATTAGATTAACTCTATATTGGACTACATGCCCAAAATTTTAAAAATTCCGATCTAACAATAAACACATCACTCTATTAAATGACTCATTTTTTGCATTTTTAAGATTTCTTTATAAACCTTTTTTTATTAAAAAGATATTCCAATGGTAGATGAAATAAGAATGTCTGATATAACATTTTCTGATCCTTCAAGTTTTGATGGTGGTGTTGTAACAGATTTATCTCATCAAAAAGATGACTATCTTTCCCCTCAAAGAGCAATACAATCATCCTCTTCAACTCCAGGAAAGACTGGAAATAAAATTGGACATCGTCGAATTGATAAACAAGGAGAAGTTAGTTATAAAAGAGTACCTACAAATGCATTAATGGGAGCAATACAATTGGGCATTGCAAATTCTGTTGGTTCTTTAGCTGGAAAACCAAGAAGAGATATTCTAGTCCAAGATTTTGAAGTTATTGAATCTGTGACTTTTCCTACGTTTGTTTTATTTATTTTTAACAAATAAGAGGAAGGAGATTTACCTTCTGGTCTCTTATTCTAGTACAAAAAGTTGTGTCAACTAATACTTTTAATTAATAAAAGAACCGGTGCTTGTTTTTGTTTAATGACCAAGCTTTTAAAGTATTCTTTATATTATTCCAGGATTACGGGGAGGACTTTCTTATGTAAAAGTATTAGTTGCTCTTAAATTTCTTGAACTAAAGTGGGTAAGGGGTGGTAGAACAAGGAAATGTCATTTAATTTTTTATTCCCCTTTTTGTTCTATTTTAGTTTCATTTTTAAATGTTAATTTAGTGATGGTTCACAAATAACACCATCTCATCAATATGGCGATTTCCGTTTCAAGTCCTATGCGCCTATTGCCTTCAGATATTTTCGAGAACTTTTTAACATTAAACCTGCAGATTTTTTGGTTTCTTTTATTTATTTATTATTTAATTAATTAACTAGAAATCTCTTTGTACTTTACCTCTACGTGAATTAAGCAATCCAGGTGCCAGTGGTTCAATCTTTTACGTTTCTACTGACGATAAATTTATAATAAAAACTGTTCAGCATAAAGAAGCTGAATTTCTAAGGAAATTGCTTCCTGGTTATTATATGAATTTACATCAAAACCCTCGAACTTTGCTTCCCAAATTTTTTGGTCTTTTTTGTTATCAGGTTTTTAATTTTTAAAGATTAAATTGGCCTTAAACATTTCATTAAAAAAAATTATTTTGTCTTTTTAGAGTCTCGGTAAAAACATTCGTCTTTTGGTTATGAACAATTTATTACCTCAATCAATTGAAATGCATCATAAATTTGATTTAAAAGGCTCTACATACAAAAGACATGCTTCTAAAAGTGAAAGGGAAAAGCGGAGTCCAACCTTAAAAGACTTGGATTTTAATCAAGATTTTGCTGATGGAATAATGTTTGTTTCTTTTTTAATTAAAAATAGAGTCAAATTATTTAATTCTATTTAAAGGATGGATGCCCATATTTATGACATTCTTGTTGATGTAATTAAAAGGGATTGTCTCGTACTAGAAAGCTTTAAAATTATGGATTATAGTATGTTAATGGGTGTACACAATATTGATGCACAACAACATTCTTCAACACATAGATTACCTTCTGCTTGGGATGATGAAGAGGCAGCAATTGCTGAAACTTGGCGTTCTCTACAATTGGATTTTAGTACTACAAGAGGGCCACATGAGTAAGCGAGGATTAAAAAAAATTATTTTAGTTAAGATTTTAATTCCCTTTTAATTCTTTACCCTCATTTCTACCTTTTAACTACAAATGGTCAATGGACATAATGGTCAGACGGGGAAATAAAAAATATATTAAAGGAATATTAAGGAATCCTTTGAATTTTAATTTTATATTTAATTATCCTTTTTGAGACCGTTCTGATTATTATGTCTTTTTAACTTAATTTTAACTTCATTTTAAGAGATTGATTTAAAATTTTTAATTTTTTCTAGCGAAGGTGGTGTTCCTGCAAAAAACTCAAAAGGCGAACGTCTTCTCATTTACCTTGGAATAATCGATATTTTACAAAATTATCGACTCTTTAAACGATTAGAACATACATTTAAAAGTGTTTTACATGATGGAGTTTTTTAATTAATTTAAAATTAAATTCTAAAATTTAATTAAAGGAAACTATTTCTGTTACAAATCCTGGCTTTTATGCAAATAGGTTTACTTCTTATATTTCTACAATTGTTTTTAGAAGAGTACAAGGTTTATTTTAAATGAATTAATTTTATTTTAATCTTTTTATTTAAAGATGTTGGTGGACAGACTTCAAGGAATCCAGCAGGCAATAAATTCCGTTCACTTGTTCATTCCTATATTGGTTTATTTTAATTTAATTGAACTCTTTTTTATTTTAAATTAAATTTAAGCAATGAAGTCAACACCGGTTAGACCTTTACAACATCCAATAATAACAACAACAACCCCTCAACAACAACAACAACAAAAGAATAGACGTGTTGTTTCTACCTCTGAATATGTTGATAATATTGATATTAATAATCAACAACAATATATTAATTCTAACGAAAGATTCCCTTCATTTAGTGTTGTTCAACGTGATATAAAAAATAGGCGTTCTTATACTTTGGTAAAGACTCCTCATAATGCAGCTGTTGTGACTAGTGGAGTAGGAAATGAAATTGAGTTAGTCTTTTACTTTATAAAAATTATATTCTGATTTTTAAAAATTAAATTCTGATTTTTAAAAATTAATTCTGATTTTTTAAAAATTAATTCTGATTTTTAAAAATTAATTCTGATTTTTTAAAAATTAATTCTGGTTTTTAAAACACAAATTCTGGTTTTTAAAAATTAATTCTGGTTTTTTAAAAATTAATTCTGATTTTTAAAAATTAATTCTGATTTTTTAAAAATTAATTCTGGTTTTTAAAACACAAATTCTGATTTTTAAAAATTAATTCTGATTTTTTAAAAATTAATTCTGCTTTTTAAAAATTAAATTCTGATTTTTAAAAATTAATTCTGATTTTTTAAAAATTAATTCTGGTTTTTAAAACACAAATTCTGGTTTTTAAAAATTAATTCTGATTTTTTAAAAATTAATTCTGGTTTTTAAAACACAAATTCTGGTTTTTAAAAATTAATTCTGATTTTTTAAAAATTAATTCTGGTTTTTAAAACACAAATTCTGGTTTTTAAAAATTAATTCTGATTTTTAAAAATTAATTCTGATTTTTTAAAAATTAATTCTGGTTTTTAAAACACAAATTCTGGTTTTTAAAAATTAATTCTGATTTTTTAAAAATTAATTCTGGTTTTTAAAACACAAATTCTGGTTTTTAAAAATTAATTCTGATTTTTTAAAAATTAATTCTGGTTTTTAAAACACAAATTCTGGTTTTTAAAAATTAATTCTGATTTTTTAAAAATTAATTCTGGTTTTTAAAACACAAATTCTGGTTTTTAAAACACAAATTCTGGTTTTTAAAAATTAATTCTGATTTTTTAAAAATTAATTCTGGTTTTTAAAACACAAATTCTGGTTTTTAAAAATTAATTCTGATTTTTTAAAAATTAATTCTGGTTTTTAAAACACAAATTCTGGTTTTTAAAAATTAATTCTGATTTTTAAAAATTAATTCTGATTTTTTAAAAATTAATTCTGGTTTTTAAAACACAAATTCTGGTTTTTAAAAATTAATTCTGATTTTTTAAAAATTAATTCTGCTTTTTAAAAATTAAATTCTGATTTTTAAAACACAAATTCTGCTTTTTAAAAATTAAATTCTGATTTTATATAATTTTCAGAAAACAAAGACGAAAAGTTGATCGTCTTTTTGCTGCCACTACAAAGAAGAGAGAGGGAAGTATAAGTATAAATACTATTGGAGATGAAGATGGCAGTATTAAAAGTATTAGACAGCAATTACAAACTACACAAGTCTGAAAAAAGGTTTTATTAAAATAAATAAATATTTTCATTTTATATTTAAGTATTTTTTGTCACTTAAAAAAAAATAATTAATTAATTAGTCTTGTTTAGTAACACACAATCTCTTCTTTGCTTTATTTTTAAATTGACCAGAATTTTTTAAATAAATAATTAAAAATAATAGAATTTAATTTATTAAAAAATACTGGTCTTTTTTAATTTAATTTTTTTTTTGATCTCATAAATAAATAAATTTATTCTTTTTTATTAGAAAATATTATAATGTATTTTGGGAATAAATTTTAATTTAATTAATTTATTAACTTAATTTCCCCTTATTAAAATAATTAATTTAAATAAATTAAATTTATTTAATATTTAATTTATTTTCCCTGTTTTCTATTTAAATTGATTAAAAATAATTGTTTAAAAAAATTCTTTTTCCTTTTCTTTTTTTTTAAATGCCAATAAATACTAAATGGGAGTTAAAAATGCATAGAATATATTCTCTGGTCTTTTTACTTCATTTTTAAATTATTTAATATTTATTTAAAAATATTCTCTTTTTTTCGTTTATTTAAATGGAACCCTTCCATTGCGACAGTTGTTTTCACGTCGCACCAAAACGTCTCTTTTTCTTAAATTTCGCACCAGAACGTCTCTTTTACATAACACCAAAACGTCCTAAGATTATAATGTCCTTTATCGCCTAGCACCAAAACGTCTCTCTTAAGAAAACTCCAAACATCAATGGCACCAAAACGTCTTTAAGCTACAAATTGTGCATTAAATATATATCCCCAAATAATTAAATATATAAAAGGAATTGCCTTTCTCTTTTAGTTATTTTTAAAGCTTCCAACAGTGTGCCTAAAAAAGCTTTAAAACAGTCTCATGCTTCTCTTTTATTTTCATTGATTGTTACTTAGGCAAAATATAGACTAAAGCTTAAATAAATAAATAAATAAAAATATTCATTTATTTATCCACCCTTTAATTTAAAAAAATAACCAAACAATTTATTTATTTATTTTTAAATTTAAAAAAAGAAAAAAATAAATAAAATAATTTATTTTTAAAAAACCCCTTTTAACGCACAATTTAACAGCTAAAAAAATAAATATTTATTTTAAGGTTTATTTTCCTTTAGGTTTATCTATTAAATATACATTTATATTAACCATTAAAATACATTGCCTGGTGGCATAGCTAAATGGTGATTACTTCAATATTGCTATATTATATCCTTCCAATTAATTAATTAATTAATATTTAATTAAATAAGGACTTGCTCTCCACTTTCCGCGACAAAACGTCCACTTTCTCTTTAACTGTTTTTTCCAATTAAATTATTTTTTATTCACGTCATTATAGCCCTTTTTTAATGTACTTTATTTTTTAAATAAATGTTTTTATTTATTTTTTCTAAATAATATATTTATTCCTTCTCTCTTTCCTCTTCTTTATATGTACTATATAAATTACTCTAAACTAAATAAAATAATGCTTCATTATATTTTAATTTTTTCTACATTAGAGGGAGAACTTATTAGTCTTCTTTTTAATTATAATAAATAATATTATTTTTTTATTTTATTTTTTAAATTTTTTAAAAAATTATTAAAGACGTTTCAGCGCCACTATTTATTACTTTGGCACTGAACCGGCTTTTTAATTTTTTTTATTGGACGTTTCAACGCCTACATAATTTCTACCTAACCCTTAGCTCCTTAAAATGGTTTTTAAATAAATTATTCTCTGTAAATTAATAAATTAATTTTATGCTTTAATTAATTCTTTGAATTATTATTTATTTATTTAAAATTCCAACTTGTTTAATTTTCTGAGAAGAATTTTTATTTTTTCTTTTTTTAATACAAAACATTCTTTTAGCTTTATTCTTTGCTTTTTAATTAGCTAATAATTCTTTAGTTTTTTTAATAATTTAAGCTTCATCTAATTTCTCTCTTTTTACATATTTTAACAGAAAAAAGAAAAAAAAAGAATTAATTATTTATTTGTTCTTTTACCTGTCGTTTTTCTTCTTTTTTGTTTTTTTAAAGAAAATAATTAATTAAATATTTTTTAAATTTTATGTGAATATATTGCCTAATGTGTTAACTATTAAATTTAAAAATTTGAGAATTTTTGCTTTCGTTTAAAAAAAGTTATGGGAGAAAAAGTAGCCTCAAACAGGGAGACATTTTTGTAGTAAATATTTAAGCATTTTCTTTACTTTAATTAAAATAATATTTTTTAATTAATTCTTTTAAGACTATTGAGAATATTTATTTATTTTTAAAATTAATATTTTTCTTTATTTTATTCATTAAAATGTTCTCTAAGTATTTAACTATTTGATGAACATTTTGGCGTTGAAGTGTCCCTTTACTCTTACCTTTAATTTTTTAATTTTTTTTAAGTTAAAATTTAATCTCTTATTCATTCTTTTTTAATAAATAATTTTGCTTTTTAGCATATTTTATTGATATTTTTTTTATTTTATTTTGCGTTGTCAAGGAGGCGACTGCGCGCATTTTAAGCTTTTTTCTCTCTTTTATTTTTAAATTCTTTGGCCATCTAAAATGCAATTTACTCTCAACATCATTGACACACAATATATAAAATTCTCGGCATTTAACACTTTTTTAGTTATTTAATATAAATTTCCTCATCATTTTATTTAAAAGACAGACATTAATGCGTAAGGACGTTTTGGTGCGGGGCTTATATCTTAGTCTAAAATGGACCTAGGAACATGAAATTTTGTAAGAACATTCTTAACACTGTTTCCTAACTATTCTAAAAATTTCAAATTTTTTGATAAAAAATTAGTCAAGTTATAGACGAAAAATACAGAAGAGTTAAAAATTAGAGACATTTTATCCCATAAATTCTAATACTTGGCCTAAAATTTTTAAAATATTCTAAAAAATATTAGAAAACACTTTCAAAACAATAAAGTAAAATTTTGTGGCCATTTTGGGACCATTAATTCATTTAATTAAAGCTAACACCCCTACACTACCGCGCCGAAACATATACATCTATTAATTTTAAACTGTATTTTTCTATTGTATTTTTAGTTTAATTTTCTTTTAAATATTTTTAAAAAAGGAGAGGAAAATTTTATTAATTTAATTTTTCCTTTTTTGGAAAAGAAAAAAAGTTTATTTATTTATTTTCTCTCATCTTTTATTTTTATTTAATTATTTAAATATTTAAATGATGACAAAAAGAAAAGAATAATTTTTTAAAGGTTAAAGAAAAGTCTTTGTTTTAAATTTAATTCAATTTAATTAAATTAATTAATTGTTTAGATTTATTTAAAAATTAAATGGAAGGGGAACCTTTATTTTTTCGTATTGATAGAGGCCCTTCTTCTTCAGTACGTTCACCTCCTATTGTTGGAATGAATGGGAGGAATTCTATATCTTTTGGTTAAATTTCTAATTTAATTTTTTAATTAATTTATTTAATTAAAAAAGGTTCTCAAATGTTAGCAGTTGGTGCCGGTTTTTGTGTTTTTATTGTTCTTTTGGCATTTTTTGCTGCTATTCAACACCGTAAACGTAGACGTGCTTCTTCTTCCTCTTCTTCTTTTAGTACATCACGTTCTCCTTTAATTCATAAATTTTCTTCTTCTTCTGCCTATGGGCAACAACGACACCATTCTACAAGTCAAGCTATACCTCCACCTTTACCTTCACCACAGTATTTACGTTGCTCTAACCAGGCAAATTAAATATTAGTTGAAAATACAAAAAATATAAAAATAAGAGAAATACAAAAAATACAAACGAATACAAAAATTACAAAAATTAAAAAAAAATATAAAAATACAAAAATTACAAAAATATAAAAAATACAAGAATTATATTCAAAAAACACAAGAATAAAAACAGAAAGAAAACACAAATATTTTCAGAATTTACGTAAATGTTCTAGTCCAGGCGGTTCTGATTATTCATTATCCTCTTCATCATCTACCTATTCATCTGCACATTCCCTTTCACCAATGTCCCCTTATGGGCATAATCATCCTCATCAACAACATCAACAACAATATTTAATTGGGGGAACTAATGCGCAAGGTATTTATTCTGAGAATATGTGTTTTTTTTAAAATAATTTCCGGAAATGTTTTTTAATTTATTTTGTGACGTTTTTCCTTCTGATTTTTTGTGTTTTCTTATATCTATTATTTTGTATTTTTTATATTTATTCTCTCTGTTTGTTCTGATTTTCTGAAACTATGTGTTTTGTTTTCCTTTATATTCTGATTTTTACGGAAAGATGTTCGTTTGTATTTTCTTGTTTGTTCTGATTTTTGTATTTTTTATTCTTTCTCTTCTGTTTCTGAACATGTTTTAATTATGTATTTTTCTTTTATTTATTCTGAATTAATTAAAAATATTTTTCTCTTACAATAGGCAGTCCTTTTACCGGAATTAATTTTATTCCTTACGGAAGTAATGGAGGTCGTGTTTCTTGCCCTCCACCACCAACATCAACAACAACAATTTCCTTCAATGGAACAGAAAAGCGTCGAAGCTTTCCCTGTGGGCAACAGAATACAAATATTGCAGGGAATATTCCTCCAGAATTAATTATTGATAAAGAAAGGGGAAGAGGGTCTGTCTCCTTACAATTAGCCTATGATGCGAATAATTTGGCTTTACAGGTTTTTAATTAATTTAAACCTTTAAAGTTTCTTTCTTTAGATCACAGTTCTTGCCTGTAATGGTTTACCTAAATTTTCTGATTCAACTCCACTCAATCCCTATATTAAACTACGTCTTCTCCCAGATGGTCAACATCGTGTCAAAACCCGTATTCTTCGCGACACAACAGAACCAATATTTGATGAAGCTTTTACAATGTATGGGTTAGGGGCAGAAACTATTAAACATTGTCAATTACATTTGGCTGCTCTAGCTTTTGATCGATATAATGGGGACACTGTTTTGGGAGAGGTAAAGACACATACATTTCGGTACAGGACATTTCGGTACACTTCCACAGATATCTTTTTAACATAAATTTATCCTCTAAGCATAGTTTAGGGGGGGAAGACTAAAGGCTGCATTTATCCTCTAAGCATAGTCTAATTGTTGGGGGAAGATTAAAGGCTTGCATTGTCAATAAATACAGAACATATCTCAATATTTTGTACAGAGAAATTTGTGACCCAACTGTCCTTTACCGAAATGTTTAATCAACAGGAGAGTTTTAATTTAATTTAAATTTATTTAATAGGCTATTTATTTCCTTTCTTCTGCTGATTTGTCATTAAGAGGAGAACCTTGCAATATTTCCTTAAAATGGGAAGAACGTCAACCCTTTAAATTAAACGAAAAAGATGGAAATAATTATAACCGAGGCAAAGCACTTGTGTCAATTAATTATGAACCAAAAACTCGACATATACAATTTGCATTAAAACAGATGGTTGACTTACCGAAGGATACTACTTTGGGGCTTCCAGGTTTGTCTTTTAATAAATAAACTTTATTTTTAAATGAGGAAGCGTTGGGGGAATTTTAAATGATTTTATTCCCCCATATAGAGAACAATTAATTAATTAAATCTTCTTTAATTTATTTAATTAATTAATTTAATTTATTTAAAGATCCCTATGCAAAAATATATGCATTAATTAATGGAACTAAAAGAATAGCAAGACACAAAACAAATATTTATAAACGAACACAAGCACCTTTATTTAATGAAGCTGATTGGTTAAACTTTGTTTTACCTTCAAGTGTTGGATTGGGAAATGATGGAATACCTAAAACACTTTCATTCCAAGTTGTATTATTTAATCATGATGGTAAGGGAATTAATTTAATTAAATTAAAATTAAATTAAAAGGAGTCAAACGAAATGAACCAATTGGACAATTTATTGTTGATGCTGAATCCATTCAATTTATTAATGCATTTAAAGAAGAGTTTAAACAGAATAAAATTGATGATAATATTGCTGAATGGCATAATATTCAAGCATTTTAAAAATGAGAATAAAAAGGAAATTTTAATAAAATTAAAGAAAAAAGATTTTATTTTACAAATAATTAAAATTTATAGTCAATGGATTAACAAAATTATTAAATGTTTTATTTTGAAAAAAATTTATTTTTTAATTAAAAATATTCTTTTAAGTTTATTTAAATTTTATATAAGAATTTTATTTAATTTTTACGTTTCTTATACTAAGAAAAAACTTATTTAATTTGCTTGGGTTAGGTTAAACAACACAATTACATTAACCTCTCCTTTCTTAAGTAATTAAATAATGTATTCTTTTGCTTACGACCATACCAAGTTGAAAGCACGCCATCCCGTCCGATCTGGCAAGTTAAGCAACGTTGGGCCTCCTTAGTACTTGGAACGGAGACGTCCTGGGAATCGGGGGTGTCGTAAGCTTTTTGTGATTTTATGAACAGAAACACAGATTAAATTTTATTTTCAAAATAAAAATACAAAATTGTAGCAAATTAAAAATTTTTTAATAAATAATTAAATTAATTTTTCTTTTTACTTATTTAAATTTAACAATAAAAGCAACACTAAATAAATTATAATTATAATTTAAAGAATTTATTTTTGTCATTTTTAATTCCCAAATTCCCTAATCAACTCTTTATTTAACTAAAAATTTTATTTTTTGATTTTATCTCTTGTCAAATAAAAATTATATATTTTAATTTAAAAAACCATAAGAGAGAGAGAATGTGACAAAAATATATTTATTTATTTATTCTGCGCATTTATTTTAATTTTAAAGATTTTTAATTTTATTAGGCACTGAATTATCTATTAAAATGCTTTAAAAATAATAAAGCTTTAATAAATTAAATCTTTAAAAGAATTAAAAAATATAATTTAAATTCCCTCCCGTGTATTAAAAAATAAGGTTTCCGGAAAATACATTAGAGAAAATAAAAACCAGAAAAATACATAAATAAAAATCAGAATAATACAACAAAGTTTATTTATTCATTTATTTGTGTTTTTCTATACATTTTAGAAAATACAAAAAAGTTTATTTATTTTTGTATTTTGTTCTGGTTTTTCCAACTTTTCTCTTTCTAATGTATTTCACATATATTCTGGTTTTTAAAACTTATTTCTTCCTTAAAAAATACAAAAAACTTCAAGTATTTTCCTTTGTAATAAATAAATAAATAGATGTATTTTAACTAATTATTCTGTACAGTATATTATTCTTCTATTATTTTTAATGTAATCCCCCAACTAAAAATACATCTTTCTGTTTTATTCACTTTTCTATTTTTTTATTTTATTATTTTTTAAAAAGACTTCCAGCAGTGAATTTGTCGGCAATTTTGAAATATATATATTTGCTTTAAAAGGATTAAATAAAATTAAATAAAAAATAAAAAAAAGATTTGTTATCTTTTTTTTATTTTTACTTATTAAGAAAATAATTTTTTTTTATTTTAAAAATTAATTTTAAATTAATTAATTTAATTAAATTAATTTAATTAAATTTAGTTCTTTTAAAAACACTTCATTTTCTTTTTAAATTCGGCTTTTTTCTTTTATTTATTTTTTTTGACCTGTCATCCTTTTTCCTTTTTTTTTGTTTGATTTGTTTAAAAATATATATATTCTCCCTGTGGGATCATTCTCGTCTTATTAGCGGCAAAAAGGATTATGTAATTGGTCAAGATAATTTTTTTAAAAATTGAATAATTTAATTTTTTAATTTTTTTTGTTTTATTTTTCCTTTATAATGCGCACATTTACATAAATTAATATTAATATTAAAATTAAAAAAAATAAATTTAATTAAATTAAATAAATAAAATAATTTAATTAAATAAATAAAATAAAAAATTAATTAAATAAATAATTAATTAATTAATTAATTTAAATTAAAAAAAAATTTTTATTTTAAAATAAATTAATTTTCCTAAAGAAAATAAAATATACAATAATTAATTGCAATATTATTAAATTACTAGGTTTATTTTTAAACAACCAAAAAAAGAAAATACAAAAAACACATACACACAAACATATTTTTATTTTACCAAATAAATGTTGTTTATTTTTTAATTGCGCAATATTAAATGGTCAAATTATTTATTTTTTATTTAAAAATATTATTTATTTAAATTAATTAATTTAATTAATTTATTTAAAATAATTAATTAATTATAAAATAATTTAATTAATTTAATTTAATTTAATTATTTAATAAAAGAAAAGAAGAAGAAGAAACAAAGTTTATTTTCCAACATTTTTGTATTTTAATAAAAACACAAAAAACACATTTTAATGGAATGTTTAGTGGAAACACCAGAAAATAAACTTGACATTTTATAAACATTTTCAGAATTTTTTTTTAAGTGGGGGAGAAAAAAAAGTTTATTTATTTAATGGGGGTAATTGAACAAAAAAATATAAACAAAAGAATACATCAAGTAGTTTATTTAATTAATTATTTTTAAAATTTAATTTCTATTTATATTTCAACAATTTAAATTAAATATTAAAGCAATGGATTTATTTCTTTTTTTTTTTTTAATAAAAATTAATCTTATTAAATCCTTCATTTTTTAATATATAATTTATTACAATAATTCATTTTTTTTCCTTGGCCATGAGCGCGAGAAAATGGTAGAAGAGAACAAATAGGGGGGTAAAGGGAAATATTATTAAATAGAGGGGAAAATTGCGCAACTGATGGCCGGGCATTGAATGGCCATTTTCCCCTCAATTAAAAAAAGGAAAAAAGGCACCTGCACTTTTTTTGTGTTTTTTTTTCTTCCATCTGCCCATTCCCCTCTTTTTACATGTTTATGACCCATATATTCGCGAATTAATTTTATTAGGATTACGATAGAAATATTTGTTTTTTTTTATTTTTTCTGGGGTTTTTTAATTCTAAAAAATTTTTTAAAATTTAGAAAATATTTAATTCTCTAATTTTTAATTAATTAATTAGTTTAGCTTCTATATTTTAATAATTAATTTATTAATAAACGCTGTTTTAAAGGCCTTATAAAGTGTTACTAATAATAAAACTTAAATAAATAATACAGAAATCAGAATTTTAGATTTACCAGAAAACACAAATTAATTTAAAACTTATTCTGAAAAATACAAAAATCAGAATATAACAAACAAAACTTTTGTAAACAATACAAAAATACATAAAAACACAAATTAGTCGTTTTCATTAAATAAAACAACTTTTGTATTTTTTTCCAAGTTGGAAAATATTAGCAGTATTTTATGTGTTTTACTTTAAATTTAAGTTGAATTTTTGTGTTTTGCGATTAGTTGGAACATTATTTCTATAAAATGTTTTATATTTTTTCTATTAATGTTTGTTGCTTATTGTCCGTCCCTCTTATAAATATTTAAAACCTTTTTTTTAATAAATAAATATCTTCTTCATATATTCTCACTTACAAATCCCCCCTCTCTTCTTTCTTCCTTCTTTCACCTGCTTCTATAAACAATAAATAAATAAATAGATAGGTACCTATATATTTTGGCTCTCGACCTAATTTTTTTTATTTAAAAAAAAATAATTTTTTTTAATTTAAATTTATTTTTTTAATTAATTAATCAGTTTTTTCCTTTAAATTTAAAAAAATAGTTAAAAATAGAATTTAAATAAATACTCTAATTGCTCTATTAAAATAATTCTATGTTCAAAAAAAAAATTTAATAATACTTTAAAATATAGTGAAACGGAAAATAATTAAAATAATTATTTTTTAATATAAATAAGGGAATTTAGAATTAAAAAAAATTATTTAAATTAAATTAAAAATATCAGAATAAATAAAAATAATTAAAACATTTTTTAAAGTTTAAAGAAATTAATTTAAAAAATATATTAAAACAAGAAAAAGTTTAAATACAGTAGAATATTATTTTTATTTTATTTTCTTGACACACCCCTTTTTATTTTAAAGAAGGAAAAGCAAATAGCTACTAGTATTCTATGGACAGTTAAAGAAAATAAGCAACTAGTCATAAAAAGGTTTAAATTATTTTAAATTATTCTTTTACAATTGTAAGGACAAGTTTATTTAATTTTTACAATTGTACCGGAAAAGTTTATTTAATTTTATAAATTGTAAGATTAAGTTTATTTTATTTTACAATTGTTAAGAATAAGTTTATTTAATTTTTACAATTGTAACAGAAAAGTTTATTTAATTTTATAAATTGTAAGATTAAGTTTATTTTATTTTACAATTGTTAAGAATAAGTTTATTTAATTTTTACAATTGTACCGGAAAAGTTTATTTAATTTTATAAATTGTAAGATTAAGTTTATTTTATTTTACAATTGTTAAGAATAAGTTTATTTAATTTTTACAATTGTAACAGAAAAGTTTATTTAATTTTATAAATTGTAAGATTAAGTTTATTTTATTTTACAATTGTTAAGAATAAGTTTATTTAATTTTTACAATTGTACCGGAAAAGTTTATTTAATTTTATAAATTGTAAGATTAAGTTTATTTTATTTTACAATTGTTAAGAATAAGTTTATTTAATTTTTACAATTGTAACAGAAAAGTTTATTTAATTTTATAAATTGTAAGATTAAGTTTATTTTATTTTACAATTGTTAAGAATAAGTTTATTTAATTTTTACAATTGTACCGGAAAAGTTTATTTAATTTTATAAATTGTAAGATTAAGTTTATTTTATTTTACAATTGTTAAGAATAAGTTTATTTAATTTTTACAATTGTAACAGAAAAGTTTATTTAATTTTATAAATTGTAAGATTAAGTTTATTTTATTTTACAATTGTTAAGAATAAGTTTATTTAATTTTTACAATTGTACCGGAAAAGTTTATTTAATTTTATAAATTGTAAGATTAAGTTTATTTTATTTTACAATTGTTAAGAATAAGTTTATTTAATTTTTACAATTGTAACAGAAAAGTTTATTTAATTTTATAAATTGTAAGATTAAGTTTATTTTATTTTACAATTGTTAAGAATAAGTTTATTTAATTTTTACAATTGTAACAGAAAAGTTTATTTTAAAAAACAATTTTTAATAAGATTAAACATACAATAATGAATTATTATTCTTTACCAACACCTTCTTTTTCATGTTTAACACCTTTAATAAATCAAAATTTATTCAAATATTTTAAACAACAAGAGCAATCATATCTAAACATTTTAAATTTACAAGAACAAATAAATAAACAAAAAATAATTTTAAATTTATTTAATAGACAACAAAATAATTTTAATCAACAAAAATTATTAATATTTTTATTAAATCAACAACAACAAAAATTAAATAATAATAATGAACAAGGTTCTACTTATTTTATTTTTAAATTAAAAAAAAATTTTTTTAATTATAAAAATATTTTCCAATAAAAAATTAGTTTTTAACAAGTGTGCTTTTGCATGCAAAATATAAACAAAAAAAGAAAGAAAAGTTTAAAAATAATTTAAATTTATTAAAACTTGAAAAAATAATTATTTCCTTTTTATACAAATTGTAAAAATTAATAAATTTTTGGGGTAGAAAATGAAGACTTTTTTTGAATTGTAATTTCTAAATAAATAAACCAAAAAGTTTATTTAATTTTTACAATTTTACCGGAAAAGTTTATTTAATTTTATAAATTTTAAGATTAAGTTTATTTTATTTTACAATTGTAATAAAGTTTATTTAATTTTTACAAATTGTACCGGAAAAGTTTATTAATTTTACAAATTGTAATAAAGATTATTTAACTAATTTTTAAGTGTTTGGCCAGTTAACAAAACAACAGCAATTATTATCCTTAACAAATTCAGAAATTAATTATTCTCCTATTTTAAATCTTCCATCAACCTCCATAGAAGGGTAAAAAAATTATTATTTATTTATTTAAATAAATTTTAAAGGACTCCAAATATTTCTCCAATAAAATCAAAAATAATAATAAATAATAATTTTAATATTATTGGAAAAAAAAGAAAAATAAATAATGAAGAAATAAATAAAAATAAAAATTTATTTACTATAGAAAAATTATTATTAAAAAATAAAATAAAAGAAGAAAAAGAAAGTTTACCAAAAAGAATAAAATTAAATAATAATTGTAACCACCAAGTTGATTATTTTACTGAAGAAAAGCAACTTAGTTTAATTGATGGTAGAAGGTTGGGTGGTGGGGGAATTAAAAAAATAAATGAAAAAAATAATAAAATTAAGGTAATTAAATTTTTTAAAATTTTTATTAATTAATTTAATTAATTATTTTTAATTTTATTTAAATTTACTTTAATTTAATTAATTTATTTATTTAATTTATTTATTAATTAATTTAATTAAAAATATTATTTTCTTTTAAATTAAATTAAATCAAAAATTTAATTAATTTTAATAAATTTAAAAAAATATAAAAATTTAATTTAAAATAATGTTTAATTAATTTTTAATTTAATTTACAGTATTCACTTACTAATATTCACTCATCTGCGTCTCTTACCTTTTCTTTACCTTCCCACTCTCACAATCAGATAAAAACACAAACAGCAGACACAGCCTCTTTTTCTTCAAAACATGTTTGTTTAGAGTGTGGTAAAAGCTATGCAACTAGTTCAAACTTATCTAGACATAAACAGACACATAGACCAATTGATAGTCCTTACGCTAAAAAGGTTTTAATTAATTTTAATTATTTATTTAATTAATTTAATTAATTCTAATTAATTTAAATTAATTAATTTATTTTAATTAATTAAATTATTTAATTATTTAATTTTAATTAATTAATTAAATTAATTAATTTTAATTAATTAAATTATTTAATTTTAATTAATTAATTAAATTAATTAATTTAAAATTTAATTAAAAGTGTCCAGTTTGTGAAAAAACTTATGTATCAATGCCTGCCTATACAATGCATTTATTAACCCATTCAGCTAAACATAAATGTCCAATTTGTTTTAAACTCTTTTCCCGTCCTTGGTTACTTAAAGGACATTTACGTAGTCATACTGGACAGGTAAAAATAATTAATTTAAATTTACATTAATTTTTAAAAAAGAAACCCTTTGGCTGTGGAAAGTGTGGAAAAGCATTTTCTGATAGATCCAATCTTAGAGCTCATTTAAATACACATAATGGTAATTAATTAAAATTAATGTTAATTAAACAAATAAAATTAATTAAATTAATTAATTAAATTAAATTAAAATAAAAAATAAAATAATTTTTTTTTAAATAATTAAATAAATAAATAATTTATTTATTATGAATTAAAAATAAATTAAAAATAAATTTATTTATTTATTTTTTAAAGTAGAAAAGCGTTGGCAATGTACACAATGTTCTCGTTCATTTTTATTAAAAAATTATTTAAATAAACATATAGAACAACAACATAATAATATCGAAGAAAAAGAAGAGAGAGAAGAGAAAGAAAGAGAAAAATAAGTTTTAAAGTTTTAGTTCTTTTTCTCTTCTGTTTCTATTGCGCATTAATGTAATACATACATACATGCTTCTTTTACTTTCTCTTTGTGAAAATGACGAATTAATTAATTTTAATTAATTAAATTCTAATTAAATTAATTAAATTAATTTTTTTATTTTAATTAGTTAATTATCTTGTCTAGTATTTTTTTAAATAGAATAAAAAAATTATTTTTTTTTTTTAATTTTTTATTAATTAAATAATGTATGTATAGTGTATATAAAAATAATATTATTTAAAAATAAAATATAAATTAAAAGACACAATTTGGTGAATATTTTTAAAAAATAATAATTAAATTAAAAAGTGTTTTTTGGTAATATTTAAAAAATTAATTAAATAATAAATGCATAAAAATTAAATTAATTATTTCTTTTATAATTAATTTAATTTTAAAAATAATAATAATAAAGGGAATTAAATTAAAATTAAAAAAATAAATAAAATTAATTAATTAATTTTTCAAATATTTTTAATTTATTTTTAGCTTTTTTTTAGAATAATTAAATTTAATTAAACTAAAGGAATTAATTTTCTTTTAACTAACAATAAATTAAATTTAGAAAAACAAAATAAATTAAAAAATAATTATTTAAATAATTAATTAATAGGAAAATAATTTAAAAAATAAAATATATATATTAAATTATGCTTAGTATTTTGCAAATTAATTTTAGGCGGAAAATAAATAAATAAATTAGAAATTTTATTTTAAAATTAAATAAATAAAATAAAAAATAAAATTTCTAATTTAAAAAAAAAAATAAAAGAATATTATCACAGCAATCGACCAAAATATTTGTGTGGTATTAAATATTTTAATTTAATTAATTTAATTAAATTAATTAATTAAATTAAATATTGTGGTAAATATAAAATTAAATTATTGGTCATAAATATAAATGTTTAATTTAATTAAAAAAGGAAAGAAAATTAATTAAATTAAATAAAATCCTTTTTGAATTAAATAATTTTCTATTTTTTATTTAATTTAATAATATAGAAATACATATAAATAAATAAATGTATATACATAATATGTGTTTTATTTAAATTCTGATTTTGTATGTATGTGTGTGTATATGTTTTGTTTAAATTCTGATACCTTTATATTTAAATAAAAATTAATAGTTTCTTTTCTTTCCTTTTAATTTAATTAATTTTAATTAAAAATAAAAGATCAGAATTTTAAAAATAAATAAAATAATTTAATTTAAATATTAGTAAATTAAGGCAATAAAAAATATAAAATTAAAATTAATTATTATATAAATTAAAAAGAAGAAAAGAAAATACATATTAATTATATCAGAATTAATTTTGAATTAAAACTTTGTTTTAATTAAATTCTGATTTTTACAAGAAAATTAAACTTTTTCTTTCCTTTTCTTTTTACTACAAAAATAAAAGTTAAAGGAGACATTAGAGTATGTGTCAATTTATTTATTTTTTAATGTAAACATAATTTAAATTTAATTTTAAAAAATATAATTTTAAATTAGCATTTTTGTAGATGAGTTTAAGAATTTTTTAAAATTGAAAAAAAAATTTTTTTAATTAATAATTAACAAAAAATAGTTTTTTTTTCAAAAAATTCCCAAATTAAAAAAAAATATTTAAAATATTTTTCAATAAATTTAGGGACATAAAATATATTTTTAAATATTTAAATAATTGTTTTATTTAATATTTAAGATAAATAATTAAAATTACTACTATGCGCCGTAACATACCCTTTTCCCTTTCATTCACTTAATTAAAAAATAAACTTTTTCTTTCAAACTTTTTTTCTCTGTTAAACTTGTGTAGCAGTTCCCCCTCTATCTCTTCCATTTAAATAAGCATTTTGTTGTAATTGTAGAATATTTTCATTAATTATTCCATTCTGTTGTTGTTGTTGTTGTTGTTGAAAGGTTAAAAGGGAAAGTAAATGTTGTTGTTGTTGTTGGGTATTATTTGTTGAATTTAAAAATGGAAAAGAATTATTATTATTAAACCAAAAAGGTGTTGGTAATGTTGGTTGAGGAAACCCCCCAAATTGAGCTGCTATTTCAGGAGAAAAATGGGTTAATGGAAGAGACTAAATTTAATTAAAATTTAATTTATTTAATTGTTAATTAATTTACTGGAGTAACAAATTGTGGTTGTGTTAATAAAATTCCTCCATTATTAGCTGTTTGGTCATTATTTGAAGAGACTAAAAATTTAATTTAAATTTAATTAATTAAAATTACTTCCTCCATTTGAAGCAGCAAATGCTGTAGTAAAAAAAGGATTTGTAGCTGTTAATGCTGTAAATAAAGGAGAAGTTCCATTTGAAGAAAGTTGAAACAATGGAGGCGGTGTTGGCAATAAACCTGGGGCTGTTGATGGATTTATTAAAGGAGGGGTTGTTTGGGGTAGAAAGTTTAAATGTAAACTCATATCATCAGCACAACATTGAAAAACTTCTATATAACTAAAATAGAGAAATGGATAATGTGTTTTATAAGTTTTAAAAAATAATTCTGGTTTTTGTATTTTAGATTAATTCTGAAAGCAAAAATCAGAATTATTTTAAAACTAAAATTCTGGTTTGTTTAAATTAAATTCTGATTTGTTTTAATTAAATTATGATTTGTTAAATTAAATTCTGATTTTATTATTTAAATGTTCTCTTGTGTTTTGGAATAATTCTGATTTTTCTCTTTTCTTTTATTTGTGTTTTAGTTATAAACATATACCGTCTCTTCTTTCCAACTTCCATATATTTATTGTGACACTCCTGTGAAGCATTAGAAGCAGCTTGTTCTGATTCCATTTGAATAAAAGCTTCACCACTTGGATGACCAATAGAAGTATAGATCTAAATTTATTATTTAAATAATATTAAATTAAATAACCATATGAACTCCTTGAAATAATACATTTCTAGCATGTTGCCCCATAAATTCAACAACTAGATAAATTAATTAATTTAAAAAAAATTAATTCAAAAAATTGCCTTGTTGTACTTGTGCTTCATAAGGAAGTCCACGTAATTTAAGACAATCACGTCTTCTACTTTGTTGTTTTAATGGGTGTTTACCAAAAGGAATAAAAGCAGTTAAAGTAGGTGTTGTGTTTATTGAAGGTGTAAATATTGGGGAAATTGACTAAAAATTAAAAAATTCTGATTTTTATATTCAGAAAACACAAAACATTTACATTAATAATTCCATTAGTTGTTGTTGTATTTGTATTTGTTTGTATTTTCTGATTAATAATTAAATTATTGTTTGTTAAAATTCCCTTTTCTTGTTGTTGTATAATCTGTTGTTTAGCATTAAATAGTTGTTGAACTTCTGCCTGTGTTGTTCGGAATAGTTCAATATATCTAGGGCCCATTCTTTGTCTATGCTTAAGTAAAGCTCTACGTCCAGACTCTTCATCACTAAAGAGCACAAAAGCATCACCCGATGGCCTTCCATCTGGCCTATGAACAAAGAGAATACCTTCAGGGAGAATTCCATTAGGAAGGTCTTCTGTTGAGAAAAAGTCTCGCTGAAATTAAAAAAATTAAAATTAATTTAATTAAAATTAATTTAATTTAACAATTTGCTTTTCTGTTGCAGTAAATGGAAGCCCTCTCATTCGAACAATCATTGCTTGATTAGAATTCTTCTGAGATTGTTGATCAGCAAGTTGTGCAAAGTTTAGGGCGCAACGGTCTATTCCTGTTTTAATAAAAAAATTAATTAATTAATGTCAGAAAAATTAATTAATGTATTTTTTGCTTCAAGTTTTTGTGTTTTATTAAACAAAATAAACAAATCAGAATTATAAAAATTCTGGTTTATTTATTATTTGTGTTTTTAAATGTTTGGATTAAATTCTGATTTTTGTGTTTTTCTGATTTAAATTAAAACAAATTCTGATTTTCTTTTGTTTTTGTTTTTTTAATATTCTGATAAATGTATTTTTGTATTTAACAGTTAAGTTTAATAAAACTTTAAATCAGAATATTATGTGTTTTCTCTATACAAAATAACAGAAATTAAAAGTAAAAAATCGGAAGCTTTAGACATGTTGATGTTTAAAATCCCAGCTAAATAATTTATTCTCTCCCTCTCCTTTTTTTAAATTTTCTTTCTTGTATATAATATTGCCACACCTTGAAAAGCGCAAGCAATAAAAATGTCTCCTCTCTCAAACAAATAAAAAAAAAATTTTTTATTGTTGGCATTTGAGAGAGAATAGAAGAAAGAAAATAAAAAGGGACATTAGAGTCTGTGATTTAATTTTTTAAATTTTTAAAATTTTTTTTTCTTTTTTTATTTATTAATTTAACTGAGAAAAAAGTTTTTTTTTAATTTTTATGGGAAAATAAAAAATAAATAAAATTAAAAAAAGGAAGGGAAGAGTTGATTCAATTAGTAGAAAATAAAAATTAAATTAAATTAATTAATTTAAAAAAATTAAAAAAAAATTCTTTTTGTGAGAAATTAAAGAAAATAAATATTTAATTAATTAAAAAATAATTTTTTTTTAAAGTTAAAAATATTTTTAGAATTTTTAAAAATATTTAAATTAAATTAATTAATTAAAAAAAAATAAATATAATTAAATTAATTAAATTAAATAAAAAAAATTAGAGTATTTTTTAACATAATTTAATAAAATAAATATTTTTATGTACACGTATAAGTAGAGGGGAAAAGCATAGAAAATGAATAAACAACAAATAATCGATTATTAATATTAAATAAATTCTCCAAATTAAATTAAAAATATTAAATTAAATTAATTTCATTTTTTTAAATTTTTTAAAATATTTTTAAAATTTTTTTTAACCAAAAAAATATTTTTTTCTATTTTTTAAAATTTTTTTTTAGTTAAAAAAAAATATTTTTTAAAATTTTTTCTTTTCTCTTACTCTTTAATATATGTATAAAATATTTAAAAATAAAAATAATTATTTAATTTTAAATAAACTTGGAAAGAAGGGAAATAGAGAAGGTAAGAGAATAATAAATATATGTTAATAATTATAAATATTATTTAAATAAAATTGTTTCTTTTTTTTTTTTTAATTTTTATATTTGTTGGCAAATAAATAAAATTTAAAAAAAATTATTTATTTTTTTTTTATTAAAAATAATTTTTAAATTAAAAAAGAGAAGAGAGAGAAAAAGAGAGAGAGAGAAAGAGAAAGTAAATAAAAGAAGCATGGAATTGATCTGAAATAATTTAAATAAACCTTATGAGGGAAAAGCATTTTTAAATAAAGAGAAAGAAAGAGAGAAGGAGAAAAAGAATAATTTTTAATAAAAAGCTGAAAAAATAAATAAATAAAAATTAAAATATTTATTTAAAAATATTAGAAATTTAATTTTAATTTTTTTTATTTTTTAATTATTTAATAAAATTAATTTAAATAAAAAGAAAAGAAGAAAAAAAAGATAAACATCTTTTAAATTCTAAATAAAAAATGTAGAAAAACTTGTTAGAGTTAAAAAGAAAAACAGAAGAGAAAGAAGAGAGAAGGTGATTTAAAGAGGAAAAATTCTGAAAAGTTCTGAAAAAGTTTATAAATACAAAAATACAAAAAAGTAAGAGAGAAAGTTCTGAAAAAGTTTATAAATAAAAAACACAAAAAAGTAAAGGAAATTAAATAAACTTGAAATCAGAATATGTATTTTAATAAACTTAAAATACATTCTAAGTTTATAATTTAATTAATTCAAACCTATTGCATGTCTAACAAAGTCATCAAAACTTGATCTGTATAATTCAATATATCTCTGTCTTAAATGACATCTGTGACGTTCTAGAGCCCATTCTCTATATTCTGAAGTCTATAATTTTTAAATAAATTAATTTAATTAAATATTTATTTATTCTTTTTTACTTCAAATCGTACAAGACATTCTCCATTACGTCTACCTTCTTGTCCTAGACATAAAACAACACCACCTCTATAAATTAAATTAATTTTTATTTAATTAATTTTTACCTTGAAATTTCCAACCCAGCAAAGAACAGGGCTACGTCAAGATCCGATACTTGCCAAGGAAGTCCTCTGGCACGTAGAATTGTTTTTGGATTAATATTTGTAGAATCAGTACTTAATTAAATAATTAATTAAATAAATAATTAAATTAATTAATTAATTATTTAATCAATTAAATAATTTAATTAATTAATTAAATTAATTATTTAATTAAATAAATTTAATTAATTAATTTTAATTATTTAAATATTATTTTACCAAAGCCTAGATTTATATCCTTGTTGTATTTGTTCTGTATTAGTTGTTATTAATTTATTAAATTGGTTAATGTCCAATGATTGATAAAGATTAATAAATGTTTCATAAATTAAATAAAATTCTTTATTTGAAGAAGAAAAAGGCTTTAAAATTAAATAAATTAAATTTTACTTGAAAATTTATTAATTATTTCAAGGGAAGTTTTGATGGAGACAGGCCTGGAATTTCCCCAATAAAATAGCTAAAAGGTAACCTAAATTTACAAAATTTTGCACACAGATGGTGGAAATGGTTATCCCCATTCTCTAACAAATTAAAAATTTTTTGGCCAATATTGTTTAAGTTATGGCCAAAAAAGGGGAAATAGTCGCAGAATAAGGAAATTTCATTGAATTTTTTAAATATTTAATCAAAAAAATTTTCCAAAAATTCTAAAATATTCTAAAATTAATAAATAACATTGTTAACAATATTTCTACAAAATTTTATTACCAAAAGTTTTCTAAAAACAATTTTATAAGTCTGCGACTAAGTGTCCCCCACTTAATGTTTTAATACTTTTTAATTAAATAAAAATAAACTTTTTTGTTGGAATATTTATTCTCTTGTTTTTCATTATTTGAAACATTTAGGGATGTTGAAGTTGAAGAATTAAAACAATTTAAGGCATCAAAAAAAGGAAAAGGCACAAAACAGTGGAAAAGTTTAGGTAAAGGCAATTGAGCAGAAAATGCCTTTTTAAAGAAAAAAAATTTTTTTTTAATTAATTAATTTTTTATATTATTTTTTAATTAATTTAAACTTTAAAAAATAAAAAAAAATTAAAAACTTGTTCCTCCCCCTCATTGGCCAACTTTGCAAGAAATGCTTGCGCACATAAAGGATAAAGCAATTGACGAATTGAACGTTTATTACAAACAATTAAAAAATTATTATTTGGATAATTATCTTCCAAGTCTTTTACAAACTAAGAGAAAAATAAAAATTAAATTTAATTAATTAATTAAAATATTTAATTTAATTAAGTCACCACTACTTCCTTTTTCATTTTCCTTTACTCCCCTCTATGCTTTTTTCCTTTACTCCCCCCTTTGCTTTTTTCGATATTTCAAGGCCTGTATTTCGGCTCAAAAGAATCCTAACAGTATAAGAGTGGTACCATTCTACTCATCTTGAAAAGCTCTTTCGAATGAAATATAATTTGTTTACAAAAGTTAAGTTAAGAAAAAAAATATTTTTTGGGGGTGACGAAATAAATTAAATTAAAATTAACTAAAATTAAAATTAACCTTTTTTAATTCCTCAAAAATATTATTAATATCTAATTTAATTTGTTTAATATTATTCTCTTCTTTTTCTTCCTCAATATTTATTTTATTTAAAGGGTCAAATAACCCCCAATTAAATAAAAGTATTAAATTATTGCTTTGTTTATTTGATGAAAAAGAAGAAGAAAAATTATTTTTTAAAGAAGAAGAAGAATTGGTAGAGGAATTTTTGTTGTTTAGACTTTCTATTTCTTCAACCTCTTCTTCTTCTTCTTCGTCTTGTTGTTGTTGTTGTTCTGTTTCTTCTCTTTGTCTTGGATCTGGAGGCGGAGAAGATGAACAAATATCTCCACAATTAGATGAAGATGTTGATACACACAATGCTGAATCCTTTAAAAAAGAAAGAAAAGAATATTATTAAATAAATTCTAATTCAAGTAAAAGAAAGGAAGACAGACACTTTACAGTTAAAAAGGACACTGAAAATGTTGGACAGTTCAGTGCGGTCATTAAAATATTTATCTTTATTTTTTCTTAATTTTTTTACCTGAGAGGATGAACAAAGAGAAGATGAATGTGTACTATTTCTATTATTTAAATTATTTGCTTCTTCATTAATTACAATAAATACAAAAATAGGAGGAGAAGTATTGTGAGGGGGAGGGCAAACAAATTCCATTTAATTTTTAAATTATTTTTTTTTAATTACTAAAATAATTTTTTAATTAAATAAAATTAAAGAAAAATATGTAATTATTTTAGATAAATTATTAATTTATTAATCACGCAAATTAAACGAATAAAATGCGTTAATAAAACCATTAGTTAGGGAGACATTTGGGCGCAGATTTACTTTAAAGCTACTGCGCCAAATCAACTTCTGCGCCCAAACATCCACTTTCAATGGTTGTTGAAGGTTATTTTCATGGTTATTTGAAAGGGAAAAAAAAAGAAAAGAATATATTTATAATTATTGGTTGTTATAAATATTTATTTATTTATTAGTAGTAGTCGCAAAAATTTTATTTATTTATTTTTTGGAGGAAAAGGATAGCCTTTGGGCAAGCAAATAAATTTGTTTAGCAATTCATAAGGAAGAGAAGAAAATAAAGGGAAGGGAAAATTATTCGGGTTGTTATGAAGAAATTGAAAAATAAAAGAAAATAAATATATTTGTGTAGTCCTTCGCGCAATAATTTTTTCTTTAATTTTTATTCCACTCTAAAAATTTTATTTATTTATTTATAAAGGATATTTATTTAATTGAAAGGTAAGTAAGTTTGTAGTAGTCGACGTATAAGTGGACACAAAAATATTTAATTTAAATTAAATAAATTTTTTAATTAATTTTAATAATTTTATAAATTCTTATAAAATTATTTAAAATATATTTCACCTGTTACTATATACAATATTATTTAAAAAGAATTCTTTAGTATTATTAAAAAGAAAATAACCTAAAATACATTGAAGAAAAAATAAACTTTTTCTTTACTGACAATGAGAATAAATGCTTGCGAATAGATGGGCACCTAAATAATAAATTTAAATAATTTATTTAAAGTTTTTATTTTTCTTTCTTGTTATAATTAGACAGTTATTTTTAAAAATGTTTTTTCTCAGACTGAGCAAATATAAAAAGGATCAGGTCAGAAAGAGAAGACTTTGTAAATAAATAAATAAATAAATTTATTTGTAGTCTATTTATTCGCGGAATTAAAAATAAATTAAAAAATATTTTTAAAACTAATAATTTCTATTGATAAAATCTCTTAATATTTTTTATTAAATTAAAAGAATATTTATTTATATCCTTTTTCCAAAAATGCTTGAATGCGCAAATTAAAGAGAAAAGAAGAAAAAAAATTTTTATTTTAGAAAATAAATCAAAAAAAGAAATTTGACAAATCGCGGGATCTAAAAAAAAGTTTTTGTGTCTTTTACAAAAAAATAAAAATATTTTTATATAAAAAAGAGCGGTCAGATAAAAATAAATTGGGAAAATAAAGGAAATGTAAAAAAGGAGAATAAAAAAGGAGAAATTAAAAGAAGAAAAAAGGGAATTAATTTTTCAATTTAAACTAGGTGAAATAAAGAATGATTTAGCCTCTTCTAAAAATTTAAAATATTTATAAAAAGATTAATATTTCTCTTAAATTTCATCTTTTAAAGTAGAAAAATCAATACCTACCTCAGGGATCGAACTTGTCCACCCTCCAAGTGTAGTCAAGTGCACTAACCCCTAAACCAAACCCAACACTCGACAAGATCTTTTAATTCTAACCCAAATATACTAAATTAAAATTCCCCCTTTTATTTAAAATTATTTAATTATATAAATATGTACAAATATTCTCAAGTATAAATAAGTAGGTAATAGAGGAGAGTGCAATGGAGAGTGAATAAATGAAAAAAAAGTCCGCGCAGAAAATATATTAAAAAAAAAATGAGAAAAACAATTTGTGTGTGCATAGTGAAGATGATCATCATCTTTATTCTCTCAAGGCTGTCGCCAAATAATCTTTTTTTGACCTCTAAAAACGAATATTTTTAGATATATAAATAAATAAATACATAGATATGTGTATTATTGAAGATAGATCAAGTTATAAATAGGAAAGTTCTTTTAAAAATAAAGTACATTTGACGAATTTTTGGGCACAGTAGTATGTTTGAAGGTAAAAAGAAGAGAAGGGACACTTAGACGCAAGGAAATTATGTAAGGAAAAAGACAAAAAACACAGTAAAAACACAAAATAAATGAAATAGAATAGATAAAAATGAGTGCTCTACTTGTGGCCCTGAAGGTTGATATTTTCAGAAATAACAAATAAAAAGGTTGAAAATTTTAAAAAAATATTTTTTCACATTTGAAGCAAAATTAAAAATAATTAAAAAATAAAAAGAAAAGGTTAATTAATTTATTTATAGATCTCTCTCTTTATTTTATTAAAAAAAATATTTTTATTTTATTCTAAAAGGTGCGCGAAAGAAAAAAAATTAAATAGAAAAATATGTGTCGATCAATGGGTGGACAAGTGAATAAATAAATAAAAATATTTAAAAAACTACAAAAAATGTTGTGGTGGTATTGCTTTGATTTTTTCTTTCTATTCCCTTTTAGAGTTTTGGGCCAAAAGATCAACACAATTTAATTTTTAATTTATTTTTTAATTATTTAATTAAGTCCCTTTTATGAATTATATGTATTTTTAATTAAAAAATAATTATTTTTAATTTTTAATTAATTTTATTATTTTAAAGGAAACTTAATTTTAAATTAATTTAATTATTTAATTTATTTTTAAAAGAAAATAAATAAAAATAAATTTATTTTAATTAATTTAAACAAATATTCCGGAACGTTTCTTATTTTTCCTTCCATTTCGATTATTATTAGTAGAAGTAGTTGTTGTTGTTGTAGTTAATTTATTTGGGTCAGGTAGAAAAGAAAAGCCAAACGGAAGCTAAAAATAAATTTTTTTAATTTAATTATTTAGTAGAAAATTAAATAAATTAATTTTTAAAGTTTTAAAAGAGAAAAGTTTTTTAATTTTTAATTAAAAAATTAAATTTAAAAATTAAATGTAAGAGACTTTGAAAACCCATAAAAAAGCTAAAATAAGTCAGAAGAACATAAAATTTTGGTTGAATATTACCCATAGTGTTAATTAATTTTTCTATAAATTTCAAGATTTTTGGTCAAATATCTCATGAGTTACGGTAAAAAATAGTTAACCCTTTTAAATATTTTTATTACAAAATTAAAAGTTCTTAGCTACTCATTTGACCATTTTATAAGACTTTAAGGTCATTAGAGTATTAATTAAAATTACTCCTTTTCCGCTTGCATTATCAGGCAAAACAGTTTCGATGGAAGGACGTTGACTTAATAATTGGTCAATATATGGAATTAATTTAAGGTCAGCTGGACTAAAGGAATTTTATAAAAATTTTTAAATTAAAAAAGACATGTAAGCTCCAGCATGTAATTGTTTTAATAAACGGGCAGAATCTGGACCAGCATCTCCTCTGCCTAATTTTAGCCTTAAAATCATTTAATATTTTTTAAAAATTAAATTAATTTTTAAAAAACATTGTAAGAAGAGATCCAAGATGAAAACCACGTCCCAATGTGTGGATTCCTGAAAATAAAATATTTAAATTATTTACTTATTTAAATATGATAAGAATAATTAAACAGATGAATTTACTTATAGATTAACTCATTTTTAGGGAACAGTTCCTTCCAGCCTACTATGTAGTGTGAAGGGAACGGTTCCTTCCAGCCTACTATGTAGTGTGAAGGGAACGGTTCCTTCCAGCCTACTATGTAGTGTGAAGGGAACAGTTCCTTCCAGCCTACTATGTAGTGTGAAGGGAACAGTTCCTTCCAGCCTACTATGTAGTGTGAAGGGAACAGTTCCCTACATACAATGTAGTGTGAAGGGAACGGTTCCTTCCAGCCTACTATTAATTAAAGTAATTTAACTTTAATTAAAAAAATAACTAACTTTCAATGTAGCTATACCCAATCATATCTACAGTAAGTGTACTTAAAGTTAAGCCAACAAAAATAAAAATAATCCATCCAAAAGAGGTTGCAGTTGTTGGAGGTATTAATGTATTAGTAGCAATAGTAGTAGAAGAATTTATTAATGAAGAAGAATAAAGGCCATCTTCAAGTGTTGGACAAAAATCACCAAAACCAATTGTTACATAAAAAGACAAATTAATTTTGTTAAAAAGTTAAATACAAGCTTTTTCTCTGTCGTCTCTTATGCGCGTCTACAGTGGTGTACACTATTTCGTACTTTATCTAACTAAATAAGTTTATTTTTTTTCCGTAAGTAAAGAATTTTCCGGAAAATAAGTTAGACAAAAACGAGATAGTGTATAATATTATATGTTCGCATAAGAGAGAAAACATGACAGAGAAAAGGTCTTTTAATAAAAAATAAACAAAAACAAACTAAAGTAATTAAAGTAAAATAAAATGACTCAAGCAACCCCCAGCCAGGTTGAATATGCCAGAATAGAAAAGCCATTGCCTTTAATAAAATTAATATTAAAATTTTAAGAAAAATTAATTTACAATCATATAGCCAAGAAGCAAAAAAAGTACAAAACCCTTAAAAATAATAATTTAAAAAATTCAAAGTTTAAACCTTTGTGTAAGGCCCAGGTTGTCTTAAAATACATTCTTCCTCTTCCTCTCTTTCCCCTCCTTTATCTTCATCTTCCCTTTCTTCTATTTTATTTATTTCTTTTTTGTTTTTTAATTTCTTCTCTAACCAATGCCCAATATTT
Organism: Meloidogyne exigua; assembly: GCA_018905775.1. Taxonomy (NCBI): domain Eukaryota; kingdom Metazoa; phylum Nematoda; class Chromadorea; order Rhabditida; family Meloidogynidae; genus Meloidogyne; species Meloidogyne exigua. The sequence goes on from JAGUQR010000011.1 coordinate 1,447,217, forward strand.
AGAATTAAATCACTCAAGTATTTGGCAACATCTGCGATTGTTATTAAAGTTAATGGAATTCCAAGAAAGGCATAGCCAATACAAAAAAGACGGCCAAAAGGAGATATTGGAACTGTGAAGAATTTAAACAATTTTAAAAGGCTTATTTTCCTTTGAAAACAAAGGGAAAAGGTTTGTTTTACCCTTACCTATTAGAATAAAAATTAATTTAATTACCTAAATTGCCATAACCTATAGAAGTTAAAAGTGTTGTAGTAAAAAATAAAGAAGAATGAAAATGCCATTTAGGTAACCTTTTATTTAAAGAATTTTCTTGTTCTTCTTCTTCTTCTTTACGTTCATAGTCATCTAATCTTTTATTATTAAAATCTTCAATTTCAATAGCTAATTCATCTGCACGAATTCCTTGTTCAAATGCTTTAAAAAATAAAAATATTTTTTAAAAAAATAAATAACCTTGCATATATAATTTAATAAGATTATCAATCGATTTTTCAAGTAAAATCTCTTCTTCTATTAATTCTTTAGTTGAAAAATTAAAAGGAATAAAAAGCTCATTTTGAGCATTTATTATAGCCTGTGAATGTTCTTTTAAATGTAAAACTTCAAATGGACGTTCCAAACGTTGAAAAACCTTTTTTTTTTGAAAAATATAAAACAAATAAAATTAAAGAATTTTTATTTAAAAAAAGGGAAATATAGTACTCACTAATGCACCAAAAAGCCCATAAAGTAGAGTTGAAAGAAAAAGGAGAACTTAAAAAGAAAGTTAATTTAAAATTAAATATTTAAATTTTTGTCTCAAAAGTTAGTATACGACATTTCGGTACAGGACATTTCGGTACACATTATCTATAGATATCCTTTATAATGGATTTATCCTCTAGTTTGGCATAGATTAATTAAGCCAGTAGCGGATTAGATACATCACAAGGTTGTTGCAGTGTTTCTCATCGTTGTTGTATTGCTTATGATCGAGGGTTGCCTTTGTTTATTGGATTTGTTTTGAATTTAAATCCGTCAAAATTCGAAACATTCAACTGTCTTGTACCGAAATGTGGAGCCTTTTAAATTTAAATTTCCTTACCATGTGGAAGTATTACTCTAATTTTATGTGTTATTCCACCCTTTGAAGAAAAAGAAGAAGAATGTTGTTTTTGTTGTTGTATTTCTCCATCAATAATATTTGTATTAATTCCATTTTTTTACATTTTCTTCAATTTTAGAAACTTTTTCTTGGTCCATTCGACGTAAAAGTGTAGAAAAATAATGCCTTCCACCTCCGATAGGATTTATTGAAGTTTGTTGTGTTGTTGTTGTTGTCGCGGCAACGCCGCCCCCTCCTCCACCTTTAATTTTCACAGCTGGAGATGAAGTAATTGAAGAAGGAATAAACATTATTTTAAATGTTTTTTTTTTGGGGGAATTTAAAAAATTATTTAAATTTAATTAAGACTGCTGCACACAATTAAACTTATTTTTATTAATTTTAACACAGTTACATATGAAAAATTATTTAAAATTAATTCTTCTTATTATAAGGAGAGTGTTTATTATGAAGAATCTCAAATATTCCCGATTATCTTAAAATATTTTTTAAAAAATTTTGTTATGTTGGAGGGTATTTTTATGGTTCCCTACCTCCTTCTGGATAGCTTTCTTCACTTTTAAAAAATTTTATAAATTCAAAAAAGATTTTAAAAAATTCAGGAAAGACTTTAAATATTTAAAATACTATAAGGGAAATTATTTAATATTTTTTAAAGTTTTTGGCCACACATACACAAATGTGCCAATCATTAAAATTGATGGGTTGCTCCTCTCTTTTAGCTACAAATTGCCAACCTTTTTTTAAAAAAATTATTTGGTTCAATGGCTCGAAAAATTCCAGTTTTCTATAAATATATTTTTCTTTATTCTTTATAGTTTTTTAAACATTTGATTACTCATAATTATTAGAATTATTGGTTCATATTATGTTTATAATTTCTTTATGAAATAAAAGAAGAATTTAATTTTTGTCAGATAATTTATTTATGTTTTTAAAAAATTTATAGAAAACAAGTTAAAAACCTGAAAAATTTATAAATATGTACGTAAGGTCAACAATAAAAATTTGGATTTATTTACCAAAAATACTTGAAATTCTTGAGAAAATTTGTGACCAAAAATTTGTCCAGATTTCTAAAGAAGTCATTGCCTTAGAATGTTTCAAATATCCTACGATTCTGGTCCGGATTAATCCCGAAAATCTAGCCAGATCCAGTCTGGACCTGCCACCAAAATCCGAATCCAGAAAATTCGATTTTACCGGTCTCGAACATTAACAACACTTAAGACTCATTTGTCCATATTTTAGTCAAAGTAGTTTGACACTTTAAGTCTCATCATTTTATCCTTGGATTCATTCTTTATTTTCTAAACTTATTTCTAAATAATTTCAGATTAAAAAAAATGGTTACAACAAAAGTCTCTTCTAAAGCAACACAAAAAGCAAAAGCTCCAAAACCTAAGAAAGCAACACCAAAAACACAAAAAGGTGGGGCTAAAGGAGCTAAGGGAGTTAAAGGAGCTGCTAAGAAGAAGCAAGGACTTAAATTCATTATTGAATGCAAAAATCCAGTTGAAGATGGAATTATGAAGGTTAATGCTCTTGTAAGTTAATTTAAAGATAATCAATAGAAATAGATGCTTATTTCTTTTTCTATTTGGAATTAAATTTAAGGAGGAATTTTTGAATACTCGTATCAAGGTTTGTGGCAAAACAAATCAACTCGCTATTGGAGGAGTTAAGGTTGAGGCTGCAAAGACAAAGGTTTGTTTTTAGAAGAAATTAAATTTAAAAGGATGCAATTTAAATAGATTATTGTCACCTCTGAATCAGCGTTTTCAAAGCGCTATTTGAAGTACCTTACAAAGAAATTTTTGAAGAAACATTCTTTACGTGATTGGCTTCGAGTTGTTGCTAGTGCAAAAGATACATATGAGGTTGTTTAGCATTTTATTTTTTGTCTTGAGTTTAAGGCCTTCCTTTTTTATTTCTTACTATTTTCCCTTCGATTGCCTTTGTTTATTTTAGTTTCTTCCATTTTTTGTATGTGAAGTGAAAAGAAGGAAACCTTTAACATAAGTATTCTAATTACTTTTATTTTTAGTTGCGCTATTTCCAAATTAATCAAGAGGATGAGGATGAAAGTGACAACGAGGCTTAAATATGTTAAACTGGACGGAAAGGTTCTATAGTATTTTTAGTGAAAATTAATACTTTTTTGAACCCTATTTGTTGAGATTAAATATTTTATTGTTTGAATTAGAAAAGCATTCTCGGTTAGATAGTGTTCAAGGTAAAATTTTATAGCGAGGTAGAATACAGTAGGGAATAAACAAAATTGTTCTAGCCGTTCTTTTTTTCTTCTACAAAATTTACTGTTGAAAAAGTCGAATTATTTTCATGTATTTTGCTAGAGGTTAAGTGCTCGGTTTGCCCCTTAATTTAGCTTTGATCCTAACATTAACTTTGTCAAGGAAGATAACTTCGAATGATTAAAAATATTTTTAATTGTATCCCATAAAAGTGAGTTTCACAAAAAAAAATTAAATTATAAAAATAAAAATAAAAAAGGAAGAATTTCAAAAATATTATCTGAAAATGGTCAGAAAATTACAGAAAAAAAGAAAGAAAATTCCAAGTTTATCGAATAATAAAAGATTTTCTCAATTCTTGTAACCGCTTTCTAGCATCCAATACTCGACGTTCTTGTTGTGTAATATCTTGTTCGGTAATCGTTGGAATCTTAATATTAAATTAAAAATTAAAGAGTAAATCTTTCACCTGTACAAATGGTTGGGTAAATTTTAAGCTCTCAAATGGATTCTCTTCAATTTGTTTTCGAGTAGCTGTTTGGCCAGTCAACTCTGTTCCATAAATATCCAAATCATGCAAAGCAGTGCAGAATGTTGCTGCTGATGCTTCTATATTCATTGAGGGGGCCTTTAAATTTTTTTAAAAATTATTTAAGATCAAAAAGCGTAAAGAAGGGTATGTGTGAAAGTTGAAAAAATAAAAATTAACCATAACTTCCAATTTTGAAGGCAATTCAAGACGTTGTGGAATATAACGACCATCACCAGGTTTAGGCAAAAATTTATCTGCAACATCAATTGGAACCATAGCACAAAGGCCTTCTAAAGATTTGGCCCAAAATATCTGAAATTTTTTTTAATAATTTTGTGATAAGAAGATTAAAACAAAAAGAAAAGTAAGAAAAAAACGTTGATCGCAGTTCTCGACAATTACTAATCCTAATTAAAATAATTTTCTATATCCCAGCTCATCAAATTAAAGCAAAAATCGAGTACTTTCTATGACAGAGAAAATCCGCAAGTTTTATCCGCAAAACAGTAAAATGGCGGAAACATCCCAAAGATTTGTAAAATTAATTAAAAATAACCTGTCTTCCCTTTTCCCGTTCATTTGGCACATTTAATTTAACTGGAGCTTTCTGTGTTCTTTTTGAGGTAGTATGGACAAGAGTACATGGAATTTTAAAAGATGTTGCAGTTCTACGCCAAGGAGCATCTATTCGTCCATCAAAACCTGTTTTAAGTGCTGAGACGTGTGAAGCTCCTCTGTCCTTCCCTCGACCCTTATTGCCTCCTTTAAGCGTTAATGATTCACTAGAAGCAGCACATTTTGTGCGTCCCATTATTGACAATAATTTTTAGAATATTTCCTTAAAATAAAAAGTGATTTTTTATGAAAAAAAAAATTTTTTTAATTGGATGTAATAACAATATTCATCTTCCGACAAAAATAGTATGAAAAAAGGAGAGATTTTAAGCCTTTATCTTTATCTCTCCTCTTATTCTATACTCTTTTTTTGTCGCAAAAACTTTTATTTTGCCATGACATTATAAAGAGACGTAATAAAATTTATAGATTTTGGGAAATAAAACATTTTTGGCGTTCTTGATAAATATAGAATTTTATTTAAAAATTAAATGCAAGGATTTACCCCAACCCATATGATCAACATCTTTAAATTTTTATTTATTTTTAGTCATGTCAATTAATTCAGAAAATAAATCGTCATTAAATTCAACTGAATCTCTTCTTAATAGAGTTAAACAATTTTTGCCTAAGATTGCTGAAGCAAATGTTGAGCTAAAATTTAAAGAAGTAGATGATTTAGTTGTAATCAAAGATTTAAACAAAGAAACGGACAATGAGTCTGAAACTAGTAGTGATTCAAATGAAACAACTGAAAATGATTGCACCGATTCTGATGATGAATGTTTACAAGACGAGTCTACTAAAGAGGTTTTTGTTTAATGATTTCTCTTTTAAAATTAGTTTAGCCCAGAAAGTTTGTTCAATTTGATGTTCATCTTTTTGAAGAAAAAGAAAATTCAGAGGAAAAGAAACTTGTGGTAGAAACAAGTAAAAATGATTAAAATTAACTTTGTTTTTGCTTTATTTTTGTTTAAATTATATTTTTAAATTTTTAAAATTATTTTATTTGTCGTTTTAGTCCGAAATATTTTTTGTTTATTTTCTTTTAATATTTTTAATTTCTTTTAAAGACAAATTGGTGGATTTATTTTCTTCTTTAGTTGACAAAAATGGTCGTTAACTTTACCTATAGTTCTAATTATGCTAAATCTCTACTTGATTTATGCAGCGAATTAATTGCTATTAGACCAAGATACACTGACAGAGTAGGTCTTTTTTAAAAACAAAAATTATTATTTGTTTCTAGGATGAATTCGCTATGACTGTAATTCATCAGATTTTTGATGATCCTTCATTAGATTTATTACTGATAAAACCAAGAACGGACACTATTCATGCAGATGCCTTAAACCGTTTGAATGCGCTTGTTGGATTTGAATCTACTGTTTTTATGGTTAATTTAAGTTTAAATATTTATTAAAATTTATTTAGTCAATTTATGGAAATGATACTCTTTTTAACGAATTTATTGATACATTTTGTCGTCATTGTATACGTTCAACGGCTAATAATTTTGATGCTTCAGAAAGTAGTAAGTTTTGTTTATTTTTCCGTTTTTTTCCTACATTTTCTTTCAGTTTATATGTGGCTTCTAATGCAATATTTACAATATCTACTTCCAATTGATGAACAACGTTTGGCACAACTTAAAAGTGGGAATCGGTTTGCTGGTGGTGGTTTATCCCCTTCTGTTTCCTCGTCTTCACTTTCGCAAATGCCAACATCTCCTGTAACCTCCCCTCGTCGATTACTTCGTCCTGAAGTTTTGGCTGCTTCTTCTCCACTAGAGCATATTCCTTTACGTTCAGGATCTATTCGTACACTTTATCCAAGAATGTTACAATTTGTAGTTGGTATTGTTAACCAATTAGCTTCTCTTTCAAGTTTGATTTTTTAAATGTTTTAAAAATTAAAAAATAACAGATTGGCCCAGTGTTGCCCAATTTCAAGTTCTTCGTAATGTTCTCAATCATTACACTCAATTTATTTTGTGTGAAACAGAAGATGCAGAATTTGGTTCTCTTAAACTTCTTTTACTTAGGTTGTTTTTTTCTAATTAATTATTTAATTCTATCTTTTAGAAAACCTTTATTTAATGCATTGTTACACAATTTTCTGGAAAGATTATTGAAAAATTGGCCTCTTGGTGATAGTTATTGTCTTCTTATTGGTCTGCTTTATTTAATTTTTTTATCTAAAATTATTTTAGATGTTTGGCTTGTCCTTGTCTCCCCAAAACTGACTTTTACACATCGACCTAAACAAAATGGTACTCTTATGGAAATGAGATGCTCTGATGAGAAACGGCGTCTCTTTGCTGATTCATCTATTAATTTCTTTGTAGAATTGATTGAAGTACAAATCCGCCGACTTTTGGATTCGGGATGTGCACAAATGATTGAAACACCTGTTTTGGATTTTATTAAATCTGAGGTTTATTTTTTAGATAAAATTTGGTAAATTACCCAATTTGAAAATAAAGGTTTTTCAAAATGAACCACTAATTGGTGTATTTGAGCAACATAGTCTACCTACTTTGGATTATTTACGTGCCATTGTAGTTAAGCTTATTCGTTACCGTGATGAATACCAAGCAAAGTGTAATAAGGTTTAAATTTTAAAAATGCTTTAAACACTTATAATCAATTTTAAAGGTCCAAAATCATCAATCATCTTCTTTTTGGGCAATTGTCTTTCGTTGGATATTTAATATTGCAGAAACTTCGCCAATTAATATGCAACTACTTGAACAACAAATAAATGAACTTCAAAGGCTAATAAATCGTCTAATAGAAAAGATGGGTGGGAGAAGAAATTTTAGACAAAATGAAAGTGAAAGTAGTTTATTTCAACGTAATGAAAATACTAAATTGTCACAGCATTCTTTACTTAAATTAGAGGATCCAGAATGTTCGGTTTGTTTTTCTTTTTATTTTATTATATTTTAAGGTTGACCCTTGGACAAAAATGCTGTTTCTTACACCTCACGGACGATTACAGGTATTTTTAATCTTTATTATTATTTTCTAATTTTAAAGGTTCTTGAACGTCAAGCACGCTTTGACTATTCAAAATACTCTGCCCAAATTGCGGATACTTTTCCTTCCATTGGATATTGGGATATTGGCCCATTAGCTCGATGTTTACATCGGTTAAGTGTCCGTTGGACTAACAGTTGGTTAGTTCAATATTTACGTCAGCACAAGCAGGATTCAGCAATTACACGAATTGCAGCTAAAGGTTTTTTCTGTTACTTTAAACCCATTTAAATTAAAAAATATATTTAGTTATTTAACTAATTAATACATTTCCAGCCTTACTTAATGGCCCATCCCCTCCACGTTATGTGCCAGTATTTGCTCGCCTAGTACCAAAGCAGCAGGCAATGTTAAATCTTCGTCAATTTGCACGTTTACCAATTCTCATTTACATTGTTTTTGCCTTCTTTCTCTTTATAACTTTTATTTACAAAGTTTTTCTTTGAAAAGGCATTCAAAGGTTTTGTTTGATATTTTCTTTTCAAATTTGTTTTTTCTCTTAATTTTTTTATCCTAATTTATTTTTATTTTGTTTAATATAAAACAATAAAAAAATTAATAATATTTTATGTTTTGAAAGGATTTCTTTTTCCTTCATATTTTTTATTTTATTACTTTTTAATTATGCAACCTAAATTTGTCGGCAAATTTTGTCCGCAAGTAAGAATATTTTCTTACAAAAATTATTTAGTGAAAGGAAATAATTGTTTTTAGAGAACTTTGTTCCTCTTTCAAAAAAGGAAATATTGGTCATTTAACGGTCTCTTTCTTTTATTATTTTACTTGTGGACATTTTGGTTTCATAAATAAAAAGCCTTCATTTGTTATAATTTTTAGCATGTTTGAATAATTTAAAAATTAGAAAAAAAAAAGAATGTTAAAATCAACAGCTTCCCGTTTGGTACTTCTAGGATCTCCTGTAGCAATAGAAAGCAGTGGACGAAGAGGAAAATCAAATTCTTTGTCTGTTCCAACGGCATCTTTTCAATTTGAAGTTTTTCCCTCTCAAAAACAACAGAATTTATTAAATAATTTAATAACAATATCAACTTATTATTCTACACAAATTAATGGTCAATCAAAGCAAAATTTACTTGAAGAAGAACGTTTACAGAACAGACAAAAAGAACAACAGAAATGGATGGTTAATGTTACAAAGTGTGGAATAGCAAAGGAATTTAAGGTTTTTTTGAAATGTTTAATAATAAATAAATAATTTTTTAAAGGGTTCACAAAATGAAGCACTTCAACAACAAAAACAATGGGAACGTGGAGTTTATGGAGATGATGGTTTGTAATTTTTATTTTGTGTTTTTAACCCTTGAAGGTTTATTATCTGACCTTGTCTAGCAATTTTCTAATTAAAAAATCTTTTTTTTTTTAAAAAAGCTTGTTTTATTGTCAATCATGAACACACTTATGTTGCTGGTTTGTTTAAAAGTTAAAAATATTTATTTTAAAATCTTTTTCTTTTAAAGGTATTGCGGACGGTGTTGGTGGCTGGAGAAGTCATGGAATTGATCCTTCCCAATTTGCTTCACAGTTAATGTCAAACTGTGCAGAAATTGTGCGTTCTGGTGATTTTGAATCTTCTCGGCCTGATTTGATAATTAAACAAGCTTATAATAAATTGAAGATGTTAAATAATAAAAAGCCTATTGGGTTTGTTTAAATAAGATAATTAATAATTATTATTAAAATAGTTCATCCACTGCATGCGTTTTGACAATTACTAAAAGGAAGTTGTATTCAGCTAATCTTGGTTTGTTTTTATTCAATAAATGTTTGGAATTAAAAAGAAAACTTTTTATTAAATAAAAGCAGAGATTTATCAAGGAATTTTAAATTAATTTTTATAAAAGAATTAATTGAAGGGGATAACCTTCACATTTTTTGGTGAACATTTGTTTTAATTTTAGGTGATTCTGGTTATTTAATTTGCCGTAACGGAGAAGTAATCTTTCGCTCACCCGAACAAACACATTATTTTAATGCTCCTTTTCAGCTTTCTATACTTCCAGGTTTTTTTTAATAATTTTATTTTTTAAATTTTATTCTAATTTTTAGAACAAATGCTCAAGGAAAAAAAGTCGTTTTTGTTGGATAAACCGGAAAGTTCAGAATTGAGAGAGCATGAATTGCAACCTGGAGATCTCGTTCTTATGGGTTTTTTTTATACTTTGATGAAAAGAAATATTTTCTTCCGATAAACTTCTGTTTGAGCTATTTAATCTAGGGGAACTAAGAGCATATGTTTCCAAAAATAGTCTTGTTCTTTTAATTATATTTAAATTTATTCTAAATTTTTGATTAATTAACTTTCAATTTTAAAAGCAACTGACGGACTTTGGGACAACTGTCACATTCCAACAATTGCTAAACTTCTCTATAGTAGTAGTAGTGATAATGATGATGATAATACTAAAAAAGAAGAGGAAGAAGAAGGACAACAAAAATCTCTTCAAATGTCTTTAGCCTCTCTTCAAGCTCGTTGTAATTCTTTGGCACTAATTGCTAGACATCTTTCTGCTGATGAACATTATATTTCTCCTTTCACACAAAGGGCGCTTGAACATGGAATTCGGGCACCGGGAGGAAAGCCTGACGATGTAACGATTATTTTGTTTCAAGTTTCTTGATTTCATTTATGAGATTTAATTATGTTGTTTGTCATATTGTTTATTTTTAAACTGTTTTTTCAGTTTTAATTTTTGCTAATAAATAAATAAAATAATAAAGCAAATAATTGTTCAATTAGGAATAAAAAAAAACGTCAGCAAAAGTAGGAGGGAAAGAAACATAAAAACTGGAATATGAAGCCGTCTAGAATGTGGATATTTTTAAAATTTCATTTTTTTCCACTTGAATATGTTATTTAAATATTATAAAATATTTTTTATCTTTAGATAGAACAAAATAAAAAGAAACTAAAATTTTTGCTCAATGTAAGACTCTAAGAGCACAAAATTTTCTTTTCCCTCAAATCGTTTAACCATAAAAGTCCTGACTTGTAACAAACTAAACGTGTGATACTTTTCGATTTCCATCACTACAATTTCTATTTATATTTAGATTGTTGTATATTTTATTTAAATTTTGTAAAGTTATAAGAATTCCAAAATATGTCCTCAACAGCAGATCCAATATCTCCGCCTCCTAGGGCAACGAGTGCACCAATTTCAACACTTAATTTTAACTGTATTTTTAATACCTTTTTTTAAATAAATTAAATATTAATTTTAAGCTTTTTCTGATAATCATCAATATACTTCTGAAGGTATGGCAATAAATTTTGCAAAAAATAAGAAAGCACAAATGGCTGCAAGAGCTTTGTTTGAATTAGTTCATCATTATGGTGACAACTTAAGAGAGGTTCTTTTTTATTTATAATAACCTTGTTTGAAATTTTAATTAAAATTACCAGTAGGAAAAAACTCTCAATTTATATTAACGAGTTTTTATTTATTTAGGGTTGGAAGAATGTATTAGATTGTCTTTTATATTTATTGCGTGGCAATTTACTTCCTTCAAAATTATTACAATTAGAAGATTTTGTTGATTCAAGGGGAATTATTTCGATTAAAGAGAAGTTTAAACGTCCACCAATTTTACCAAAAAAAGAAGAAAGTGGATTATTTAGTTGGTTAGGTCTTAGTGTTTCTTCAACTTCAAGTGAAACAGATTCAAATAAACGTCAAGCATCTGAGGAAGAACAAGAGCTATACAAAGTTTTTTTTTAAATTAAAACAGTTGTTTAGATTTACTACAATTTCTAATTATAGACTGCTATATCCTTAATTAATGAATGTCATCCAGAGCAACTAATAACTGACAGTCGTTATTTAACCACTTCAGCATTTACTGAACTTATTAATGGTATTATACACTGCTCTTTTGCTATAGTTCCGATTCAACAAAAAACTCAGCTAATTGACTCACAAGATGATCAATGCAACAACCAACAAAATTATGAAAGTCAGGGAAGTCAGAGTCAAGGTTTAAACGCTTTAAATTATTCTAAACTCCTTGTTTTACCTTTTTTAATTTATTAAGTTACTTAAATTTTAATTATAGATGATGATTCCATTGTTGATTTAACTTCTGCTGCAGCAGCTCTTTTACCTGAAAAACAACAAATTCAGGAAAACCCTAACGAAAATGAAAAAATATTATCTTCATCACCAAATACTTCACTCTCAAAATCCCCTCCTTCAATGCAAAGTCAAACAGAGATCAATGAAGAGAGTAAAATTGAAGAAAATATGCAACAGCCTTTGTCCTTAACAGTTAATCAACAACGACAAAATGTTGTTTATCAATACTCTCCAACAAAATTAACTTTAGAGGAAGAGGAAGCTTTGGTTTTCTTATTGGAATTAATGGTATTGTGATTGTTGAATATATTTCTATTTAAATAGATAATGTTAAAAAAAATTACATATTTAGATTAGCATTGTTCTTGAAAATCGTGACCGTTTGGCACAGGTTTGGCCTCTTGTTTGTGATCATCTACAATGGTTACTTAGTGCCGATTTTGCCCAAAACAAACAAATAACGGAAAGGGCAATTATTGCCTTAATTCGAATTGCTAACCGAAATCTTTTCCGTCTTGGTCATCCACAACAACAACAGCAACAACATTTAAAAACTCCTCCTCCAGTTACTCGAACAGGGTTAACTAAAAGTGTAGTTATTGTTGTTGAAGATGAACAATTACAACAAGAAAACGGTAAATTTATTAAATTTTATAGATTAACTTTTCAGTTATACAAACCATTCAACACCGCACAAATTGCTGTGCAGATGATGTTCTTCAGTTTATGGGACGAAAAATTTTAGAGTTGAGGCCATCTGATCTTCTTCTATTTTCTCAACAAATATCAAATGGACTTCAACAATTATTACGGGCAAACGCTGCTAATGTACATAGCGCTGAGCATTGGAGCATCTTTTTCTCAATATTGGAAGCTGTTGGGGCTGCTGCCTATCAAGAAGATGATTTTGATTTGGTTGATGTAATTAATATTTTTTAAATTAAATTTTCTTTGTATTTTTTTCAGATTGTACATCCAATATCTTCTTCCCCTCCTTCTCCTAAACAATCTTTACAGCCTTCATCCTCTGAAGAAACAAAGTCTACACGTTTCTCTTCTCTCTACAAACGTGGAACAATTGTATTAGCCCCGAATTTATCACATCATAATTCTGCGTCATTCCTTAAAGTTGTTGAAACTCTTGGATTTTTGGGAAGAGATGCCGCTCATATTACACCAGAAAATTTTGGATTATTTATTCATTGTTTAAGAATGATGGTAGAGGCTAGCATGGATGGGGGAAGGTTTATTTATTTTAATTGAATTAAAATTAATGTTTTTAATTAGATATGTAACACCCATTATTCAATCATCATTTGATAACATTTCTTCAACAAATAAACAAAATAACCCAAATTCTCCCAATTCAAAACAATTTCATGTCCCCAATGAAAATACTCAAAAACAACGTAAAACAAATGAGAATATAGTAAATGATAAATTAATAACTGAATTAGATGAAAAAATGAATGATCAAGAAAGACTTGCAAGTTGTTATGTTGATGTTTCCCTACAAGTTTGTTAACTTTTGATTTTATTTAAAAGGTTGTTTACCTGATATTTGTGAAAATTCTTCTCTTTCCGGTTAACCAAGTTTTGTTGATATTTTTGGGAAAAAATTCTTGTTAGTTTTAAACACTCCAAGAAGTTTGATATTTAAAGTAGTAAATAATTTAAGAGCTTAATATGATTTTTAAATTTTATTAGTTATTAAACATTTGTGCGCAACTTCAATCACGTGCTGCTAACATATATCAGTACATATATATTTTACTTTTTATTATTAATTTTTATTTTTAGGGATTGGGCAGAAACAAATGAAAATACAAAATCCAATATTGAACCAAAAACAGCAATAACAGAATTATGGTCAAAATATTGGAAACCGTTACTTCAAGCAATAGCTAGAATGGCTTGTGATTGCCGACGATTAATACGGAAACAAGCATTAGAAGCTCTGGGGGTAATACAGAAATTTTTATTAGAAACTATTTTTCCTTCTTTTTTATTTAAAACTTTAATATTTAAGACTTCATTCCGTTTACCTGCTTTGAGTGAATTAATGATTCCAGCTGATTGGGAGGATTGTTTTGCTGAAGTTCTTTTCCCTTTATTAAGCAGATTATTTACTGGGTAATTTAAATAAATTTAATTGGGTTTAATTTAAAAAATATTTAGTACACCAATTTCTCCTATGGATCCAATTGGAATGGAAGAGGCAAGAATTAGAGCAATTCAATTAACATGTAAAGTTCTTCTAGGCAATCTTACACAAATTACAAGGTTTTTAATTATTAAAACAAAAATTATTTTATTATTAATATTTAAAGCTTGAATTCTTTTGCCGATTTATTATCTCACCTTTTTGTGTTAATGAAGAAATTTTTGGAAGAAAATGCCTGCAGTGATTTGCTTACAGAAGTTATACAGGAATCATTAAAAAATTGTTTGTTACTTTTTAAATTAATTTTTTAAAATTTTAATATCAAGGTTTACTAGTCTGTGAAAATTTTGGTGTTTTTCAAGGCCAACATGCTGGATTAAAAGAAGAAATTAGCAATACCTGTGATTTTGTAAATTTTAACTGAATAAAAAGGGCTTTTTATTTTAGACTTTATTTTAAATTTATTTATAATAAAATAGATATTTCTATTATTATTTTAATTTATCTCAAAAAGAACATTATACAATAATAAAAACATTAAGGCTTGAATGTTTTTAATAAAAATCAATTTGGAATGTTATTTTATTGGGGTCAACCCCGAACATCAACACCCTTAACATCGACTGACCCTGAACATCAACACTCCTTAACATCAACTGACCCTGAACAGGTGTTGATGTTCAGGGTCAGTTGATGTTAAGGGTGTTGATGTTAAGGGTGTTGATGTTCGGGGGTGGTCCCATTTTATTAAGTAATTAAAGAGAATCAACCCAAAACATTACAAATCAAAATTAAAGATGGTCTGAAAAGTAATGTTTTAGGAATGGTTCTCGACTATGTTCCCAAAAAGCTATAATCCGATAGTTAAAAATAACTTGCTGGCATTTTTAGGAACATAACCGATAAATATAATACTTTATGGAAGTTGACTAAATCAAATTTATAATTCGAAAGACGAAGGGAATTTTATGTCAAAAATAGTTGTGGGAGGTGCTTGTTGACCAAACAATCGGATCCGTGTTTTCTAAACTTAAATTTGTTAAAATATTTTTAAAAAATTTACTTCATCATGTCTAATCGTTAACCGTTGCAGAGTTTGTGCCAACGTTTCCTGACATTCTCCATTCCCATGTGGACAAGGAGGCCCTGTAGAAGAACAAGAACAATGACGTTGATGATGTCTAAAAAGTTCAGAAAGTTGTTGTTGATTTTTATCACGGAACATTTTTAACACTTCTCGACTCTTCTCCTAAAGAATAAAAATATTATTTAAATTCTCAAAAAAATCAAACTTGGTCACGACGTTCTTCTTCAGCAAAATCCAATGGAGTATTAGCAAGAATACGAAGTTGTTCAACAGTTATGGGAGGATGGACATCTTCTGGAAAATAAATAAATTAAACAAAATTAAACCTTTTTTACTTTGTCTACTTAGCACAGTATTCCTTCGACTGTGAATTGCAGTATCCGGTGGGCTCCAATCTACACTGCTGCTACCGACTGAAATAGAATCTAGGCTATTTTGTTGACTTAATGCTTTTGATCCATCCAGCTCTATTTGCTTTAAATCATCAGGTTCTTGATCATGGACATCTCCACTCATATCGATGGCACTTTGGTTACGATTTAAAGGTGATGAGAACATTAGACCACCAGAGGTAGACGTTGTGCTTTTACTTTTGTCTGTTGGCTGTAAAAAAAATGTAGAGAATTAATATAAATTTTAAAAGTTTATAGACAGTAAAAAAGAATAACCACCAATTAAAAATTACAATTCGTGAAAATTATTATAAAAAAATATTTTTAAACCAAATCAAGTGCTGCAAGTTGAGTACTAGAAGATCCTCTCTTTTGTGTTGATTTTTGCCCTGAGGCAACAGAGGAGAATTCAAAAGATGTAAGCATTGATTTCGAGATAGTAATAGGTTTAAAAGGCTGAAAAATTACATAAATACCAAATTTGTTATAATTACAAAAAAACTTGTAAAAGTCTTTGAGATTCCTTATTTGATTCTTTTATGGCCTCATAGGCTGTTTCGGCGCAAAACAATAAATCACGATCATTTTCGGTAAGCAAAATATTAATTTTTCCGTTACTATTCGATTCAGGAAATATTTTTATTCTTGCTGTGTTTATTTTAGATCCATGCGCAGATGTCGGGAGGAAGTCATCTTCAGAATCCATATGAGCAATCGGAGCTTTGCCTGAAGGCGGAGAAAAAGCACCTCCATCTTCAGCCTCATTTTGAACTTTTTGTTTTTCATCGGTCGATTTAAACTCAACGTTAGACAATGATTTGTCAGTATTAAGAATATTAAGAGGATTAGCTCGTTGGGCTCGAAGGTTTATAACCTTAATTGATCTACTTAATTAAACAAATAGAGTAATAAACCTGTTGAACATGTTGACAAAGGGCAGGAATTGAGGCAAGTTTTGAGCTCAGAGACATATAACAGGCTATTAAATTGTGAATATTCACTGCTTTTTTTTCAGTTAATTGCCCTTCAAGTGCATATTGTTGTAAAGCAAAGGCAAGACGGAGAAGTTCAACCTGCGTTTCGTCATTTCCAACCTCAACAAGAAGTAAAGTCATTGAACATAGAAAAACAAAAAGTTGAAGTTCAAGAGAGACAGACTGTTCGGATACAGCCATTGTAACACTTCTTTTTTTAATAAAAATAAACTAAATTAATAATAGTCCAAAAAAAACCTATATAAAGTAGAAACAATAACATGAATATGTCTTCGCATAAATAAAGAATCTTGTCTAGAACATTTTTCAACTATTAAGGGTAAATCTTCCATTTGCATTTCAGGTAATTTTAAGAGTAAATGTTCAAGTTTTTGTTGATTATCGTGACGATCCAATAATGTTTGAAATATTTGATGAGCAATTAGTCTAACCTCAGCATCTCTAGTTAGTTGTAATTGAAGCAATGTTTTAAGAAATGCATCGGTAAAAACAGTTGCTAAATAAAACTATAGAATATTTAAAGAAAGTAAAGAAAAAGAAAAAAAAAGGTTAAAAACACCAAAATTTGAAAATAAAATCTTTTTTAATTTTAATAAAAATTACTGTTTTGTATTTTGTTGCAACCTCCAACAAAGTTTTTACAAGTACTTTTTGCAGAAAAGCCTCACCCGTCCGTTCCAAATTTACTAAAAAATTAAATTATATTCTAGAACAGAAAGGAAACCTGCACTTTCAACGTTTGGAATACTACCAGCAGTAAACTTCATAATTTCTACTTTTTGATAATCTGGTAATGCACTCGCAAAATCTCCAAGAGCATTAATAAGTGTACTTTGAAATAATCGTTCCTTTTCCAAATCTACGCACTGTTTTGATTGTTGAAATTCAACGGAGGAACGAAGTAATTTAAGTAATGAATTAAAAATAGCCAATAAAAGAGGACCAATACTTGTTCCAGCAATGCTGACAATATTTGACAAAACTGTGGCCATTCCAACGCGGACATTAGACTCTCCATTTTGAACTTGTTCAAGTTGATTAATAAGCTCCTTTAAACTAATTTTTAAAATCAAAAAAAAATGTTAAAAACCTGAATAACAAAATAAGAATTTTGTGATTGAATGCTGTAAAGAATAGCTTTAAAAGTTTTAATTGCAAATGTCGGCGGAGTGTCCCATTTGTTGTGTAAATCAAAATGTCTAAACACTGGTTCAAGTACTGATCTAAAAGATCAAATAAACAAATAAAAATTAAAATATTAACTTTAATGAACCAAAACTGCATTTTTGAAAGAGTTCTCGAAGGCATTGAAGTGCTAAATTTCTTGGTTCAGTTTCTGCAATGGATCCATTCTGTTCTTCAGGATAATGATGAAAAAGCATCGCTGTGCTAGGATCAACACGTTGGTCATCAACATCTTCTTAAAATAAATTACTAAATAGAAAAAACTAATATTTAAGTAACCATTTTCATCCTGAAAATTAAAAAGAATCGAAGGGATTATTTTGTTCATGTGCTGCTTCTCCCATATATTTGCTTGTAAATCATCACTTGCCGATTTCCAAATAACACCTACCAAAAAGAAAAAATTAAAAAGAAAAATAATAAAATTTAGTATAAAATAAGCTCTAACCTCTAAGGCCTCTAAGTCCATTAAACCTCTGTGAACGTATATAATCTCCACGATTTGCATGACACATTGATGAAAATTTTGAAATAAAAAAATCATATTGACGATGATATGAAGGAGAATCTTCTTCTATACCAGAAAATCTGACAAACAAATCGGTAGCCAATTTCTCCATTTGAGGGTCATTTGTTTCCAAAAGACGTTGTACCATTAAAAGGAAACTTTCAATAAATTGATTTATTGACGGAGAACCATGACAGCTTTTCAATAATTGATCAATGGCATCAACGGCAACCTTTAACAGAAAAATAAAGTTAAAAAAAACCTCCAAACCTTTACATCAGCTACCTTTTGCCTGCCAAGATCTCTGGAAAGTCGTTGAACTAAATAAATTCCAATTCTATTTAACTTTTCTGGATGAAATATTGAATAAAATGTAAGCTTTTGCATATTTCCACTAACTGGAACATCATAAGGTGGCATACGGGGATAAATATGATCAACTATTCTTTTGTATCTAGGTTTACATGAAGAACAACAGCAAAAATGATTCATCTCAAAAAATAATATCAAATTTAGAGGAATAAAAAAGATGGATAAATTCACGCTCAGACTCAAGAATAAAATTTAAATTAGAGTTCGGAATTTTGAAAAAATCAGGACCAGGATCAGGAAATGAAAATTGAATGACCAGGACCTGAAACCAGGAATTCCTGTTCCTAGTTTCATCCTGATGACATCAAAAAACCCAGGAAACCGGACCAGGAAACAGGATCAGGTCCTGTTCCTAACTAATTTAAATTAATCCGGAGGCCCATTTTGTCGCAGAATTTTTTCGTCGCAGGTGTGGCCTATGAGATCCGATGAAAAAGAAATTAATCCTATAATTTATTTTTTATGTCTCAAAATAATAATGTTTCAGCATATAACATATAATTACTTAATAAACATCATTACTTCTCACAATCAGTTCATCTGATCCATTATTTTGTAAAGATCAATTCCTTTAGCTCTAGCAAATTCATAGTACATGTCACTGACGTCCAAAGGCGAAAAGTATTTCGCCCCTTCTGCAGTAATGTGGCACACTAGAAATTAAATAATTTCCAATTCGTTTTAGGTATTAAAAGATTTAAAAAATATTTACAATTATTGTGTCCTCCAGAACCGCTATCTCTATAAGTTGCATGCATAATTGCTTCTCTACCAAGCTTTAAAGCTTCCTCGTCTGACATTACTTCATTGTAACGGCTATCCAATAATGCATAAGCACTGAGTGACCCTGAACCAACAGAAACATAATCAGATATTTTACAACGCATTCCTTCGTTATCGACCAAATAAATTGATGGTCCTCTATGGTCATAACCAGCGACCATCGAACCCTGTAATTTAGTACTATATTTAACAAAATGTTTTGGAGAATGCTTTAAAAATGAGTTAATAATGTTTAAAAAATGCGGGTATATTTTGATAACTTTTTTTAAATTATTATAACCCAAAAGTCTGGATAAGATAACATGTCTTGATCAAAAAAATTCTTTTAAAACTTACTACTGATAACTTATTATTTCTGTTGTTGTACAGAATATTTGCTAAATACTTGGAAGCTGCGGCCACAGTGATTGATCTTCCTTCACGAAGTTCAAAAAGACTAAAAATTAAATTCAAAAATAGATTACAAAAGAAAACAAACTTGCAATATTTAGAAACAACAGCAATCCAATACTTACAATCTGCTGCCCCACCTGCCATTGTTGCAACCATTCGGTCATTAATTGGCAAAATTTTTTTACATTCCTTTGCAGCTAAAAATAGATATATTCTAAGGTAAAGTAAATTAAACATACCAATAAAACTGCCACCAGTAGCTCTAGAATCAACAGAAACTATAACCCCTCCCTTATCATTTGGAGTTTTTGGTTTATAATGAAATGCCAATGTTGTTGTTCCTTTGTCGAATTGGGCCATGGGAAGTTTTGAGTTTGGACCAAAATGCTTAGTAACAAAAGCTGCTGGCTAAAAATTGATAAAAGAAATTGTTCAGTATAGTTTCAAGTTTAATATGGTATTTTCAGTTATGTACTCAGACCATTCTTTTTCAATTAGAAAAGTTTTAAAACCTTAATCCCCAATGGTGGAAATTTAAATTCATCTTGAGTGTCATCCATATCTGCCAATTTCTTCCAATCTTCACTACATTCATCAACATGAAAGTCTCGATAATACATTGCTTATTATTTAAAAGTTTTTAGCTGAAAAATACAAAAAAAAATAAATTAAAAATACAAAATTTCATTTAAAATCATCAAAAATAAAAAATAATGCGCATAAATGGCGCACAAATGTTACGAATAGATAGTCGCGCCATAAAAGCGCGCATTATTACACTTTTTATTTGTTTTTTTCATTTTTATTGCCTTTCTTTATTTTTTCATTTTAAGTGTTTTTAAGATGTCTTATTATTCTTCTTCAATCTATTCTCCTCAATGTAGATGTGTTGTATCTAGTAAGGTTGCTTTACTTGTTGGTTCAACCGCATTTACTTCAATAGCTATTTACGTAAATGTTGCTGAACATCCAAATTTGTTAACTTTAGACGATAAAAGTGGTTTGAAACATTGGAAAGCAATGTATGCTCGAGCATCTAAAATTCAAGTTTGTTAACTTTTATTTTTATTATGAAATGTTCAGGCTTCAATTGCTCTACTAACAAGTATTGTTGGAACAGGGATTGCTTATAGAACGGGAGATAAGATTTGGTTAGTTGGTGCATGTTTAATGTTTCTCAATGGGCCATATACGTTCATCTTTATTATGGTTAGACTTTTAATATCAATTTTAAATGTAATATTCAGCCAATTAATAATAAACTTAATGCCATTCCGAACGAATCTGCTGGCCCAGACACTCATGCTCTTTTGCGTCAATGGAATAAACGACATGCTGTGAGAGCTGTTTTAGGCCTTGCAGCTGTTGGAGTTTTTACATATGCATTAATGAAAGAAATAAAATGAGGAAATCAATTAGAAAGGAAACATTAAATAAATGACTTTAGGTTTTTGCCCTTTATTTTAATCAATTTTGCTGGGCTTTTTAATGATCTATTGCTTAATTTTTCTAGTTTCTTAATGTTCAATAAAGTAAACTTCTTAATTGTTTTGAATATTTTTTAGTTAATTATTTATTTTTCTACTTATTTTGTCTTAACTATTTTCTTTTTTCAAATATTTTTACAAGAAGACAAGTATGAGCTCCTTTGAAGAACTTCAACAACGTGCAAATAAACTTAATGCAGATCTTCATTTTGGAGATGCAGGTGAACTGAGAGTTTCATCATTCTCTAATAATGATGTTTATACAACACCTGCATTTATTGAAACAAGCTTAGACGACATTTTTCGACGAAGTGAAGAAATTTGGAATAAAAAACAATCATTAAAACCAGTTATTGGAATGAATGCGTCATTGCGTACACTTAAAGATCAAAATCAATTAAGCAGTACACGTTTCAGTGTTCAACAGGAGAAGGAAGTGGATGTCAAGAAGAAACAAATGTATTTTTTATTAATCTTTTTGTGTTGGATTTAATGAATACTTTCTTTAATTTTAAGTATTTATGATGATATTGGAACAGACCAGACTCAAAACGATGAGGTTGATAAACTTGTACAAAGAGCATTTGAACGAGCACGTATCGCGACTGAACGTTCATTTCTCAATCAACAAGTATTAGAACGAACAACCGGAAAATTGTCTTCAACCTCTGATTTATTTTCTCCAAAAAGAGGACGACAAATTGACAAAGAAATTAGTTCAGAGGGCAAATCTGTGTTTACGAAGAGCTTTAAAAGTCCTGGAAATTTGCCAAGTTCCCCTCTTGCTCATGAACAGGATTTATTTGCTAAAGCGGTTTGTGACAATTTTGCTTATAATTAAAAGGTCCAATAGAACAATTCCCTATCCCATTCTTATCAGAATTGTTTTTAAAGTCCATTGCTTGTCTTTAAGCATCCAGTAAATATTTTGGATTTCTTCAGAATTTAGTTCATCATTTTTATTTACAGCTGGACATTAAACTCACTGCCGACAGCAACTCTCAATTACGACCAATAATTAATGGAGTCGTAGAGAAATTAAATTCCCGCGAGGCGAATTATATTTGGTCAAAAGTCTTTGCAATATTACCTGAAACACGTCTTTTAAAAGCCAATCAAAGTGTAAGAGAATTACGTTCAGATAAGAGTTGGCTTGAATCTTTAATTGAAAACGGTGCAAAATACTTACAGGATGAGTAAGGAATTTAAATAAATTTAATTAATGGGGATATTAGAAGTAAAATGTTGAACTAAATTGTTTAATTTTTGAAAATCTTTTTTTCGTTTTATTTTCGTTTTGTAAAGAAACTATAAGCAAATAAATAACTTTTTAAGTTTGAATATCTTTTAATTTATTTTTAAGGTATAAAGGTTACATGGAAACTACAGTTGAAGGAAACTTATCAACCGCCTCCCGTGGAGGAATTCCTGGAGCTCTTTCACTTATTGAAGCATTTTTGAATGTTAAAAGGCCTTCTAAAAATATTAAATATGAAGTTTTTTGTTAAAAATACTTATAAAAGAAAATATTTTATTTCTAAAGGATGGTCGTTATGGTCTTCACCCCAAATGGGTAGTGCTCTTTTACTGTTTACGGATTGGCGATCTTGTAGCTGTCTCTAAAGTAGCAGATGAATTAGTAAACAATGCACAATGTTCAGCTCTTGTTGGCCTTTTATCGAAGTTGTCTAAATTGACTAGGTTTGTGAGATTTTTTTAATAATTAGGAAATACTCCTAGGGAGTACCTAATAAAGTGACAATCAAAAAGTAAACTAAATATTATCTGTTGATTTTTTAATTTTTATTTATTTAGTATTGATGAGGATAAACGAATAAAAATTCGTGCAGAATGGAAACAAAACTCTCAAACTTGTTCTGATGATTACAAAAGTGCCGTTTATGGCCTTTTCCTGGGTTTTGATTGTCCAACTGTTAACACCACAATTGAAGATTGGCTTTGGTCTAGACTAATTTCTTGTAAATGGGCAACAGAATCAACACGTGCCTTAAGACAATTGAAAACAACTATTTGTGCCCAACATGGTTTTTAGATTTTAATTAATAAAAGGCGTTTGAATGTATAAATTAGTCAATTCTCTCCCTTTTTAGGTGAACGCTATTTTGTTGTTGAGGGTGGTAGTTTTCTTCTTTATTTTGCTGTTCTTTTCCTCACCGGACAAATCGAAAGGGCAATCTTTATTTTGCACAAGTCAGCAGAATATTCTGTTCATGCCGTTCATATTGGATTGTTAGCTCAACAAATTGGTGTTTTAATGTGCACAGATAGTGTTTCCTCTGCTGATATTTGTAGGGTATTTTTCTATTTAATTAATTTATTTTTGTTGACAATTCTTTATATGTAATTAAGAAATAAAATTTTTATTTTCAGTAATTCAAGATGTACATGAACCGAGCATTTGTCAACTTAATTTGGCTCGTTTAGTGTTATTATATGTGAAAGAATTTGAGCTAATTAATGCGATGTATGCACTCAATTATTGCTTTTTCTTACGTGATTTTCAATTGGAGAATTTAATTGATGGGAATGGTTTCTTTTTTTTATAAATTAATTTATTAAAAAAAAATTTTAAGTAACCAATGTCGGCAGATCTGTATTTGATGCCTGTGTCAGTCGTTTAGTTTTTCTAAACAAAGATAAGCTTGATGAAATTCTTGGTAAATTTGATGAACATGGTCAACATAAACTTGGATTAATTGACAAATTTGCTTCAAGTTTAAATGTTAATGATGTAATTGCTCGTGTTGCTTTTGATATTAGCATTGAAGGAGATCCGTTATGTGCCTGTCGACTTTATGCTCTTTCAAATGTTATTTAAGATTTATAAAATAATTTATGAATTTTCCGGATATTTCTTTCATTTTTTTAATTAATCAAAAATACAACAAAAAATATAAGCATTTATGTATTTAATTCTTATATTTTTATTTTTTAGCGTTCTGATGATGCTATTCAACTTGCTTCTACTCAACTTTCAAAACTAATTTCCAACCCTTCCACAGAACAAGCAAAACAATCTGTTGAAATTGCTAATTGGTTAATTAAACTTTACGGAAATGACTCTAAACGTGAAAGTTTTCTGTTTCAAACTCTATCTCGTCTTTTGGAGTTATATACATTTTTCAAAACTGCTGAGGAAGGGAAAAATCATGAGGCAATTGAACTACTTCAAAAAATGAAATTTATTCCAACCGATCCAGAAGATGTTTCTGCAGCTGTTGATCAATTTCATATGGTGGCAGATGAGGTTTTCTTTGTTATTTTATTAGAATATTAAATATTTCCTTTAAAGATTCGTCCACTTCTTCCTGATATTTGTTCTCGATTAATGCGTGCAATTGTAAATGCACACAACTCGGCACCTCTTGGATCACCTGAAACTTTATTACTTAAACAATTTGCTAAAGCACTAATTCTTTACACAGCGCAGATCCCATTCCGATTTCCAGTATCGACAAATTCACTTTTGCTTCAGCTTCGATCTCGAATCGTTTGATTATGACAAGATGACCTTTTCAACTTTTTAATTGTTTTTAATTTTCTAATTATAAAAAAATTATTTGATGAGCGATTAAAGGGAGAACAAGGTTCATTAAATTTTATGTATCTATGTTCAGATTTTCAATAATAATCTAATGAAACATTTTCGACTTTTATCCATTAAAGAAAATTTATCTGGCTTAAAAGAACACAAAACTTTAAAAAACTTATGAACATACTAATACCTATGTATTTATAGAATAATATCCAAATGTATAAGGGTTTAATTGGTACAATTTATTTTTTTAATATTATTTTTTTCGTTTCCCATCCGGGCTAACATCATCTACAACTAAAATATCAGGTGAAGAATGCTTTAATGAAGTACTGTTGATACTGTCGTTTGAACTGTGCGGAATTTGTTGATTTTTAGGTTGTTCTAGCTATAAATATAAGTATTTGAAATTACAAAAAATTTGGGGCAACTGCCCAAAATCTAATTAAAAATATTTAAATACATACCCGCGGCAAAAAGAAATTCCCATTTCCTTCCTTTACTAGACCCCGATATGCTTCGACAAGCATTAACATTTTCTCGTAATGTTGTCTAGAGCAAGCAGTCTTTTGTATACAATCACCAGGAGAATGCCCAAGACTAGCACAATTTGAGCAAAGATCACGCAAATCCCCCTTTGTGACAATACCACGATTACAACGAGTTTGTAACTAAATATATGTATTTAACTTCACAAATTAAACAGACCTGGAGTCCAACTGGATCAACTGTCCCACTTCTCTCAATACCATCTATTACAATAAATAGTTCAAATTTTTTCGAAAAATCGACCTAAAAGTAGTGTATTAAGATCAGTTAAATAACACAATACTTACTAGATTGTCATCATTTAGATGTACAAAGAATACTTTAGTAAATTCTCCAACTTTTTCATTAATTAATTTAACTGTAGAACGAGGAACTTCATCACAAGCACATTCATTCCAAGTATGTCCTAGGCTACTACAACGCTGACAAGTAAGTCGAACATGTTCCTAAAGCAATAATATAAATAAAAAATTCTGTAAGGAATTTAATAGGAGTCCACTCAAAAGGTCTACTGACCCAAAATGCGTAAGTTTAATGGCTATATGCCTTACTGACTCCAATAAAAAAATATATCTCATAATCTATTCTTACCTTTGTAATTTTCCCATGCGGAGCAATAGCACGAAGTCTTTGTATAAACGGATCATTACGTCGTACTATATATTTTTCAGCCCTACGTTTAATGTTCAATTTATCAAGCTGTTCCAGGCGATGTCGATCTTCAGCTTTTCTAATTTTTTTCTAAATTTATTAATAAATATTAAAATTTTTATTTTATTTTAAATAACCTGTAATTCATTATCTGTAATACGAGGAAGAAGACAACCAATCTGACTGTGTCCATATCGACCGCAATTAAGACAAAGACCAGCAGATGCGTTTTTATCTATTTCATTAGTCATAGTCAACTCTCTAGACTCAAGTTCCTATACAAATTTTAAGATAATTTATTACATTAAAGCTTTACTCACATTTCGAATAACTCTAGCATTAGATGGAACTGTTTTTGGTAGTAATTGATGATATGGATCTGTTTTGAGTAATGCAACACAAACTTCTCGTGAATGTCCAGTTTTACCACAATAATCACAGATAATATGTAAATTTGTGCCAGGTGGACTGCTGTGATATGTCGGCATTCGCAAATGGTCAGAGTTTGGAATGGTCTGAAAAGGGATAAATTATTTGAGAAAAATATGGGTAAGAATAAAGTAAAAATCTTTATCATCAAAATAACTATAAAACTGACAAATTTATTCGGAATCGCTGGAATGTTTGTAAAGCCAACTTGCGGCATAATAGGCTTATCTAAAAAAGAATATGTGTATTTTATAAAAGTTAAGCAAACCCTGTGGTCTTGTAGGTGGAGGTGGGAAAGCTCCAGAAAAGGAACTCATCATTTCTTGCCGGTTAGTTGATCCAAAGAATGAAGAAGCGTTTTGCATGTTTGCGAAGTCTACTGGAAAAAACAAATCTTTAGGACTCATTACAATTAATAACCTAAAGAATTAAAAAAGACAACATTTACTGACAATGAGAATAAAACTAAAAAGACCTCCCCAAGTAATTAATAAAATAAAAGTCATATCATAATTCGTTTAAAATACCTGGATCATGTATTGGAAGTAAAGAGTCTCCCACTCGTCTTTGGTTGTTCACAAAGTCCGAATGTGTAAATAAAACATCTTGAATTCCAGAATTAACGTCAGCGTTACTGCGTACAAATTTTGAAGGTGGTGGTGAGAAAACCATTGGTAACACTGGAGGTGCCTGAGGAGAGCGTGAAGACATACGAGCCTTCCGCGAAGAGCTCGAACTCAAATGTGGACTGATTATTTCAATGTCATCATCATCTTTGTTTTGGTAACGAGATCGTGACCGGCTACGTTCATATACATGACTGCGACTTTTTTGGCTACGGGGTGATGATTTCCGAGTTCTACTTCGACTCTTTCGAGCACCCCGACTTCTACTCCTGTGACGATTTTTACTTCTATGACGGCTCCTACTATGACGAGAATCCTTTCTTTTTGGACTCCTGCTTAGACGCTGAGAAGTCCTTGAATCAGAACTGAGCGTCCATTGTTTCTCTACTTGTTGATCAACCATTGATCGAAGTTGCTCCTCGAAAACGTTTCCTTTTTGAAGAGCAATTCCAGTATTGGATTTTGAATCAGACCTAAAATTAAAGCAAATGTTAAAATAAAACTTCAAAACAGAATTTATAAAAACATTTAGAAGATATAGAATAATTATGCTAAAATACCAATTTTGATTCAGTCTATTCTTTGTAGTACTTCCAATCAAACTACGTAGCCGTTCTACTTGTTCAATGTGTTCATCAAATGCAGTTCGTTTTCCCTCTAGAATTGCATCTTTCAATAAAATATTTGATTTTCCAGAAGATCGGTTAAATTCTTTTCGTTGTCCAACAACATCCTCATCACGAAGAAATACACTTCTAGAAGAACTTTGACCATCAAAAGAATTGTCATCAATAGTACGAGGATAGTGGCTATTATTTTCTTCATTTTGAATTGACTAAATAATTGATGATTTTAGTTCTTTCAAAAAAAGCTAATTGCAAACCAAAAATAGTATACCCAAAAATGAACAATTTAAGCAAAAGTATCTTATATGTACATAAATATTTGTTTAATTTTTATTTAAAAGAAATAATTTAATAAATTAAAAAACCTTTGTAGTAATATGACGTTTGAGTTGTGGAGCTATTACAGAAGATGAAGTTGGCTTCTGAGTACTTAATGGCTGTGAACTTTCAAGACTTTCATTGCGAGAAAGCATAGACAGCAACTTTTGTAATGAATGCGTAGTTGACATAAAACCATCAATTTGTGACTGTATTTTTTCAATCGCTTTTGGATCCTTCTCTTGTACCAAAAGCTCGTGCAAATCAATCAAAAGCTTTTCATTATCGAGAATACAGGCGCGAAGATTGCTTTGCGCGTTTGAACTGATTACTCCTTTTAGGTCTTTCTAAAACATAAAATTTTTAAAATTCTTACTTTGTGCTTTGATTAGTGACTAAAAATCGTCGTCGATAAAAGAGATAAAAGCGAAGTATCAGGAACAAACAGTGTTGTAAAAAACCAAAATAAATTAACAAATCTGGATTATTTTTAGGTGCTAATGAAAGGTTTAAAGAGGATAAAGTCAAATAAGGAAAATGAAACAAAAGAATAAAACATACCCAATAACTAGAGATTTACTTAACTTAATCTGAGCAAAATATATTTAAAAAACACAAACCTCTTCTCTTTCAGAAGTTTCGGGCTCTCTTGTCTTCACTGTTTGCATCATGTTTGGAGAATTTGTGTTTAAAGAATGTGTTGCCTTTCCAGAAGTATCACCTGCACCGACACGTTTAATGAGATCAAACCAATCATCGGCAATATTATCACTACGTCGTTGAACAGCTAAACTGCCAGAAGCAGCAAAATCCCTATCATTTATTTTATCAGGAGTTTTTATTTGTTTTTGGAGATCAAACTCCTCTTCTTGAAGACTTCTTTTGAGATCCATATCACCTCCAGAACAATCAATGTAGGTATTAAATTTACTACACCAAAACATCCACTAAAACGAAAATTCGAAATGAATATAAATTTCTGTTTTAGTAAATATTAAAGAAACCTTATTAGATTTCGGATTGTAATAGTAATCAGAATTTTTATCATAAAAAAAACCAGTTGTTGCATCATGGTAGTAACCTTTTGCTACATCAAAACTGAAGTTCTTTGGATCAGGAAAAGCTAAAAATTTAAAGAAATTAAAAAAAGAAGAATGATTGTTTAATACAAAATTTATGTAAAAGTCCAAAAGGGGTATGAACTATAGAACCATTCAGTAGCGCCGAAGGACCTGAAGGAAATAAAATTAAACAGTTTATAAACAAAATAAATTGTGATTAGCTTATGTTGAGCTAAAAACGAACAAAATGGTTTTGAGTAAAATTTTCCTAAAAGAATCAATGCTTGATTATCAAGCTTCATAATATTAATTTAACAAGGAACCTTTATTCAAAGACTGCCCAACAGTTGAATTTGAATGTTCATTACGAACAGGAGCCATTGATGCGTCTATTGATTGGCCACATTTTTTGCATGTATAACTACCCTTTGCGTTGTTAGTTGAACACTTAGAAGAAGAAAAATTAGAAAAAATAATTTAAAAACCTTAATGCAATTCCAGTCCTTATGAGGAAGAATAGGAAATTGCGTTGGTAAAGGAAATGTTATAGTTTGATTTTCTGTCGTCTTAATTAAAAATTTTAAATTAAATTTAAAAAATCAAACTCGGGATGAATTTATCGTCGAAGAATTATTTTGAAAATCCTTAATAAAACTCAGCCGTGAATTAAGTATAGATTGTGAAATGTTTCGAGACATGACAAGAATTAAATTCCAATTGTCAAAAATAAATCCTATAAGAAAAAAAAAATTTTTTAAGACAAAAAAAAAAAAGAAAATCTTATCAAATGCATCAAAATATGAAACAACTCGCTTTTAATGAAGCATAACGAATAGATCGGAAATATTTAGATATTTTACACTTTTACACTTATTGTTAGGAAAATGTTTAAAAAAGCAGAACTAGAGTCAGGAATTTTGAAAAAATCAGGACCAGGATCAGGAAATAAAAATTGAATGACTAGGACCTGAAACCAGGAATTCCTGTTCCTGGTTTCATCCTGTGACATCAAAAAACCCAGGAAACCGGACCAGGAAACAGGATCAGGTCCTGTTCAGAACTCTAGACGATACTCTTTTGGCGATACTCTTTTGTCCCCCGCGTTAAAAAGGGTTAATTTAAAAATTTGGCATTCTGTCTAATACTTTTCTCATCAACTTTCTTATTTTTATTTTTGTTTATTTCATGAATTGTTCTACCTACTTTAAGCGTCTATTTTTGTTTCTTACTTTTTCCCTTTTATCGAATCAATTAGATGTTTGTTTTTAATAATCTTTACATTTCAGACAGAAATTTTTACAAATGTCAGAAGCCTCTTCTTTTAAGACTTTCGAGTTTGTTTATTAACAGTCTATTTGCACTCATTTCATTTTAGTAGCAATGCTTCACTCACAGCGAAGCAAGTTGCTGCTGTTGTTAATATGGGTGTTGATTTTGAAGAATACCTGTCAAAACAACATTTCGACGAGGATGATCCAGTGATTGTCTTTGATTATATTACCATCAACGAATATGAAAAGCAACAGATTGCTAATGCTCTGGTTTGTTTTCTTTTTTAAAAATGATACCCCTAGAAGACCAAATGTTATTATACGTTATAATCTATAATGTAGCAACAGAAATCTTGCCTGGCCTTTTATTTCTTATTCCTCCACTATTTTTTCCTTTAAATTATTTGCTTTTTTAGTCGCAACTCGGAGGGGAGAAAGCGGAGTTCACTAATGTGGTGTTCAAGTTCTTAACTTGGGACTCATTGGATGCGGCTCGAGAGTATTTGTTGGCCACCATGCCTGGATTCTTTTACTCGTCCACTGGACCTGTTAAGAAACTCTACAATAATGCTTGGATTGACCTCCCAACTGAACCGACAATTCGTTCTGTGGTTATTTCTTACTGCAGTGAGGCAACGAACCGTTTGACTGTACGGAAATATGACTTTTTTAAGCTTTAGGATACGAGACTTTTTTGATAATCTCATTTTGTTAAATTATACATTAAAGAGCTTTTTAGAAATATATCATTTTTAAATAATGTTTTATTTTGTCTGATATATCTTGTACTTCGGTACCATTAATGTGTTGTTTTTTCAAAACCATCCTGAACTAGGTTTAGGCTAAATGGTGACTCAATAGTACTAGGTGTTTTGTTTTTTTCTCTTCTTCATATATTAGAGTCATTTTTTTTGTCTTGAGAATCTATCAAACTTGTGTTTGTGTGTCTCAAATTTTACTTCCCGTCACCGCTCTTCTCTTTATAAGGCTTTAATTTTAGCTTGAGTCTTCTAAATTTTGTTAAAAACCAGATTTGCCCTAGGGCAAAAATGGTATTAATCTGTATTTAATCATTTTTCCGCAAGATAGTAAGCATAATGTCACTCCTTTTCTTAAACATTGTCATAGAATTGTTTCCTTTGCATAGTTTATTCTAGCTTTCTATACTAATAATTCTTTTTATTGAAGGTAAATAATGTCTACAAAGAAGAGTACCGGTCGTCAAAGTAATTTGTTCACATTTTTCCAAAGAACTCCAAAAACTGAAAAATCTGAAGAGATAGAGTTTAAACAAAATGAGGCTAATAGAAATCAAACAGGAGATGTGGTTTGATTTATTTTTGGTACTTTAGATGGATTAAACGAAACCTTGTCCAAGTTCTAGTCCGAGAAACAGAAATATCTGTTTCCCTTACATTAGTTTTTTTAACACAAAAAGTTTCTTCTGTTAGATGACTAATTTTAAATTATTTATGAGAATATTTTTAGATTGGTGATCTTGAAAACATTCCTTCTACAAAATTGGAGTGTACAACACCTCCAAGTAAAATTAGCTCGAAAATAGATAATGAGACAAGTAAAAAAGAAATTAAATCTTCACCATTATCATCACCAGCTTTAAACCAACAATCCAAAAATAGAGTAGAACAACAGCAACAAATTTCTATCATTCTTGATGATGATAGCAATAGTCGAGTGGAAGGTTTTTTGAGCTGTTCGTTTACTGAATCTCCTTCCTCTCCACAATTATCATTAAAGCGTAGGCGTATAATTATTTCTTCTGATGAAGAGGAGGACGATGATTATATGAATAAATCAAAGACTGAACGAAAAATGAGGAAAAATAAAAAGGTTGATGAAAATTTTGATAAAGAATTTTTGCGAAATGGAAAGGAGAAAAATGAAGATAAAAAGGTTATTTTAAACAAAACTATTCTTTGTTGAAAAAATTTTAAGGTAATTACAAGTGAAGGCAAAATGAAGGATGACACTTCAAACGACGATAGCTGTCAACTGATCAGTCAAAAAAATGAAAATAAATCAATTAAAACTTGTTCGTTCATCGAAGCATTTGTTAGTTTAAAAAGTATAGCTTCTGCGGATCAACACAGTTGTTAACCATTTAAGAACCGATAAACAATAGGACATTTACACACTTCACTGTGTTGCTCATCAGAGCTGACATTAATTGACCACAAAACTTTTTTAATCTATACATTTTTACTGTTAAATTTTTTTTAATTTAGAGTTTTTCTAGCAATGCTGTCAGTGAAACTGAGGTCGAATCAGAACGAAGAACTATAACAAAAACACCCAAAAAGAATAAAATTTCAGCTGATGAAGAGAGCAAAGACAATGGAGATCATTTTCCTCATTTGGATTTTGAATTCTTAAAAAAACCAAAAGATGCACAGTGCAAAAGACCAACAGATCCAGAATACGATTCTCGAACACTTTTTGTTCCTCCTGAGTTTCTCAAACAACAAACGCCAGGTTTTTTTTTGTTTTAATATTTTCTAAATTGGTTAAGGTCACCAGCAATGGTGGAAATTGAAATCTGCTCATTTTGACACTCTTCTCTTCTTTAAAGGTATTTTTAGACTACTATAGGCTTTTAACTTTTTATTTTTAAGTGGGTAAATTTTATGAACTATATCACATGGATGCAGTTATTGCCGCTGAAAATTTGTCTTTGGCTTATATGAGGGTATTTTTATTTAATTATTTTTTTAAGCCTCTTTCTGTGCTTTATTTTATGTTTATTCATTTTTGTTAAGGGTAAATACGCTCATTGTGGTTTCCCCGAAGCTGCCTATGGACGTTTTGCTGAACAATTGGTTAATAAAGGCTATAAAGTTGCTCGAATTGAACAAACTGAAACACCTGAACAATTAGCTGAAAGACAGAAAAAATCAAATTGTTCATCTCCTAGAGTGGAAAAAGAAAAAGTTGTTAGGCGTGAACTTTGTAGATTAACAACTGTTGGAACAAAAACTTTTGGTATATTAGATGGAAATGATTCTCGAGAATCTGATGCTGTTGTAGATCCAAGCCCCAATTATTTATTGGCGTTAACAGAGAGAAAAGTAAGAGATGGATTAAAATATGTTTTTAAAAATTATTTTCTAAATATTCCTTCCCTCTGTTTTTTAAATTTTAAGTCAGATAATCAAACAAAAGATGGTTCTAGTAGATTTGGTTGTTGTTTTGTTGATTGTTCTGTTGGTCGATTCTTTCTTGTTGACTTTGAGGATGATCGTTTTCAGAGTAATTTACGAACTCTTTTTGCTCATAATTTGCCTGCACAGGTTAAAATAAAACAAAAATTATGCTAAAATGTTTCTCTAGAGAGTATATAACTCAATAGAGAGAAGGGGTAATAATGTAGGGGTTTGTCCTATAAAAAGTCAAAAATTCTATAACGTTTTCCCTGTAAAAATTCATGGATTTGACAATTCTTATTTTTTGGACGCATATACTTGCTAGAGATGCATGCCTAAATTAGAGCTACAATTTAAATTTTCAAATTAATTTAGTTACTTTGTGAGAAAGGGTCGCTTTCTTCTGGCACAATTAATCTTTTTGAAACAATGCTCTCAGGTATTCCCAAAGAAAATTTATTTCCAAAGAAACAGTTTATGACAGCAGAGGACACTTTGAATTTGGTTAATTTTTTTAATTGAGAGATTGTTTTTATATTTAAAATTTTATAAAGCTTACAGAGGAGAAATATTTTGGTCCATCTATTGACCAATGGCCTGATATTATTCGTTCTTTGTTAATGGACTCTTCAGTGCCTAAACCATTGAAACAACACCAACTTTCTATTTCTGCGTTTGGAGCAGTTCTTTGGTTTATTTTCTTTCGTTTTTGATTTTTATTTTTCAAAGGTATTTACGGCAGTGCTTAATTGATGTTGATCTGGTTAGTATGCGACAATTTGAGCGTTATATTCCTCCATCAATCATTAATGAATCTAATGATAGTTTATGTCCAACGTCTTCTAGGCCAGCTTGGACAGGAAAACATACGTATTTATTTATTTTAATTCTGATTTATAACTGTCTAAAAACTTTTTTTATTTTTTTGAAAGATTTTCTTTATGTTTTAGATTTATTTATAAATAATTTTATTATTTATTTTAGTATTTTGGATGGCTCTTCTCTTGTTAATTTACACATTTTACCATCACTTTCTTCAAATTCTAATAAATCTTTTTCTCTCTTTAATACTCTTAATCGATGCTTAACAGCTTCTGGTAAACGTCTTCTTCGTCAGTGGATAAGTACTCCAAGTTGTGATAAAGAAACACTGTTAGGAAGGCAATCCTGTATTAAATGGTTAATGGAAGATGAAAGAAGGCCTCATTTGTCGAAATGGTTGGAAATATTAAAGTAATTATTTTTAATGTATATTACATTTTTTAACTATTTTTTTATAGAAAAATTCCCGATTTGGAACGTCTTTTTCAACGGTTTTTTTTGTCAAATAAAATTTTTTAAGTAATTCATTTTTCTTAAAAGAATTCATACTATTGGAGCAAAACACCGAGCAGATGCAAAACATGGCGGTGGTGGTCATCCAGATTCTCGAGCACAATTTTTTGATAACGATAAATATAATAAACGTAAAATACGGGATCTTTTAGTTGTGTTAGATGGACTTGGTAATTTTGTTTTAAAAGATATTTTAATAAATAATCTTTTAGAAGAGCTAACCCGTTTAAAAAAGATGTTTTTGAATGCAAATGAAATGGCTGGGAACAGGTTTTCTTTGTTTAAATTACATATTTTTAACTTTTGTTGTTTGATAGTGCACCCCCAATGTTAATTAATTCTTTTGGTTCTCATTATGCTGAAATGAATGAAGATTTGCAATTCTTTAAAGTATCTAAATTATCCTTCATTTAATCTTTTTTAAGAAAGCATTTGATCATGAATCTGCTTTACAACGCGGAGTTATTCAACCACACACTGGTGTTGATGAAGAATATGATTTGGCCTGTAACGAGGTTGCCACTTGTGAATCACACATTAATGATTTTCTAGAGAGGATGAAAAAAAGGTTTAAATGTTCGGTATGTTGTTAATATTCTAATAAATTAATTTTTTGAATAAATTATTTTTTAAAAATCAATGGATGTGAGAGAGGTATTCATTAGGGAACTGAAAAATTGAACAGTTTGCATATTAGTTAAGTTGGTTAAAAGTATGTTTCCTTTGCAAAGATGCAGGTTCGAAGCCTGTTGGAAATATTTTATTACGTGAGAGGTATTAGTTAACTTTTTAATAATTTTAGGCAATAAAATATGTTGGAACAGGCAGAAATTCATATCAACTTGAAATACCTGAAGCTTATTGTACATCTTTGGGTACTGATTTTAGGCTGACCTCACAAAGGAAGGTTAGTGTATTTTTGTATCATTTTATTTTTCTTTTTTAGGGATTTAAGCGTTATAATACAGATGAACTTCAACAACTTTTAGACCATTTATCAAATGCTGAAGCTCAACGAGATTTAATTAGTGCAGAAGTTACACGACGTGTTTTTGCTGATTTTGATTCAAAGTTATATTTTTTTCTAATTTATATTTACAAAGAATAATTTTTTAGAAAAAATAAATGGTCTTCTATTGTAAATGGTCTTGCCCGTTTGGATTGTTTAATTGCTCTTTCACTATATGCGCAAACGTCAGCAAAGCAAATGTGTTTTCCAGAATTTTGTTTTGACTCAGAAGAGGTTTTTTATATAGATAATTTTATTTATGCTTGGTATTTGCCATCTTTTTTTTAGCTTAATAGATGAGGCAAAAACCCCCTCCATACTATTAAATTTAAATTTATTTCAGCCATTCCTGTCAATTCATAAAGGTTATCATCCTTCATTAATTGATGCTGTTGGAATTGATTATATTCCAAATGATTGTGCACTTGGAGGCAAAAATTCTGCTACTTTAATGCTTTTAACTGGTGCTAATATGGGAGGAAAGAGTACTTATATGAGGCAAATTGCAACACTTGTTGTAATGGCACAAATAGTTTGTTTCTACTTTTTGATAGGAAATCATTTTAATTTTTAGGGTTCAATGGTTCCAGCAAATTCAATGAGTTTAACTCCAGTTGATAGAATATTTTGTCGGATTGGAGCTAGTGATCGACTTGTTGCAGGTTTATTTTGAAATATTAATTTTTAACCTAATTCTAAATAGGCCAATCTACATTTTATATTGAACTTGCTGAAACAAATGTTATTCTAAGGCAGGCTACTTCGCATTCATTGGTACTTATTGATGAACTTGGACGTGGAACAAGGTTTTTTTAAATTTATTTCCTACAGTTTTTATTTTGTAGTACATATGATGGCACAGCAATTGCCTGTGCCACTTTGAAATACATTTCTACGACTATACGTTGTAGAGCACTCTTTTCTACACATTACCATTCTTTGTGTAAATTTGTTGCTAATAATCCAAACGTTAAATTAGGACATATGGCAAGTTTCTCTTTTTAAAAAAATAATTAATTCTTTTAAGGCGTGTATGGTTGAAAATGCAAATTTGGAGGATCCAACAATGGAAGCAATAACATTTTTGTATACTTTGGCTGAGGGAGTGTGTGACAAATCTTATGGATTTTACACGGCAAAGATGGCGGGTATTGATGTAGAGGTTAATTTTTAAATTAATTAAATACTCCTAAAAATGTTAAAATTATCTTTTAGATTGTTCGAAAGGCTTTTGCCGCTTCTAAAATTTTGGAAGAAAATAGGCAAAATCAGCAATAGACTTATCAAGCAATTTACACCGTTTGATAATTTATATTATTTTTGATATATTTGTTTAAAGTTTATATTTTTGACAAAATTAATTATTTACAAAAAATTGAAAGAATTAGACCCTTGACTTATTTTTTATAAGTAATTTATTTAAAAACAAAATTTATAGTAAAAAATATTTTAGAAGAATAAATTAGAGCAAGTTTCCATCAATGTTTGGAAACTCTGAATAAAAAGTCAAACAATATGTAGTTAAGCAAGATTATTTCTCTATCTTTCCTTTTTCCAACTTTTCTTTGGTGAAAGCACCAGATTGCTCAACAATCCATGGATGATTCTTCAGCACTTCCATTTGCATACGAGCTGTTGGTTTTGCCACAAGTAACTAAAAAAATTTTTTTTAATTCTTCAAAAAAAGACATTAAAGAATAAATTCAATTCATTTAAAAAATTTTTAAACCTTTGTGACGATTTCTTTTGCACCATCTGGAAAATTACTCGGAAATTGATACTTTAACTGAAAAAATTAAATTTAAAAATAA
The DNA here is from genome assembly GCA_018905775.1 of Meloidogyne exigua. Taxonomy (NCBI): domain Eukaryota; kingdom Metazoa; phylum Nematoda; class Chromadorea; order Rhabditida; family Meloidogynidae; genus Meloidogyne; species Meloidogyne exigua. The sequence goes on from JAGUQR010000011.1 coordinate 1,484,631, forward strand.
ATTATAAAATTAAAACATACATTTCGAATGCATTCAATAGTTTCTGCATGTTTTTTATGTTCAAAAGGAGGTTTTCCAACAATAAATTCATAAATAAGAACACCAACAGACCAATTGTCAACCTTTAAAAAATATTTTAGATTTTAAATTAACCATAAAGATACATTGTGATCATGTTCCTGATTAAGAATCATTTCAGGAGACAAATAGTCTAAAGTTCCACACATCGTTGTTCGCCTTTAAATTAAAAATTTATTCTCAAACCTAAATAAAATCACTTCGAAGAAGGAGCGTGAACAGACCAACCAAAATCAGCAATTTTTAGATCTTGATTTGCAGTTAGCAACATATTCTCAGGTTTTATATCACGGTGAATGACATTTCTGTAAATTTTAACATAAAAAGTTTAACAATATTGAAGAAAGAATATTGCCGCTTTCCTAATAGTTTATAGGTTCAAATATATTTATGAGTGGTGGTATTCGATTTGGCAAAATTCTGGCCTATAGAATGAAATTTCATACCTAGTGTGACAATAAATAAGAGCGTCAGACAATTGTAAAATTAGATGCGCAGCAAAAGGATAAGACATTTTATGCGATTTCTTTAGAAGAGAATAAACCGAGCCAATCTGCGCCAACTCAAGAACCAAATAAACTCGATCATCATCATAGAAATATCCATATAAGCGAAGGATGTTTGGATGTCTTAAAAGTTAACAAAAATGTAAAACTATAAAATAAACCTTAAATGGTATTGAATTTCAATCTCCCGCTTCATCTGATTAACGACATTATGCTTGATTAAGTCCTTTTTGAAAAGAACTTTTAATGCAATTAGATATTTAGATTTTCGATCTCGAGCTAGATAAACATTTCCAAACTTCCCATGGCCAAGAGCTTTTCCAATGTCAAAATCTTCAAGCGTCCAAGTAACTTTATCCGTAGACATTAATTAGTAAGACTTTAAAATCGATTAAAGATCTAGAATCAATATAATCCTAAAATATTTAGTTTAGATAGCAACGCAAACTTTGTATAATAAAGGAAAATAAAAAAAAGTTTTATTGATATTCTGCCGCTTTTAAGTTCAAATTTAAAATTTTTTTTGGCATTTTGCTTTTATTTTTATCTTTAACTTCTCTCTCGCGCTGTAAAAGATTTTGATGAGATTTTTTTGTTAAAATTTTGTTAATTATTTTATTGGAATCTATTTGTTATCGAACAGCTTTTTTATCAAAATGTCTGAAAATAAAAGTGCAAGTCAAGACCCTGAACAAAAAATGGACGTTGACAATGAAGATGATGAGGTTAAAGTTTTCTATTTTAAAAATTATTTTTTTAAAAGGTTTCCCCCGAGATTTTGGAAATGTCTGCCGAACAAATACGCGAGCGTACAATGCTTTTAGATAATGAAGTTCGAATTATGAGGAGTGAAATTCAACGTATCAATCATGGTGTACAAAATCTTAAAGAGAAAGTTAAGGAAAACAATGAACGAGTAAAGGTTTGTTCTTTTTTTATTTTTGTATTTTAACCCCTATAAATTCAGGTTAATAAACAACTTCCGTATCTTGTCTCGAACGTAATTGAACTTCTCGATCTTGAAGACCAGCAAGAAGATGAAGGAGCTAATGTTGATTTGGATGCCCATAAAACTAAATGCGCAGTGATTAAAACTTCTACTCGTGCAACATATTTTTTGCCTGGTTTATTTAAAAAAAATTTTCTTATTCATCTTTTCATATTTCAAGTTATTGGATTAGTTGATACTGCAGAATTAAAGCCTGGAGATTTGGTTGGTGTCAATAAAGATTCCTATTTAGTTTTGGAAAAGCTTCCACCAGAATACGATTCTCGAGTGAAGGCTATGGAGGTTGATGAAAGGCCAACTGAAACTTATACTGATATTGGTGGTTGTGACACTCAGATTAAGGAATTAATTGAAGCAATTGTATGTTCTTTTTATCTAAAAAAATAATTTAACAATTATTTCAAGAAGAATATTTTAGGTCCTTCCAATGACCAAAAAAGAAATATTTTCTAATATTGGAATTTTACCTCCTAAAGGTGTGCTTATGTATGGACCTCCAGGTTTTTCAAACAAGCTTTTGATTTATTTTTTATTTAAAGGAACTGGAAAAACTATGTTAGCTCGAGCTGTTGCTGCTCAAACTAAATCAGCCTTTCTAAAACTTGCTGGGCCTCAACTTGTACAAATGTTTATTGGTGATGGGGCAAAGTTGGTTAGAGATGCTTTTGCACTCGCTAAAGAAAAAGCACCTGCTATTATTTTTATTGATGAATTGGATGCAATTGGTTTTGTTTTTATTAATCCTTCAATTTGTTCAACCATTTTAAAGGCACTAAACGATTCAATTCTGAGAAGGCCGGCGATCGCGAGGTCCAAAGAACTATGTTGGAATTACTCAATCAATTAGATGGTTTTCAACCAAATGATGATGTTAAGGTTATTTTTTAATCAAATTTATTAATAAATTATTCATTTAAAAGGTGATTGCTGCTACAAATCGTGTTGATGTTCTCGATCCAGCACTTCTTCGTTCAGGTCGTCTTGACCGTAAAATTGAGTTGCCTGCACCAAATGAAAAGGCACGAGCACGTATTTTACAATTACATGCTCGTAAAATGAATGTAAAGTTAGTTAAAAATTAAATTTTATTTCAAATATTTTTTATTTTTTAAGCAAAGAAGTGAATTTTGACGAATTGGCACGTTGCACAGATGATTTTAATGGAGCACAATGTAAAGCTGTTTGTGTTGAATCAGTAAGGATATCTTTTTTAATTTTATTTTTATATTTTTAGGGAATGATTGCACTCCGACGTGATGCTACAATTGTTGGACACGAAGATTTTATGGATGCAATTTTGGAAGTACAGGCCAAAAAGAAGACTATATTAAATTATTATGCTTGATATATCTTTGTTGATTAAAATAACATTTTTATTTTTTTCTAATAAAAGGTGTCTTCTAAATGTTTGTTTATTTAATGGTTAAAAGTTGTTTGTGTGCGAAGCATATTTTTTACATAATTTTTTTAAAATTTCTTTATTCTCATTTGAGATGCTGGCCAATGAATCTATTTCACAATTTTATGATGAACGAACTGGAAGATCTTGTAATATTTAGGTATTTAAATTAAATCTTTTTTTTTTTTTAATAGCTCAAAATGGTCAAAAACTCCATATTATTGAATGGCAGCACATGGATTTATACAAATTTTACCCTTTAGTTTGTTTCTTTTTTCTTCTAATTATTATTAAAAAGGCTTTTGTTGCGTCTTCTACCATTCGAGCATTCTTTTATCCTTTAAATCTTGTCAGGTCCAGATTGCAGTTGCAAAGGCAAAATAATGTTTATAGTGGAATGCGACATGCTTTTTCTACTGTTTATAAAAAGGAAGGATTTTCTGCACTTTATAGGGTTAATTAAAATTTTATTTTTATTTCTAAATTATTTTTAAGGGTTTTTGGATAACACTTCCACAGATTGGAGCAAGTTGTATTTACTCAACAATTTATGAAAAAGTTCGAAGTGTACTTCATTTAAAAGCGAATATTGAGTCTCCTTTATTAATTTCTGCATTGGCAGGTTTGAAAATAAAATTGTTACATTTTAGGGGTTTTCCAAGAATTATTTTAATTTATCTAATTCAGGTGGAATTGCTTCAGTTTCTGCACAATTTATTTTTGTTCCAACTGATGTTGTCAGGTTACTATTTAATCATTTTGTTGCGGTTAAGATATAGGGAAAAGATTTTTCGGTTAAAAATGTATCTAGCCAAAAAGAAAGAATTAAATTAGATTGAGGCCAGTTGGACGCGAACATTTTACAATTACATTATTTTTCCTATTTTTTTAGTCAACACATGATGATTTACAACAATCCAAAACACTTCCTTGGAAGCAATTTAAACAAGGCCGTTATTATTAATTTATTAAGTGCAGATGGCCATAAAAATATTGGAAGTAGTAGAAATTTTTTTTCTTCTTCTCTTTTGGGTGTAAGAGTTGTTAGGGCTGTTCACAAAGCTGATGGATTAACTGGCTTCTACAGGTTTTTAAATATTATATTGTACTTTCCTGTTATTCATACGTTTGCATCCTTCATTTTTTCTTTACCTTTAAATCGTTCTGACCTTTTATAAGTAAAAAAGTAAATGCAGACGTTAACAAAAAAGGACTAATTTAATCAATTTTAGGGGATTTTTCTCTTCTTTACTTCTTTATTTACCTCATTCAATGTGTTTTTGGTCAGCTTATTATACTTGGTTAGGCTTTTTTAAACAAAGATCTGGATTTTCTTCTAAAGAAGATGATTATTCAATCGAAAGATTTCATTCTCTTCTAGCACTTCAATCAATATCTGGAGCATTGGGAGGTACTACCGCAGCTTTTTGCACTAACTGCTTGGAAATGTTGCGAATTAGGATACAGGTTATTATGCTTATTTTATTGGGGAAAATGTTAATTTTGGTTAATTTTCTTTTAAACCTTCCTTTCTTTTCTACAAATGGTCAGAGGACATAATGGTCAACCCGTCATCAATATATTAATTTATATATTTAGGTGCACAGAACAGGTTATATTGAAACTATAAAACGACTATACTCTGAGGAAGGAAGAAATATGTTTACTAAAGGATTGGCTCCTCGAATGATTAATAATGGTATTTTAAACATTTTTAGAATTAAATTTTAAATTTACTAGGTCTTCAAAGCTTTTGTGTTATTACTGGTTATGAAGCAATTAAACGTCTTTGTGTTTTACCTGAATATAAAGATTCAATTGTTTGGTGATTAAGATCTTTTCAAAAATAATCCATTCCCTCATTTGCTCAATTTACTGTGATCTATTTTTACATTATTTTGTTTTTTTTTATATTTTTATCTTTAGCTTTTTTTTTAATTAATAAATGATTACCTTTAGAAAAATATTTAATAAAAATTTTAAATATTTATTTTTATTTGTTTTTCTGTTTATTGTTAGTTTTATTTTATTTAAATTTTAATTAATTTTTTCAAAGAAGATTTAAATGGCTGCAAAGATTCTTCCTTCTATACCAAAATCTTTTATTTCACGAGCTGAGAGAGTGAAACAATGGCAACTTTTTTCGAGACAATGGTTTTTCTTTATGGCTTTTTTGGGTTGTCTTAATTTTTGGGCATTTAAAATTTAGGTTCTGAAGGCATATTCTTGACTTTTAGAGAGTTGACCTTCAGGTTCAGTTGCCGTTCGAATGTTTAGTTTAGGAATTTGCCCTGACTGGGAAAGATTTTAATAAAAATATTTAAGGCACGTAATAGACGCTGACCGTCAAGATGTTTGGAAACTTGCACGTAAAGTAGCAAGACATTTAAGTGGAATGCATAAACCAATTTGGCATCCTCATACTGATTGTGGAGATAATGTAGTTGTTTTAAATTGTAGACAAGTCAGCATGCATGCTTTTGATTGGAAACATACACGCTTTTATTTTGATAGAGTTTGTTTTTTTTAATTAATTAGAAAAATCTTTTTAGTTACGCCCAAAAAGCAAAATTGATATTCCTGCTTATCAAATTCATGAATTTGATCCTTGTCGTGTTGTTTGGATTTGTATTGGACGAGAATTGACTTTTCTTAATCGAAACCATATTCAACAGAGAATGTATATTGAACGGTTGCATTTATTACCTGATGATGAGATGCCAGAACTTATTCAGAAAAATATTAGCAATCAGGTTTTTAAGGGTTTATAAAGATCATCTTACTCTTTCTGAAGCGTAAAAGGTTACAATTAACTATTAGGGAAATTTCTAAAATCCTGGACTATTGATACAATAAAAACCTATTTTTCCTTCAATGCAGACGTTAATATTTAAAAGTTTTTCAGCTTCGCCAAATTCAAAAAGTTCCCAAAAAATCAACTGAATATACAGCTGAAGAACGTGCAGCCTTTCCTCGCGTATTTCAACCGCCTGCCGATTTTCTTGAGGAATGGAAACAGCAAATTGAGCCAGAACGTTGGGAGGATCATCCACAGTTGAAAAGAGGAGAACATATTTGGGATAAAAATGATTGAAAATGTTTTTCTTTGTTTTTAGTGAAGTAAATTTTAGTCTTTAAATTTTGAATATTTTTAATATTTATTATTTCTTTAAAGGTTTATTTAAATAAATTTTAATTTATTTATTTAAAATAATAGAAGGATAAAATGAATATTGCCAGAAATTTTCTTGTCAATAGAAGCATTAATTCAACAATGACGTTTCCTTTCAACAAATCACAAGGTTTAGATTAATAATTCTAGAATTAAGAAAAAGGTTATTCGGTTTACTGGGGGAGGTTAATTTAATTATTTTTTGGGTTAGGATTTTATTTTTAATTCTCGATCAATAAAAGGGTTTAATTGTCAAAAATAAATGCTTAAACAAAGGTTAAAAAATAATGTAAATATTCGCTACTTTTTTAAGTTACAACATTTTGTACATTTACACAACAATGGACTGAAGCAGAATATGATAAAAAAGCAGAAGAGACATTAACTGCACTTAATGAATTCTTGGACGAGTTGCCTGAGAAGTTGAAAACTGACTCGGTTAAAAATTAATTTTTTGATTGAAGATTCCATTTAATCCATAAAATTTAGGCTTATGATATTTCTTATTCTATGGGAGTTCTTACAGGTTTATTTTTAAAAAATATTTTTATAAATTAAATATATTCAAGCACATATTGGCCCAAATATTGGAACTTTTGTTATTAATAAACAAACGCCAAACAAACAAATTTGGCTTTCTTCTCCTATCTCTGGACCTAAAAGATACGATTTAAGTTAGTTAAATATTATATTTTATTCTTTTAAAATTAATTTTTAGGTGATTCACTTCGATGGATATATAAACATGATGGTGTTAGTTTACACGAATTACTTGAAAAAGAATTTAGAGAAATTTATAAAACAGATAAAATTATGCTTAGAAATTTACCTTAAATTTATAAAATTATTTAATATTCTAATGGTTAGTTTATTTAAATTTTATTTTTTTTAAATTTCTATATATTTAAAAAACAATTTAAACTGAATATTAATCATTCTCATCATCTTTCACATTTTCTTTTTTTATTGGAGACAACAAATTGACAAAACTTTGAATTTGTTCAGCAAATTTTCTAAATTTTAGAATTAAAATTTTTTTTAAAAATTATAATAACCTATCTCGATTCCGATGAGCTTCAATTGTCTGCTTAAGCAAAACCTCTAATGGCCCTAAAATAATTAAATATGATTTAATAATTAATTAACTGTATGTATTGGAGGAGTGACGTTTTGGAGGAAGCCAATCAATCTTAAAATAAAGAATATTTTTAAGGAACATTTAAAAAAAAAGATTTACTGGTATTTGTGCACTCAACGCCAAACATTTTGGAATTATTGTTGGATTGGTAATAACTGCAAATTGAAGGGACATAACCACACAACGATTAACTAGTCCTTCCATTACTAATTCTTCAAGAAAAGCATCCGAAAGAATTCCACGAAAACAAAGAATAGAACGCATAATCTTAAATTTAGAAGAAGATAAACCTTTAACTTATTTAAAAATGATAACAAATTTTTAAACCTTTATAGACTTCCAAAATTGTCTATCCATAAATGCTGCACAACCAGTATCTACAGCCTCAATAGCACTAAAAATTAAATATTAAAAGGTTAAAAACATTAAAACTAAACTCTTTGCTGTAGAGAGGCACAAACGTGTCATTCTCAAGTATATCACGAATTCTTTTATTCAACTCTTCCAGAATCTTTAAAGGAATAAAATGTTCATAATTCAATTAAAAAGAACCTCTTTCATTCTCTTTGAACTTGCAGTAGATACTGGATAATCATCAACTAGAGAACGCAAAATTGTCGACAAATTGGTAGACTCTGTCAGTGACAATGGGTCCCATTGCTCTCGTATAATCCCTAAAATAAATAAAATTTACAGAGAAAAAATATTTATAAATAAAAATTGAGGGGAATTCATAAATGATAAATTTTCTTTTTTTAATTCTCTAATGGACAAACAAAAGCGTGTACTTGCAATTTTTGGAAAAACGACTTTTTCCACAACATTAGGGATTAATTGAACGAGAACTGGATGTTCAATACTTTCTAGACCAGAATTATCCAATCCTGCAGTCAACAGTTGATTATACCAAGGTAAGCAATGTAGTGGTAGTGAGTCATTCTAATGAAAAAAAAATTTAATATTTGGTCGTTGACCTTCAAACATTTTTTAAAATGATTTTTTAAGAGAAGAAAAAAGAAGCTTTATTTAATATAATTAAAAGAAAACCTTTAAAGGACGCCAATTAATCATTTGTAAACGAATAAAAGGCCCAAGCAGTTTAGGTAAGCATAAAGAGACATAAGCTTTTTCAAAAGAATCCTCATCTATTGCTAACCAATTTATAATTCTGGCGATTATTCGCTGTATTTGGCAAAAGTCTTCTTCGGTATCCAAAAATAAATCTGTTGCGTTTTGTTCTGATGAAGCTAAAATTCTCTTTAAATATTTAAATTAAAATAAAAAAGAAACAAAAGGTTTCTGCATAAAAAACTTCTTGGCTTTGTGTCTCTTCATCATCACTGCTTAATCCCTCAAAATGTGTAGTTACCCGTTGATTTGCTCGTTGAAGTCTTCGTCTCTTTCTTTATTTTTTAAAAGGATTTTATTTAACAAAAGATATGAAGAAATAAACCTTCTAGCCTCTCGTTCAGTTTCCCTTTGTACAAATTCAGGATTTGGACTTATAAAAGATCGGCCAGCTGCGTGTGCAGCACAACGTTCATATTGATCCTTTTTCTACTTAAAATTAAAAAAAAATCTTTAAAACCTGGACATCTTGTCTTCTCCTTTTAATTAATCTTTCTGTTCGTTGCCTCAACATTTCTGATATTCGTTCTTCCAAAGTAGTTATATTTAAAAACTTTTCATTAAGACAATCAAGCAAATCACGAGTGTAAATCCGAACATCTTGGAACATTTTAAATTTATGTTCCAGTTGAGGCATACAATGCTCTAACTAAAAATAATAACTAAACATTAAAATAAATATTTATTTGAAAAAGTTAGTTCCTTAAAATTATGATTACAAAAGAACAGAATATTTAATAAGCACTTCATAATTTTATTTAATAAAATTAAAATATTCTTCTCCATAAAAAAAATAATTTTATCATAATTCTTATTGTTAAACATTTAAATAAACAAATAAATAAAAAAAAAACCTTATGGATAGAATCTGTATTTTCCTCAACTTGTCCTTGTATTCGTTTTAGTTCAAACTCCCTTGTATCACGTAATTCTTTCTTTTCACCAATTCGGTGCTGTAAACTAGATAAAAGTTGTTCAAAAGAAACATTTGGTTTTGTAATATCTAAAAATGTGTTCCTTTAAAATAAAAATGTTTTTTTTAAATAACCTGGAATTATTGTAGAACTCTCAAGTTTTGGAGCAGAAGGAGAAATTTGTGTATTTTGTTGATGAACGTCTATAATTTCCAAGTCAACTTCAATATCCATTTCTGCTTCTCCTCCACCTTCCTTTTCCAATCGAGTATAATTTTCATTGAAATATAAACTAGTTGCTGCTAATTCGTTTCTCATTTGAATTACCTGACAGATAAATTATTATTAAAATTGTAAAGCATAAAACTATTTAATCTTAAAGGCTATGCAGGAGGCGGCGTGGTGTAATGGATAACATATCAGCCCGGTCAGCTGAAGATGCTGGTTCGCTCCCAGCCGCCCAACCTTTTGCATTAGCTAAGAAAGGAATAGCTGGCCCAGTAAAGCTTTACTAAATAAACATTTAAACCTTATTAGAACTGACACCCTTTCGTATTTGTTCATGCTCCCACCGTTGTAATTCATCCTCTTCCTCTTCTTCGACCTCAGAAATATTTTTATCTCCTTTAGAACATTTGTTCAGTTTCTTTCGATGTTTTCTTCCATTTGTTTTTTTATCAAGTTCATCTTCACCGCTGCTACCTTGTTCCAGAGACAGAAAATTGGCCTGTTCTTCTCGACGAGCATCTTCCTCAGTTTGAAGCAACTTTTTGGCTGAGTAAAAACTTAAAAATTAAAATGATTGTGATGACGTTCAGAAGTGGATATGTAAGAAAAATACTTGCCTTCCACCTTCATCCTCATCAGACATGTCATTCTCATCTTCACGAATTAACCGAGACCGTTCACCAGTTTGTCTATCTCCTTTGAGACGAATAGTATCATCCAAAGGTATAAATTCTCCAGAATTACTTCCAGTAGCAGAAGAGGCCCCAACCTAAAATTAAAATATCAAATTAGAAATAGCCAAGAGAAATACCTGTCTAAGAATTTCACGCTTCTTTCGTGCTTCATAAACTGCTTTGGCATCGGGAATTCCATCAAATGAAGTTGGAAATGCCTCCCGAACATCTTCCACAGAATCTAGACTAATAATTTCTTCTGGATATTTCTGGGACTCTAACTGACGAAACTGAAAAATGGGAAGGTAAATCGAAACTAGAAGAACATTTCAACAATTTTGAGAATTAAAATTTAGAAAAAGAACCTTTTCTGTTTCAGTTTTATTTTTTTGTTTATTAGCAATATCTTCAACCCCATTTTGGTTGTCTTCTCTTTTTACAGTAATATTATCAACTGTTGATTTTAGTTTTTCAGCTCTAGCAGCAAGAATCCTCTGCTTTCTTAGTGTTTTCTCATTCGAATCATTAGAGCGATATCCATGCTTCTTTAATTTAAATCCAGTTAAATCATCACCTAAAAACAAAAATAAAATCCTCTAAAATAAAAAATATAAAACCTTCGTCTTCGTTAAAACTGAGACCAGTATTTTTTGGTACGTTAAGTTGGAATGAAGTTTTTTCTGTGTCATCAACATTCAATGTAGATTCTATATCATCTGAGTTATTTCGCCTAGTTTGAGAATCTCCTTCTTCATCAATTCTTTGCCTAATATTTCTACCAGAATTATCACCTGTTTTAGATTTCAATTTGCGAAACATTATTCTTCTAAAAGTATTAAAATCTAAAAAAAATAAAAATAGTATAATCAACTCTGTTAAATTTTTTGACAATTTTTAAGATAAGGAAGTAATTCTGCCTTTTTTTTGCGGAAAAATTATTATTTTTTATTAATAAAAATTTTAAGGACAAATCAAATAATCTTATCTACATAAATCACCAAAATAAGTAAAGCAAAGCAAGAAACTAATTTGTATTCAAAGCTACTCAATTGATCGTACTCAAATTTGGAAGCAAATTTTCCTTCAACGTCTGTAATAGTCTAGTGCTTTTTCTCTCCATCTTTAATTCTCTTTATTTAACACACTATTTAATTTTTGAGCAGACCATTTTGTCAAAATTTTGCTTTATGAGCATTTTGTCCAAAATCATGAATTACATTTTGTTAAAATCCTATTAGGTTTGTAAAATGATCTAAAATTAATTTGAGTATCACATCATTTATTCAAAGTTTACTGAAAAGCAGGAAGCAATACTTAGTCATTCGAAAGAGCTCTTTAAGCTGAATCGTTTAAGACCAAAATCAGCTCAATTTAACAAATTTGAACTGATTTAGAAAATAATTTCATTTAGCTTTGAGACTCAAATAGGTATGTTCTCAATCCTATAGGTTTACAAAAAATTTTTTGACCATTTTGAGAAATCCTAAACCCTTAAGATTCTTATACCTTACTGTTATTTTCATCTGTTAATGTTTTATATTTAGAATACGGGTTTATTTTATTTTTCAGATTTCAACTTATTTCTCATATATTAGAAAATAATGTCTTCTGATGAAAACGAAAGTTTACATTCTGATGCAGATTTAAATGATGAAAATCCAAATTCTGATAATTTGTCTGGCGGTGAAGGAGAGGATGATGGGGGACAATTACAGGATAATGAGGATGCTGATTTTGAAAATTCAAGATCGTTAAAAAGAAAGGTTTTTTTTTAAGTTTTTGGGATTTTGTTTTTTGCTAAATTAGTTTAAATTTTTTACGGTTTACCTTTGAAATTTATATTTTTAATTTATTGTTATAATCTTTCTAGGCAATTACTTCTGACGATGATGATGAAGAAGACCAAAATGTGCTTGAAGATATAGAAGAAGAGGAGGAAGATGTTCGAACTCGAAGGACTAAAAAGAAGAAGCGCAGAACAAGAGTATAATCCTACTTTTTATTTTTTTATTATTTTCATTAGAAACGCCCAACAGCTCGTGATTTTATTCAAGACGATGTTGAAGTAGATGACGACGATGAAGAGGAAGATGATTATGATGGAGGTGATGGAGATGAACTCTTTGGTGTTGATCCAAGTGAAAGAGCTGAGGCTGAACGTTTTCTCAGAGAACAGGAAAAGCTGAAGGAGAAGCGAAGGAATAAATATGCGTAATTTTCTTGTATAATTAACTTTTAAAAACAAAATTTGCAGTGACATGACAGAGGAAGAAATGGAACGTTATTTCCAAGAGCGTCATGCTGCTCAAGTAGCTACACATCAAGGAGAACTTGACGAGGATGCTTATGATGATATTACACAAAACGGACTTTTGCCCAGCACAAAAGATCCAAATTTGTGGATTGTACGTTGTCGTCTCGGAGAGGAAAAGAATACTTGTTTACTATTAATGCGTAAATATATTACTCTTCAAACCACTGAAGAGCCTTTACAAATTAAGTCTATTGTTGTTAAAGAAGGGTTAAAAGGAATTATTTATATTGAGGCTTTTAAAAAGGCACATGTTGCTAAGGCAATTGAAGGTGTTTCCGCGTTAAATCAGTTTCAGATCACGGTTTTATTTTTGTTTTAATTTTTGGGTTGAGAAAAGGTTTTGGGTGTTTTTCGGGCTATCTCTTATTTATCAAATTGGCGGTAAATTGCTTATTTTTCTGTAATTTATATGATTTAAAGTTCTTTACTTTAACTAAAATATAATTATTTGTTTATTATTAACAGATGGTTCCAATAAAAGAAATGTCTGATACTTTACGTGTTGTTAAAGATACCCCTACTTTAAAACCTGGTTCTTATGCTAGAATAACTAGAGGAGTTTATAAAGAAGATTTGGCTCAAATTGATTTGGTTGATGTTGCACAGAATCGAGTACATTTAAAAGTTGTTCCTCGAATTGATTATACACGTTTAAGAGGAGCTCTTAAAAATCAGGTATTTTTTAATTTTAATTCTTATTTTCTTTTTAACTATTTAGGAAGAAAATCGACCATTAAGAAACAAGCGAAGACCTTTACCTGCACCTTTCGATTTGGATAGAATTAAGTGAGAAATGTTTTTTCTTTTTTAAATTAATTTTTAAATAATTAGAGCAATAGGCGGTGAAGTAACAAATGATGGTGATTTTTATATTTTTGAAAGCAGTCATTATAGACGTGGATTTCTTTACAAATCTTTTCCAATGAATGCAATTGTAAGAATTTTTATTTAATTTGATTTTAAAATTAATAGAAATGACTTAAATATTTTATTTAATTTTTACAGGTTGTGGATGGAGTTCGACCATCACTTACGGAATTGGAGCGTTTCCAAGACTCTGCAGAGGACCTTAAAAAAGAATGTAATTAATATTTTTTATTTTTATTTGATTTAACCTTTTAAAGTGGAATCCACTCATTTACGAGAAAAAAAGCACAATTTCTCCCCCGGGGATAATGTTGAAGTTACTGATGGTGAATTGGCAAACTTGAGAGGAAAAATACAAAGTATTGATGGAGATAAAATAGTGATACTTCCAGAACATGAGGACTTAAACGTAAATAAATTGTTAATTTTTACAAATATTTTATTCTTAAGGAGTTGTTAACATTAAATGCTTATGAACTGAAAAAGTACTTCAAAGCAGGTGATCACGTACGTGTAATTGGTGGTCGTTATGAAGGTGATACTGGATTAATTGTTCGTGTTGAAGACAAAATGGTTATTCTACTCTCTGATTTGACTATGAGCGAGGTTTTTTTTAATTCTTTAGTGTGGATTTTTACCTTTTTTTTGTTGGATCAAGTCTTTCGATATTTAAAGTCAGCTTATTTATTGTTGGGAAAATAGTCGCTATTAGATATTTTTAATTGCTTAATTATTTTTAGATGAAAATTCTACCCAAAGATGTACAATTATGTTCTGAAGTTGCAACAGGTGTTGAAAGAATGGGACAATACAAATACCTTGATTTGGTTATGTTAGACAAGGAAACTGTTGGTGTTATTGTTCGTCTTGAGCGTGAACATGTTGAAGTTTTAAACATGCATGGAAAGGTTAATAAAGAATAAATTATATCTAAAATTATTAGTTTTGAAATGATTTTAAAAAATTAATAAATATTTTTATTTGTTTAAGGTTGTAAGAATTAACCCACAAACAATTGATAGTAAAAGAGATTCCCGTTTCATAAAGGCTTTAGATTCTCAGAAGAATACAATACAAGTTGGAGATATGGTTAAAGTTGTAGATGGACCTTTTGCGGTATTTTTAACACTTTTTGTTTAAAATAATGTTTTAAATTTTTAGCCAAGAAAAGAATCTGATGAAGAAAAACAAGGAGAGCTTAAGCATCTTTATCGAAATTGGGCTTTTGTTTATTCAAGAAAACATTCAATGAATGGAGGAATTTTTGTTTGTAAATCTAAACAACTTCAATTAATTGGAGGGACAAAAGCTATGGATTCAATGCCAACATCTGCAATGGATTCTCAGAATTTATTGAGAAGTCCACATCCTTTAGAAAGTCCACGTCCATTTGGAGGAGGATTTACACCTGGACATGCCACTAGTGTATCGGGTGGACAATCTGTTCGTGGGGATCAAGGATTTAATAATAGAGGTTTTTATATTTTATGGAATTTTGTATTGTTGTTTGTAAACTTTCAAAATTTTAATTTAAAAAAATAGGCCGAAATGGAAGTATTACTGGATCCATTTCCACTGGTGCTGGTCGCCAAACTGTTCGAAGAAATATGTCAATTATTGGAAAAACTGTGCGTGTTCGCTCTGGCCCAATGAAAGGTTATATTGGTATTGTTAAAGACGCAACTGATTCAACTGTAAAAGTAGAGCTTCACACAATGCCAAAGGTTTTTTTTATTAATTAATTCAAAATTAAGTAAAAATATTTTTAGACAGTAAATTTTAATATTGACAAAGTTATGGAAGTTGGGGCTGATGTGCCAAGTGGAATGATGGATATTAGTGGGGCAGCAACCCCTGGAGCTGCTGGTGCTTTTGGCAGAACTCCAATGTATGGAGGTGCACAAACTCCGATGTATGGTGGTGCTCAAACGCCTATGCATGATTCCTGTAAGAATTTATTTTTAGATTTATCAAGCTTTTTGGGGTTTATTTTTTTTAATTTTATGGCTGATTTCCTTCTAAATTTATTTATTAAATATTTTAGTTAGTTCTGGTTCTCGAACTCCACATTATGGCTCTTCTACTCCTGCATATGATGGAAGTCGTACACCTCGTCAACCTTCAGCATCTTGGGATCCAACAGTTTCAAACACTCCTGCACATTCCTCTACACATTATGACGATGAATTTGATACTAGTGGATTTGCTGGAGCTATGACTCCAGCAGGTTCAATTGGAGGAGGAAATAGTCGTTTTGGAGGAGCGAATACTCCAATTGGTTTATTTAAATTAAATTATTATTTTATTTATTTAATTTAGGCACCCCAAGAAATGACATGTTTGGAGATTATGCATCAAGTTCCCATAGCGGTATATTTTTTTAAAATAATTTTTAAAATAGTTAGTTTTCTTATAATTTACCTCCTTGTGTTCTTATCCTTTCATTAAATAAAATTACACTTTTTAATTAAAGCATCTCCACATCCCTCTAGAACACCAGTTGGAGCATCTCCAGCTGGACCTCAGGAAATACGTTTGTTTTTATCATTGTTATTCAATTAACTGTGAAAAGTTTAGCCGATCATGAGTTAAAAAATGGTTCATGGTGTGATGTTGAATTGATGGTTATTGTCCGTAGGACATATTCAGATGAACGTTTATTTGGGATTGAAGGTGTAATTCGTACGAAAAAGGTTTGATATATTTTTTAGTAGGAAATATTTAGGAGTATTAAGCTATATTTATTGTGTAGAAGAGAATCTCCAATTTTCTTAGGTTCAAAAGCTTTGAAAACTATTTGAATAATGTAGTCTTTAGGGAAAATAACCATTTCAGGGGTGAAATAATTTTTAATTTTCTATTATTGTAGGAAGATCATTGCGTAGTTTGCTTTTATGAACAAGAAGATCATGATATTGGTTTTGAATTTTTACTTCCCAAAAAACCAGCTGAAGGAGATTCGGTTAAAATATTAATATTTAATTTAAAAGAAATTTTATCTAAAGGCTAGAGTAATTTACGGAAATCACAAAGGAACAAAAGGAACTATGATTTCAGTTGAAGGTGATGAAGGAGTTATGCAAAGTACTGGGGGTGTTAGACTTTTTCCATTACAAATTCTTTGTAAAGTGTATTAAAGATTTAAAAATTTAATATTTTGAGAATAAATGTAATTTGTTTTTGTTCACTAATTATAAAATAAAAAAATGCTTACGACACCCCCGATTCCCAGGACGTCTCCGTTCCAAGTACTAAGGAGGCCCAACGTTGCTTAACTTGCCAGATCGGACGGGATGGCGTGCTTTCAACGTGGTATGGTCGTAAGCGAAAGATTACATTATTTAGTTCTTTACAAAGTAAAAAACATTCTTTGTTGTTCATTTGAGCTTTAGTTTCTGACTTCTCTCATTTTTAACATCTACATATGTAGATTCTTTTCAAAAAATTCTGAAATACACAAATAGTAAAAATATTTGTTTACAACAAAATGAAAAGAGGGCATATGACATTCCTCTTTATTTTTATTTTTAGTTTTAATAGTAAACAAATAACAAGCAAGAGTTTTATTCCCCACAGTTAGAAGCTTTTAGTTCTCCCATCTTTAAATTTATAAAAAACTTCTCGATATTTATATGGAATTATTGGAATCAATTACTACTAGAATTGAAGGTATTTTTCATTAATTCAAGAGTTTAGATGGAGCTTCCCCTTTTAATCAAAACACTTCTTTTTAATGTTGATAGACTAGGGTAGACCCTTTAAAAATATTATTTTCTTTTCAAGATCAAGACCGGCCAATAACCAGAAATACAATAAAGGCACACCCAACTGATTCAACAAAAACACCTTCACCAACACCACGTGAAGTAGTTCATAAATTGGAAAGTTATATAGAAAAACCGTTAACTTTAAATACAATAAAAGTTCATCCATCAAATATATCAACGATGTATCAACAAGAATATCGTTCATATAATGGAAATAATTCAATTGATAATTGGAAGTTATTCAAGGAACATCCTTATTGGCTGGGTGGTACAAGCGGAATTACTCTATTATATTTTTTAGGAAAAATGAGGTGAATTATTAGAATTAAATATGTTGTGGATTTCTAAATAATTGTGAAATAAATTTTGATATATTTTTTTAAATTAAAAGATTTTTGAATTAAAACTCATTTTATTTATTTTAACATAACTGAAATAAAACAACATTTATTTCCAACAATAAATCTTAATTCTCATCCTTTCTTCTCAGTTAACGTCTGATGACACTTTCCACAGTAATGTCGATCCGCATGCCGTGCCATAAAGATTCCGGCACCACATGTAGCAGAGTTGCACTCAATGCGTTGACGTTGGATTTTGTCATTATCATCAATCTAAAGAGCAAAAATGCTTTAAATTGTTGGGATGACACAGGTTTTACTCCTGGATAATAAACAGTAAAACAGACCTTGTAAAGTTTGAGCACGGCTAATTTGACCTTCTTGCGTACGTGCTTTTGTTTTTTAGGACCGGTGTATTGCTTCTTCTTACGCTTCTTTCCTCCACCAAGCAAGCTAAACAAAAATTATATGAAAATGTGTCAAAGCCCCGATTAGTTCTTCTCTCAAATACTAAGAAAAACTGTTCATTATTATAGGGTGGTCGAAATCCAATAAAGAAATAATAAAGAAGGATACCTAAGTGAGAGGTGGATAGTTGAATGCTCCGTTAAAGTGCAACAATCCTCTAATTGCTCGCCAGCCAGAAGCTAAAAATAACTTGGAATATATAATTTAGTAAGCTAAACAAACCAAACGCTGTTGATTTGAAGGAATACCCTCAATATTTTCAATTTCGGCTTTTACATTCTCAACGGTATCAGAATCCCCAACATCGAGAGTTATGGTCTTCCCGGAGAGAGTCTTGACAAAAATCTGCATACTTTAGAACTAAAATTAAACAAAAGTAAAACAGTAATCCTATCGATGATTGATAAATCTGTTATAAACCGGATAAAAATTGATTTAGAAAATGAAAGTATGTATTTTGTTGTTGTTTATACGTTGCTGACCATTTTTAATTTTTTATGAGAATTAACATTTTGAAATATTTTTTAAATTCCAAAATGTAATTTTTGTTATTTTCCTCTTATTCTCTAGAATGCTCTTATAAATTATTTTATCCCTTTTTAGGCAATTTTTTAAAGATTTATTTTTTGTGATTATTTGCTTTAATTTTGTTTGAAGTTTTGAATTTTGGTTTACTTTAAGAATGGATAAAGGTTTATTTTAAATTAATTTTTAAAGCTACTAATAAGTTCAGAAATAACAAAAGAAGAAGAAAGATTTAAATGGCCTCGATTATGGTCTCCATCAAAATTTTCTCCAGCTCCAGCAAGACGATTACCTGAGCATGAATATAGAATTCCAGACACCGCTCCAAAGGGGATTTTTCAAATTTATATGGAAGAACATCCTTATCAATCAGCAGGAATTTTCTTTGGAGGATTATGGTTAATTTATAAATTTACCAAAAAATATTAGAATTTAGAGAGGAATTTTTGGATAAAAAATCTAATTTGATTCAAATTTAGTTTTGTTACATATTAAGGTTTTGTTTTTATAAAGTGTAAATTTAATAAATAATTCTTTTTTAAAATTATTTTCCTTTTATTTCGTTCAATACTTGACCCTTATGTCCATAACGTTTTGTCTAAAATTAAGTCTTGGTCATTTTGGGTTATATTTTTCTTTACAAGACTAGGTATTAGTGTTCCTTTAAATTTACCTACAAATACTTATTATTTAGAACAGTATCCTAATGTTCTTTCTAAATTAAAGATTAACATTTTTTCTAAATTTGTCTTTATCTTTTCTACACACTGACCCTTCATATTTTGGTTTTTTTTTCTCAACTCTAATATTTAAAAAAAAAATCTTTTTCTTTTTTATCACAATAATAATAAGTAATAATAATAATTTTTTAAATTTATTTTCTTTTAATTTATCCAATAAATTGTTCTCTTGTTTGTACTTCTTGTTTTCTCCAAGGATCTAAAAATGGTAATAAAGTAGGTGTTTGAGAATTTGAAGTAATTGTTGTTGGATGATGTAAAGGAAGTGGTGGAGGAGATGAAATATTTAAAGAAGAAGTTGATGGAAGAATTTCTTCATTTCTTTCAATTTGTTGTTGTTGAAATATATTTTTATTATTTGTTACTGGAACAGTCATTGTACGATTTACCTAATTATTTTAATAAAATTTAAAAATATTAGGGTAAATTAATTTAATTCTTCAGGGATTACACTATTAAAGCAAAAAATAATAATATTTTTAATTTTACAATAAATCTTATTTTTTTTTAAATTAATTAATCTTTCCTTTATTTAATTAAAACGAATTAAATTTTTTCTTACTTTATCTCTTTTATTTGCTTCTGGAGTGCTTTGCATAGACGACTGTATTAAACTATTAGTTTTAATATTTCTCCCATTTTCTCCTTTTTTATTAATTCTATAGGTAGATGCTGGTGTCATTGAACGTGAATGTGGTAGATATTGTTGTTGTTGTTGTTGATTAATTAAATGATGAAGGAAAGGAGGGGGTGGAGGTATTGGAGATGGACGTCCACCACCACCACCAGCAGCAGCAAATGAATGATGTGTTGGAATTATTGGATGTATTGGTCTATTAAAATTATGATGTCCATTACTAACAGTTCCATATATGGATGTGTTAATAGAAGGTGGAGCAGCAGCAGCAGCAGTTGTTGTTATTCTTCCACCGTTGCCACCACCACCACCAATTAATTCTTCACTAAAGAATATTTTTTTAAAAAAAGAAAATTCTTTTCTTTCATTAAAAGTGTTCTTTTCCCACTCTTTTTTCCTTCTATTGTTTAAATAAAAAACCTTCCAGTTGGAGTAACAATGTAAATTGGATCAACCGATTTGTAATGGCCACTTGAAGGCGGCATTAAAGGATTTACATAATATTTAGTTGCCAAATGTTTTCTTCTTCTTTTGCTTCCAGAACAACAAAAACTGAAACATTTGGCTAGCAAAAGGCACAAAAGAATAAACAAAACAAGAAAAGTTAGAGCTAAAGCAATTGTTAGACCAATAACTGGCTTTAAATGAGAGAAAATTAAAATTTAATTATTTTTTTAAATTAAAATTAATTAATTAAAATAAAATTTAATTTAATTCTAACCACCCAATTCCAATCAGATGATTGTTGAACAGAAGAAAATGAAGAAGAAGAAGAGACTTCTTTTCCTTCTTCTTTATTATTAATACTTTTAAAATCATTATTATTAATTGTTTCATTATTTTGAATTGCTAATTCATGTAAATTGGCTATATCTTTATTTGAAAATATTTTAAATGGTTTATTATGTCCTTGATATATTGCTAACTAAAAATTTTAAAAAATTAAATTAATTTAATTTTTTATTTCCTTTTAATTGATTTTTTTAAATTAATTAAATTAATTAATTTAATTTATTTCTTTTTAATTGATTTTAATTTTTTTAAATTTATTTAATTTTTTAAAAATTAATTTTATCCCTTTTTAATTAAAAAATAATTTTTTAAATTATTTTTTCTTTAAAAAATTAAATTAATTTAATTTATTTAAAAATTATTTTTAATTTTTTAATGACGTTTATTAATAAAATTATTATTTATTAATTTAACGGTAACCCCTTTGGAACGAAAAATTAATTTAAATGAAAAAAAATATATATAACAGGTTTTATTTTTGTAGAACATTTTGTTCTGTGTGGTTTTTGTAATTAAATTATTTTTTTCTTTTTTTTGTAATAATATATTTCCGTTAATTAAATATAATTAATTAATATATATATTAAATTAATTTAAAAAAATAATTTTTATAAAATTAATAAAAGGAATTAATGGAAAATTTAATTTTTTTAAATTAAAAAAAAATTTAATTTAATTAATTAATGTTAAATAATGGATTTTAAATTAATGTTCTTCTTTCAAAAAATTAAATTAAATTTTTTAACCTTTTTTTTATCTCGTACATAAATTAATAACATTCCATTATTGTCACATTTATTATCCCCCATTTCTGCTGATTCCCATATTTGTTTACTTACTTCATTTAATTCAGTTTCTCCTCCAGAATTTTCTACACGTTCAGAATTTGTTAAAATTAATAAAGCCTTTTGGAAGGGAATTAAAAATTAAATTTTAAATAATTAATTATAATTTAATTAAAATTAAATTAATTTAATTAATTATAATTAAATTAATTTAAATAATTAATTATAATTTAATTAAAATTAAATTAATTTAATTAATTATAATTAAATTAATTTAAATAATTAATTATAATTTAATTAAAATTAAATTAATTTAATTAATTATAATTAAATTAATTTAAATAATTAATTATAATTTAATTAAAATTAAATTAATTTAATTAATTATAATTAAATTAATTTAAATAATTAATTATAATTTAATTAAAATTAAATTAATTTAATTAATTATAATTAAATTAATTTAAATAATTAATTATAATTTAATTAAAATTAAATTAATTTAATTAATTATAATTAAATTAATTTAAATAATTAATTATAATTTAATTAAAATTAAATTAATTTAATTAATTATAATTAATTAAATTTAATTGAAATTAATTAAATTTAAATTAATTATAATTAAATAAATTAATTTAATTAATTAAAATTAATTAATTAAAAAAAAAACCTTAAAATCTTCATCATTTTTATTTTTTCTTTCACATCCAGAAGAGCATTGACAAGAAATATTTTTTTCTAAATCTTTTAATAAATTCTCTAATTGAAAGGAATCCTTTTCTTTTAATTTCCCAAGAGGGTCACAGACTGATTTTCCTTCTAATTGTCCAAAATTAAATTTAATTTTACATTGTTCATAATCTTTAAATATTTTTTCTTTTTTTTCTTCTTCTTCTAATGATGAACAAAAAGACTATTTAAAAGAAAATTTAATTAAAAAGAATTTTTTTTTTTATTTCTAAATTAATATAAATGACCCTATTATTTTTTAATTAATTAATTCTAATTAGATTAATTTATATTTAATTAATTAAATTAATTAAAATAATTTATTTATTTAAATTAATTAATTAATTTCTTTTAATTAAATTAATTTAATTAAAAAATAAAAAATATTTATTTATTTAAAAATATTAAAAAATTAATTTAAATATTAAAAAATAATTAATTTATTTATTTAATTTTTACCTTTCCATTTAATAATAAAAAAATAATAATTATTTGTTTATTTAAATGTAGTAAATTTTGCCTTCTTTCCCAATTAAAAATATTTAAATAATTAAACATTTTTTAATATTTTTTAATAATTTAAAATAAATAAAAATCTTTAAAAAATAATTAATTAATTTCTGTGTTTGGAATTTGCGCAAAAATGTGTGTATAGAAGCAACTAACGCCTGATAATTTTTAATAACAAAAAAAGAATGTTTTATTAAAGAAGACATATAACCTTTGCTTTTTTTTTTTAAGCAAATAAAAAATAAATTATTTATTTATTTTTAATTAACCCAATTGATCAACATTAAATGAAAAAAAAAATTTTTTTAATTTTTTTTGAGAATAAAATAATAAATTTTAACACTCAAATAAATAAATAAAAATTAATTAAATTAATTGAAATTAAATAAAATAATTAGAAAATAATTGGACTTTAATTCTGAGACTTAATTTAATTTATTAACAAAAGAATTAATTCTTTTGTATTTAACTACCTTTAAATAATTAAAAAAATCTAAAATTATTAAAATTAAATGCTTAGACAATAAATAAATGAAATAACTAAAAAGCCTTAAAAATGATTAATTAATTAAAATAAAATAATTAATTTAATGTTGATCAATTATTTGTTGATCAATTGGGTATAGACAATGTTTTGATAAATTTGAACATGCGCAATTAATTGCTTTTCTTTTTTTTAGGTGTTGTTTTTATTTTGTGCAATTAACGCAGTGAAAATAAATAAATAAATTAAAGAGGAAGGTTAAAATAAAAAAGAGAAAAAGCATAACCATAGGGGGAATAATTTAAAAAAAATTAATTTATTTATTTTTATTTTAATTAATTAAATTAATTTAAAAAAAATAATAAAATTTTTAATTTTAATTAATTAAATTAATTTTAAAAAAATAATAAAATTTTTAATTTAATTTAAAAAAAATAATTATTTTAAATTAATTAAATTATATTTTTTTATTTTTTAATAAAATTAATTTTATTTCGATTAAACAAAATTGAGTTTTTTTTTTAATTTAAATTAAAGCCTAAGAGTCTGTGCTTTAAATATTTTAAATAAAATAATTAATTTAAAAAAAAACAATTAATTGTACTAATAAAAGTTTAAAAAAAATAATAAAATTAAAGAAAATAAAAAAAGAGCAATTGCGCGACGTGTAAAAATAAATAAATAAATATAAATGAGAAGATAAAGAAGACACTAAATAAAATAAATAATTAAATTAAAATTTTTATTAAAAAAAAAAATAAACCAAAAAATAAAATTTAAAAATAATTATTTTTTAATTTTTTAAAAATATTTTTTTCCATTTAAAAATCAATTTTTAAAAATATATTACCGCCTGTTAGACACTTTAACCAACTTTTTTTTATGTCTGTATGTGTATATATTTATGTTTTTCTCTAAACAATTAAAAACAACAAACAACCTGTTTTTATTTTTCTTTTTAAAAAATTGAAACTTTATTTTTATTTTTTTAAATAAAAATCAATTAAAAGAAAAGAAAATAAATTAAATTTTTTTTTCTAAGAAAATAATTAAATAATTTAATTTATACATAGGAACATTTATATTTTATTTTCAATAAAAATTAAATATTTACAAAAATAACAATTTTTAATTTTAATTAAAAATTAATTTTTAAATTAAATTAAAGGAAAAAGGGAAACCAAAAAATAATTAAAAATATTTTTTAAAAAATAAATAAATTAATTTTTAATTTTTTTTAAATAATCTAAAAAAGGAATTTTTATATTTATTGGCAAAAAAAAAGAAAAAAATATTTTCTCGGGGACAAATAATAAAAAAAGGACAAATAAAATAAAAGTTTACAAATTTCTTAGTTAAAAAATAAAAAAGTTTATTTTTTTATAACACCAAAAATCAATCAACAATAATTTTACGTAATTAATACCAAAGATTTTTCTTTCTTTTAATTAATTAATTATTTAACTAATATTAAGGTTAATAATTTAAAAAAAAAATAAAAATAAATTTATTAAAAAAAAAAGAATATTAAAAATTAAAAGCTTATTTTTGTTTAAAATAAAATATTTAAATATTTTTAAAAATTTTAAATTTTTTATTAAAATTTTAATTATAATTTTTTTAAATTTTTATAAGTAATATACATAAAAGGTATTCTTTTTAAAAAATATTTTTATTTAAATTTGTCTGATTTTTACTACAAATTTATTTAAAAAGAAGAAAAAAATTTCTTTTTTTTCAACACAAAAAATACACTAAAAAATGCGTACATATTTAATTTATTACTTATTTTATATATTTCTTTATTTGTTGTTGTTATAGGTTGGTTGTGTGTATAGAAAGAAAAAATAAACTTGTTATTATTATTATTATTATTATTTTTTTTTTTTTTTTAATAGAATATTTTGTAAATTGCGTAAAAAAATTATTTTTATTTTTTTTTTGGTAGAGAAAAAAAAACGAGTAAAAAATTAGGCTAACTAAAGAAAAAGAAGTGTTTTTGTTAGGTCTGTTGCAAAAAAACTTTTCTTTTATTAATTAATAAAATTAAATAAAATTTATTTAAAAAATAAAAATATTTTTTTAGAAGAAAAAGGCACAATTTTTGTTTAATTAAATTCCAAAAAATTGATTTTTATTTATTTAAAAATAATTAATTTTAAAGGAAAATATTGAAGAAGTTTTTTTTCAATAAAAATTTTAATAACATTTTAAAGGAAAATTAAAATTAATTAAAAAAAAAAAAAGAATTTAAAGAGGAAAAATTTAATTTTTAATTGTAATTTAACAGCCAGAAAAAAAAATTTTTTTTGTTATATTTTTAAATGTTTATAATTTAATTTAGGAAAAAAAAATTAAAGGAAAATTTTGGAAGAAAAAAAAATAAATTAAACAAAAAACCTCATTTTAATTTTTAATAAAAATTCCTTCAGCAGCAACCCAAAAGGCTGAATAACCAGCATTTGGTGAACCAACAACTTCGCGTTGTCCAGAAATTGGACGATCTATTTAAATATTATTTGGTTATAAGAAAATCCAATTAATTAAAATTTCCCCAAATTAAAGAATAAACATTTAAATTTATTCTTCTTTTTTTTAAATAAAAAACTTTTTATAAAATAATCTCAAAAAAAAAAATTATTTTTTAATTAATTAAAAAATGAATTTACTAAAAGTTTGTCCACTTAAAGCCAAATAATTTCCAGTGTCAATATGTCTAAAACGTACCTAAATAGATTATATAAATTATTTAAATTGAAAAGAAAAAAAAACTTGTTCATCTTCTATCCAAACATCAGAAGCACAAACAACTCGGTAATGATCACCTGTGTCACTACTTTCATTCTCCTTTCCAAAACAAGAAATTTCCTTAAAATTGATTTATTAAAGTTTAATTGAAAAGTCTTATTTTTTAGAAAAACTTTTAATTTTTACTCAATAAAACCAATTAAAATTAATAAATTTAAAAAAATTAATACATTATTTCCTTTGCTAAGCGGTGCTTCAAAATCATGTGAATGAAGGAAACAACGTGTCTGTAAATGCATCAATCTAATAATATCATCACATTTAATTGGGGTGCCACGTTTACATTGTTGATTTACAGCTATTTAATATATAATTAATTTTAAATTAAAAATAAAAACAAACGTCCTAAAATTTGCCAATGTGAATTTACATCATCGCTATGAGTCATTCCAGTGACAGATTGTTGTCCAGACCCAGATCCATATTTAATTTCATGGGAATGTAGTCGAATATTGTCTGCTGCATTTTGAAGTTTTAAAACAGTTCCGCAAGTAATTGGATCATCACCGCTGTTTGATTCGGCAAAATTAAAGATTAAGGAAAGAAACAATGGTAGTAGCTTCATAGATTTATCCATAATTGGTCTGAAAAATCAAATAAAAGGAGGTAAAAAAAATACAACGTGAAATTTTTAAATTTTTACGCGTTGGCATTATGTGTTTAAATTTTCATTATGTCAAGTTTTCATTAAATAAAAGAACAAAAGGAAGCAATTATTTGGTTAATTTTTCTCATTTCTCTTTTAAAATGAATTTAAATAATTTTATTTTCAAGAAATTTTTTTAAATTGAATGTCAGCTCAGCATTCTCTTCTTTATAAAGTAGGCAAGTGGACATCTGTTTTTGTTACACCTATTTTTTGTTGGACTTACATTTACTTCGACATGTAATTAACAAAATATTTTAATTTAATTATTCTAAATACATTATTTAAGTCGTGATAATTATTTGTACAAGACTGGTCAACGAAAATCGATTATTGATCATATTGCTGAAGAACAAGGAAAGGCTTACTTGGAATATCAAACACTTACATCTTCAAATAGTCCTTACACAAAAGGACATAATCCTTATCGTTGAGAGAATAATTTAGGTTTTTTATTTATTTATTTATTAAAAAAAGGGTTTTCTTTTTTAACCGTTAAATTCTTAAATTATTTTAATCTTTTTCATTCAGAATTAAATTATGGGACTTTGTTCTCATGCTCTTATTTTTGCAACCGGAATATATTTGGGCATTTGCTTTGACCAGCGCTACGACATCCCTAAAATTCCACCACCTGATGAATTGTATAATAAAATGTTAGAATTTTTAGAAACAAGACGAAAAAAATAGATTAAAATATTGTCTTTTTTTTTTAATTAGTGAAAATGTAGTTCTCATATTTTTTTTTCAATTTTGAGACTGATGAGGATTGATTCTTTAGTCTTTAATAATTTTAAATTTCTAAAAAAAAAAAGATTTTATATGAGAATTATATATTTTTGCCGTGATTTTCTTTGCTTTTTTGTTCATTTTAAGTTATTAGAATAGTTTGGCTTTTTTTTCTTTTTACAATTTTCGTTAATGTTCACAAATAAGAGTTTTTTACTCTAAAGTAATTTTTTGTTACGTGTTTATATAAAAAGTGATTAAAAATTGTAAACATTTTACTGTCTTTAATTATTTAATATTAATTTATATTTCTATTATTCTCTTTAATTAATAATATTTTAAGTTTTTTTTAACAAGGCAGAAACAACAGAATGTCGCTTTCGGCAGCCTCTCTTTCGGCGCTTAACTTTGATCAACCGCGCATTGATTTTGTTCAATTAGATTCATTAGTATGTATTTTTTTATTTTAAGTGTCTAAATAAATTCTTTGGAATTTTCCCTTATTTTTGTATATTTTTAATTAAACCTCTAATTTCTTATTTGTTGACTAACATACTTTTTCAGGTTGTGATGAAAATTGTAAAGCATGGTGATATTGAATTCTACGCTGGTATGTCTAAAATTGCTGGAGAGACTTGCCAAGGTATTCTTACTGGTTTAATCTCTATGGAGGAAAAAGAAAAAAAGTTGGAAATTACTAATTGGTATATACTTTTAATGATAATTGATTTAATTATTTAACAGTTTTTCAACAACACGTTCTGATATTTTAGCTGATGGTGATGAACTTTCGGCACATGATCCATTAGCTTTTGAAGAAGCAAAAAACAATGAACTTCCTGAGATGTTGAAACGTTTTCGGTTTGAAATTAATTTTTAAATAAATTTATTAATTATTTTAAAGGATGATGAATATTGACTATGAAATGGTTGGCTTCTACCAAGCTTATCCTTTTGGAGCTTGTTTTAACATTGATATGTTTATTTCCCTTGTTGATTATCAAATTAGTCAGCAAAATGGTGTTGTTTTAATTTATGATCCAATTCGTACTCGACAAGGAACTTTAACTATTAAAGCTTATCGACTTTCTCGTAAAACATTGGAATTGTCAAATATTGGAGATTGGTCTCCAGAAGTGTAAGTTAATAATTAAATTTAATTTATTTTTGAAAAATGTTATTTAATTTTTATTTAATTTTTTCCTTTTAATTAAAAAATAAATTCTTTTTTTAAGTACAAAACAAGCCGGTTTAAATTTTTCCAACTTTTTTGAAGAACTTCCTATTGTTGTAAAAAATAGTCATTTGATAAATGTATTACTAGCTGAATTAGCTCTTTCTTCACATGGAAAAAAGTCAACAACGTTTCTGGAGCTTGGAACTAAAAGAGCATTAGAAAGGTTTTTAATTAGTTTAATTTTTTTTTCAATTAATTTTAGGTCTGTTAAGGCTTCTATGGGAACTGTTGATGAATTAAATAAAGCAATTAATGCCTATGGGAGATATACAGTTTTTATTTTCTCTATTATTTTAAATTCAATTTTTTAGGCTGAGAAACAAAAATATGATGCAATATATAACACTATGATGCAAAAACGGGTTTTCTTTTAAATAAAGAAGAATTGTTTAAATTCTTTTTTTTCAGGCAGCAGAGAATGAGGCAAGACTTTCCCGTGGTGAACCACCCCTTTCTATGGATGAAATTAAAAAACAATTAAAACAACCACAAATGCAAACCAAAAATGGAATGCTTGATCTTTTCCTTGGGGCACTTGATGCTAATGCTCATGCAACTTTTCAAATCGCAGTAATTTTTTAATTTATTTTTTTCTCTTCTTTACCCTTACAAAAGGTCAATTTATTGGTAAAAGAGAAAAAAATAGAATAAATTAAAATAATTTTTTTTTCTTCTAAATAAAAGGCTGCAAACGAAAATATGGCAAAGCTTCATTTATCCCAATCTGTTAGCAATCAACAATTGTCAGGTTTAGGTAGTATTCAATTACTTGGAGGAGGAACAGGCGATAGAAGATAAATTAAAAAAGGAAAAGAGATTATTAAATATTATTTTATTTTTTGGTTCAATTTAAAGAAAAGGTTTCTTTTTAAAGTTTTATTTATTTGTTTGAAAATATTGAACCTTTATTTTATATTTTCTGTTGAATAATTAATTAAAGAAGTTAAAAATATAAGTTGTTTATATTTATATTTTTTAAAAATAATATGTACTTATATACATATTTATTTATTTTTATTTAATTTATTTCTTTACGATAATATTTATCTGATCATTTTTTATTTCTTCAATTTTATTTCATTTTTTGTTTAATAAAAAAATTTTTTTTCCTATTTTAAATAATTTATTATTTTTATCACATTGAATTTTTATTTTATTTATTTTTTAAATTCAGTTATTTTTTCTTTTTTTTTTATTTACTCATAAAATAATTAAATTCATCTATTTTCGTTCATATATAATCAATATTTTTTTTGTCGATGATTTTATCAATTTATTCATCCTGAATTTAATATTAAAAGAACTTAATTCTTTTTAATTAAATAATTTTTTTAAAAATACTTATTATTCTATAAAGTATATATATTTATGTACATATGTGTAAAGGAGTGTGTGTGTGTGTGTGTGTGTATATATAATCATGTGAAAGAGATTTAAAAATTCCACGTTTGAAATTTTTATATTTCTAGCATTTTTATTTTTCTATTAAAATTGTTTATCTATTGGACATATTATTTATTTAATTTTTTTTTTTATTTTATTTCTTGAAAAGCTAAATAAACAAATCTTATTGTTAAATAATTTATTGCAAAAAATAAAATTAAAAATTTTTTTTTTTGGCAATTTTCAAAATTAATTTTTTATTTAATTCTTATTGTTAGACCACTAAATTTAATTTATTTTCTTTAAAAAAAAATAAAAAAAAATTTAAAATGGCTACAACACGACAAGAAAAAATAACCTCTACAACCCTTGGACATCAATATACAAATATTTTTTTAGCAGTTAGTTCATATTGGACATGTTCAATTGGTTTAGTTTTTATTAATAAACATTTGTTAAGCAGTCCTGATATTGAGGTTTTCTTTTTCTTTTCTTTTTATTTATTTAAATTAAGTTGGACGCTCCCCTATTTATTACTTGGTATCAATGCCTTGTTTCTTTAATTCTTTGCTTTGCTGCTGATTTATTTTCACAGAATTTTCCAGGTTTAATTACATTTCCTCGAATGGCTGTTGACTTAAAACTTTCAAAATCGGTATTTTTCTTAAGAAAAATATTTGTTAGAAAATGTTCTTTTCTAAAGGTTTTACCTCTTTCCTTAGTTTTTGTTGCAATGATTACTTTTAATAATTTGTGTCTTAAATATGTTGGTGTTTCTTTTTATTATGTAGGACGTTCATTGACTACAGTCTTCAATGTGGTATGAAATTTTAAAAAAATTAAAAATGTTAAAAACAAATCTTGAAACGAACTTGGGTCTACTACTTGGGGAAACGGGAACTATACCACTTAGCCACTAAAGGATTTTAACATTTTTTAAAAATTGTTTTGTCATATTAAAGAAAATCCTTCTTTTTCTATTAAGATTTGTTCTTATTTAATTTTGGGACAAAAAACTTCAAAAAATGCCCTTCTTTGTTGTTTAACTATAGTAGGTGGTTTTTTTCTTGGAGTTGATCAGGAAGATGTTGCCGGTTTGTTTTTTAGTTTCTTTTAAATTTATTCTCAATGTCAAAGGTACTTTATCTGTAATTGGCGTTGTTTTTGGCGTTTTGGCTTCTTTATTTGTTGCTCTAAATGCAATTTATACAAAGAAAGTGCTTCCTATCGTAGGGGATTCAATATGGAGAATGACAATGTATAATAATTTAAATGCTGTTTTGTTATTTATGCCTTTAATGCTTTTAACTGGAGAATTGGGAACAATTCCTTATTCCCCTAATATTGTTACACCAACATTTTGGTTTTTAATGACAATAAGTGGATTCTTTGGATTTATTATGGGATATGTTACAGGTTTATTTTAACTTTATTTTAATAGTTAAAAAGCTT
This sequence comes from Meloidogyne exigua, assembly GCA_018905775.1. Lineage (NCBI taxonomy): Eukaryota > Metazoa > Nematoda > Chromadorea > Rhabditida > Meloidogynidae > Meloidogyne > Meloidogyne exigua. Next base: position 1,516,094 of record JAGUQR010000011.1, read on the forward strand.
TTTTTCTTTTAAAGCAATTTCTCTAAAAGCCTTATAAAAGAGTTCCAAATAAATTTAAAATTGTTAGGTTGGCAAATCCAGGCTACCTCAGCTTTAACACATAATATTAGTGGAACAGCTAAAGCAGCAGCACAGACTGTTATAGCTGTTGGATGGTGGAGAGAAGTTAAACCTTTCTTGTGGTGGTTATCTAATTTGGTTGTTCTTGTTGGTTCTGCTGCTTATACTTGGGTTCAAAAAAAGGTTTTTTCTAATTATTTAATTTTAATTTAAATATAAGGATATGGACAAACGTTTTCATGAAAACCAGGGAGGACAAGAAAATGAAAAAAGTGAAGAAATAAGAAAAATGAAAAGTTTAGATGAAAATGGGATTAGATTAAATGGAATAAATTCAGCAGAACAAGGTTTAATTAAAATAGGAAATAAGGAAGAAAATATTTAATAATTAGAATAAATATTGGGATTTTTTGGGGTAAATATTTATTTAATTTTTGAGTGTATTAATTTCCTTTTTTTATTTTTTTGATGGTTAGAATTGCTAGCAATTTTAATTTAAAGTCTAAAAAATTCTTTAAAATTTCCCTTAAAAATAATTTTTTAATTTCTGACCTCTTTTCTCCTTTTTTTTTAAATTTTATTTTCTCTGATACAATTTTTGATGGTATATATTTTAATTAAAAAATATATTATTATTATTCTTTTTTTTTTAATATAACAGGTTTGATTAAAAAAATAAAATTAAAAAAAAAAAAATTTTTGATCAATTCTGATGTATTATTTAATATATTGTATTTATTTATTCTCCTACTATTTTCTTAAAATTATTTTTAAATATAAATATTTAATTTAAAAAAAAATTTAATTTTTTTCCTTTAAAAATAAAGCATTTATTCTTCTCACCAAATAAATATAAATAAATAAAGCATATAAGGTAAGAAAAAAAAAGGGGTGGATGTATTTGTTGGAGGGAAGGCTATTTTGATTGCCGGACCTTTTATAGTCAAGGGGAAAAGTTTTTTTATTTTTTTACAAACATAAAAATAAATAAATAAATAAATATTTATTTATTTATTACATTTTTAGTGCAAAACAAACAAAAACAAATGAAAAAAAAAAAGAAATAATTTTTAAAAGTTTTATTTTGTATCTTTTTTCTAATCATTTTTATTATTTTAAAAGGTCTCTTCTTTTTTAAATTAAGAAAAAATTAGAAATTTTTTAATTTAATTTAAGCTAAAAGAATTAAACTTTTTTATGTAAAAATGTTTGCGGAAAACATGTCAAAATATTTATTTTTTAATTAAAATAAACAAATATTTTTTTTCCTATTTTCGGAAGGAATTTTTTACCAAAAATTGTAATTAATTCGTATTTTCTTTAAAAAGTTTTTTTTTTAATATTTTCTAAGAAATAACAAATATTTATTTAATTTAATTTAATTTAATTTAATTTAATTAAATTTTTTAATAAATAAAATAAAAGAAAAACATTAAAAATTAGTAAAACCATAATTTTATTTTTAATAAAAAAAAAAAGAAAAAGATTAGTGTGTTTTTTCCACATAAATTAACACATAAATATAACCGCCTTTTTATGGCCATTTTTGTTAATAATTAATTCAGGTCATTGCCTTCATTTTTCCAAAACTATTATTTTGTTGCGCAGTGCCGACAGATGTTTTTATTTTTTTTTTGTTTTTCTTTTAGATGATTAAAAGGACTTTTATTTTAAATTTTAAAATTAATTAATTAATTCTAAGAATTTTGTTAAAATTAATTTTTGAATTTTTTCCTTTAAATTAAAAAAAAAAAAAGTCCGCAAATTTTGTCCGCAAATAAAAATATTTTTTTTTTCAGAACATTTTAGGTTGAAAAAAAAATTATTTTTATTTATATTAATTTAAAATAAATTTATTTTTATTTTTCTTTTCTTCTTATTAACTTCCTTTAGTTAAAGAAAAGTCTCCCCATTAAAGGCAATGGTCACAAAATAAATTATGCAAATTCAATCAACAAATGCCTTTTATTTAATAAAATAAAATAAAAAAGAATTTTTTCCTTTAAAAATAAACTTATATTTAATTTATTTTTAAATTAGAAAAAATGTATTTATTTATTGTAGAAAAAGCTTTAAAAAATTATTATTTAAATAAAGAGAAAGAAAGAGAAAGAAAGAAAACAAAAGAACAAGAGAGAAAGAGAGAGGTAAATAATAATTTATTTACTCTCTTTCTTTCTCTCTCTCTCATTTTTATTTTATTCTACCTCTGACCATTATATATAATTTTAATTAATTTTTCTTAATTAAAAAAAATTAATTTTAAAAATATTTTAAAGAAAACAATTTAAAAAAATGAAAATATCATAAAATGGGTATTTTATCTCTGATTGGAATTCACCCAATTATTTGCCCATTTTCTTTTCTTTTAATTTTTTTATTTAAATTAATTTATATCCCAGCAATTGAATTACTTGAGAGAAGAAATTTAAATATTCCAAAAGGTTTTTAAATTAATTAATTAATTTTTTAAAAATTATTTAATAGAAAATCAGGTTCCAGATCCTCCAGAAAATGTAAACAAAAATAAATAAATAATTAATTAATTAATTTTTTAAGTTTCGGGTTGAAAGGTTAACCCCAAATTCTGCTACTTTAAGGTATTTAAATTAATTAATTTTTTTTTTAATTTAATTATTTAATTTTTTCAATTATAGTATTCTTCTCCTTATTTTTTTTAAATTTTATTTAAAAAAAAATTTTTAATTCCTTAAAAATAATTCCAAATAAAATTAATATTCTGTCATGTAAACAATTTAAAATAAAAAGAATTAATTTAAATTAATTCTTTTTTTATTTTTTTAATTTTTAGATGGAATCCTCCCTCTTCAATTAATAATATTCTTGTACGTGGGTATACACTTTCCTATGGAACTGGCTCTACTGACACACGTAAAGTTGTCTTGGAAGGTTCTGAAAGTGTTGAGTATACCCTTGATATGTTAAGTATGTTAACTATTTTTGGGATTTTTTTAATAAATAAACAGAGCCAAATACAAGTTATGTGTTTTCTTTAACTGCTTATAATGAAGCTTATGGAGAAGATTCTTCTCGTGTTATTCTATTAATTAAAACACCAATAATTCCTGAAGCTAAAGATATTCCATTAAAAGAAGAAGAAATAAAGAATAATTTATTTAAACCAACTGGACTTAGAATAGAAAAAACTGGGAATATTGATGAATTTTTACTTTTTTGGGAAGAACCTAAAGTTAATAAAGAATTAATATATTATATTGTACAGTAAGTTGATTAATTTTATGGAAATATATTTGAAATTTATTTGTTTATACAATTACCAACTTGTTCCCTTCACACTACCCCCTTGTTCCCTTCACACTACCCCCTTGTTCCCTTCACACTACCCCCTTGTTCCCTTCACACTACCCCCTTGTTCCCTTCACACTACCCCCTTGTTCCCTTCACACTACCCCCTTGTTCCCTTCACACTACCCCCTTGTTCCCTTCACACTACCCCCTTGTTCCCTTCACACTACCCCCTTGTTCCCTTCACACTACCCCCTTGTTCCCTTCACACTACCCCCTTGTTCCCTTCACACTACCCCCTTGTTCCCTTCACACTACCCCCTTGTTCCCTTCACACTACCCCCTTGTTCCCTTCACACTACCCTCTTCCTTTTCTTTAATTATAATAATTAACTAATTTCAGATATTGGAAAGATTCTGAAACAAAAAATAATCGCCGAGAAAATTTACATAAAATTAATATTAAACAACCACCAGCATTATTAACAGGAATTAAATTAAAAGATAGTTTTAAATATTTTGTTAAATTACGTGCTGTAGCTGCCAATGGGTCTTTAAGTGAATGGAGTGAAAAATTACCTTTATTAAGAAAAAGCGAAAATAAAAAAATAAAAGGAAAAATTAATAAAGGAAAAAAAATAAAAGAAATAATTGAAGAAGAAGAAGAGGATTTTTGTGGGTAAATAAAATTAAAATAAATATTTATTAATTTTATTAAATTATTATTAAGCTTTGAATTACCTTCAATTTGTGAATTTTTCCGTGAAGGTCCATGGCATTGGGAAAGAAGAAATAGCAGTAAAGATGGGTTTAGTATGGTTAGAATATTTTAATTTTAATTAAATTTAATTAAATTAATTTTTAAAAGGTTATTAGAGAACAATTTAAATTTTTAAAAGAACAAAAATTATTAAAAAATAATGAATTATTTTATGGACGTTTATTATCTCCAATGTTTAATTTAAAATCAAGTGAAACATTTTGTGTTAGTGTACAGACAAAGTTGGAAAGAGGAGGAAATGGTTAGAGAAAAAAAGAAAAATTTAATAAACTTTGTTTTAAAGAGAGAGAAATAAAATAAACTTATTTTCTAAAGAGAAAAAGAAAAATAAACTTATTTTCTAAAGAGAAAAAGAAAAATAAACTTTTTTTTAAAGAGAGAGAAATTAAATAAACTTTTTTTTTAAAGAGAGAAATAAATAAACTTTTTTTCCTTTAAATATTTAATTAATTTAAAGGAGCCATTTTTCGTGTTGGTATTCGTTTTGAAAGTGATCCTTTCCCTGTTTGGTTATATAAAAAATCTCTTCAACGTTTCTACCCTCAAGGGGAGTGGTTACGTTTAAGTTGGCAATTAAAAAGAAAATTAATTAATAAAAGAGGATTTCAGGTAAAAAAGAATTATTTTAATTTAATTTTATTTCATTTTTTTAAAAAAAAGTTAATTTTTGATATTTCAAAACAAAATGAATCAGAACAAATTAAATTCTTTTTTTCATTGGATAATTTATTTGTACGTGCTTCTGATTGTCCTAATGAATTAGAACCTTATTTTGGCTCTGCTCCAGGTAAATAAATTATTTTTAAAATTATTCTAATTAAATTTTAAACTTTCTTTTTTTTAATAAATATATTTTTTTACAATAAAAATATTTAAAAAATATTTTTAATTATTACCCTTTTTTCCTCTCTCCTTTTATTTATTTATTCGGGAAAAGAAAATGCACATAAAAACTATAAAAGCTTAAAAAAGGTTGTAATTATTGTAACAGTCTTTTTTGAGTGAATAGAGAAGAAAAGGTTTAATAAAAAATACAAAAAAAACACACACACAATATGTTGATTTTTTTTTGTATTTTCTTTTGTATTATTTAATTAATTTTTGTATTTTTTAAAAACCAGAATTTTGTAAATAATTAATTATATATTAATTTTAAATAATTATTAAATTAAAATAATATCAGAATTTCTTTAAATAAGACAAAGAAAGTTTAATTAATTAATTAAAAAATTAACTATTTATTTAATTCTTTTTTTTAATAAATTAAATTAATAAAGAAAAAATATTTTTATTCACTAATCCATTTATTTATTTTTATGCCTTCTCGACCTTTCTTTTTTAATTTTTCTCTCATCAAGAATAAAAAAATATATTTAAATAATTATGGGGGTATTTCCTTTCCCCTCCCCTATCTTTAAATAAATAAAAATATTTTTTTTATTATTTTCTCTTATTTTTATTTTAATTATTTAATTAATTTTTACTTAATATTTAATAATTATTAAACTCTCTTTATCTTCATACAATTAATAATTAATTAATATTTATTATTAATTTTTTCCCGTCAAAATCCGTTATTTGTGACATTATTATTACCTCTTTTTCCCTTCATTTTTATTTTTATTATTTATCCATTTCCTATTTTTTTTTTTAATTCCAATCAAATATTCTTTTATTAGTAGAAGATCAATTTAATAATTATTTATTTTTCTTAATTTATTTTTCTATTAATTTTTTAATTTAATTTAATTTTTTACAGTTCTTTTTATTTAAAAAAAAAAGTTTTATTTATTTTTGTAAAGTTTTATTATTTTTGTATTTTTGTATAAATGCTCATTTTATTATGTGTTTTATTTATTAAATTAAAACTTTATTTTTTCTGATTTTTCTGATTTTTTCTTTTAAAATATTTGATGTATTTTATTTGTATTTTATTTTTAATTTTTTTCCTTAACATTTTTCACATTTTTGCTTTTTTATTTTTCTTTCCATTATTTTTTCTTTTTTTCCCCTTGGGGGCTATGAAAATTCTTCTTTTTTTTTAGTTTTTTGTTTTATCCACATCTTTATCACTTTAAATATTTTTTTTTTTTAAATTCTGAGATGTTTAAAAATATTTTTAAAAAATATATATAAAAAATTAAAAGAATTTATTTTAATTTAAATTAATTTTTTTTTTTAATTTTTAAAATTTAAAAAATAATTTTATTCTTTAAATAATTTAAATTTTATTTTCTTTAAATTTTCGCGCTCCAATAAATTAAAAAAAAAATTTTTTTTTATGCCAAAAATTGTCACCTTTTTAAGTATTTACTGCAAAATAGATAAAAGATGCTCTTCTTTCTCTTTTATTTTCTTTAAAAAAAAATTATTTTAAAGAAGCACTCATTTTTGGCAATTTTCCGACCATTTTCTAGGACATAAATTTAAGCTAATAATTAAATTATTTTTTTAATTTTTAATTCCTTTTCTTTCAATTAATTGAAAAAATAATTTTTTAGATAAATTAATTTAATTAATAAAAATTTTAATTATTATTATTATCTACATAAATTAAATGTAAACTTGTGGAAAATAATATTTATTTATATTTATTATTTTAAAAATAAATATATAATTTAAATGTTTTATATTTTTATATTTTTATTATTTAATTATTTATTTTTATTTATTAATGGAACATTTAAATCTTATGAAATTCCAGGCGGTAAATTTATGAATTTATTTTTAATTCTATAATTATTTTTCTTTGTTTTTAAAATATTATTTAATTTATTTTATTTATTTCACAGCTTGAAATTTTAATTAAATTAGGATTAGTTTATTAAATTAATTTTAAAATAAATAAAAACAGAATCTTAATATTTATTCTTATTTTTGTGTTTCTTACCTTTTAATTCTGATTTTTGTATTTTTGATTGTTTTTTCTTATTTTTGTGTTTCTGTATTGTTCTGTTTCTTACCTTTTAATTCTGATTTTTGTGTTTCTGTATTTCTGATTGTTTTGTTTCTGATTTTTGTTTTTCTGATTTGTATTTTTGCTTTTTATTATGTATGTTTATATTTCTTTTAACTACAAAATTAGCATAATATAAAGAAAACACAAAAGATTAGTAATATTCAAAGCTTTAAAAGATTAATGTAAATATGTGATGTATTTAAATTAGGGGAAATATGACGATAATTATTTATTTAAATAATAAATTCAAAATTAATAAGGATTTAATTATTTTTATAAAATAAAGGACAATTTGAATTAATTAATTTTTTTAAAAATAGATGAAGAGACAGAGGCTAATTTGCTTATTCCTGTTGAGAATCTAATAGACACAGATCCAAGGGTTTATCGAACTGCAGGATTAGATGGTCTACCTGCTGTTGGAATAAAAGTAAAAACTTAATTTATTTAAATTTTTTTATTTTTTTAATTAATTAATTTAAAATAATTTTTTAAAAAATAATTTAGCGTGGTGTAGAAATTGTTGTCCCCTATAGAATATATTTACCTCGAAAATTCTATCGGTATTCTTCTTTTTTCTTTCATCAATTATTTTATTTTTTTTAATATTTAAGTAATTTTGCTATCCTTGCATCTGTTCGTCCAAATGATAATTTGGGTGGTTTTCTTTTTGCTGTTTTAAATGCTTTTGATACAATTGTTGAATTAGGGGTTAAATTACAATCTGCAGGTAATTAATTAAATTTAATTAATTAATTAATTAAATAAATATTAATTTAATTAATTAATCTTTAAATTAATTAATTAATTATTAAATTAAAAAAAAAGGTCCAACACAAACAAATATTTCACTTTTCTATACCGATTCTTCAATTGATTCATCAGAACAACAACAACAACGTAAAAGTAAAGTTTTAGCTTCATTTTTAGTTCCTGTATTTTCTGGTCAATGGACACAATTTGCATTAGAAATTCATGAACAAACTGTTGGTTTATATTTTAGATGTATGAGATATGCTGTTAGACAGGTTAATTAATTGAATTCTGAAAAACACATTAAAAATACAAACCAGAATTTTCTCTAAAAAAGTTGTATTTTTTAATTCTGATTTTAAAACTGTATTTTCAAGTTTATTTTACTCTTCTTTTTAAAAACACAATTCCTTATTTTTATTCTTTATTTTTCTGGTGTGTTTTCTTTTTAATAAATTAAGGAAAAATATTCTGATTCTTTTAAATTTTATTTTTAATTATTAAAGTCTTCTCCTTTAAAAAATATTTTTTAATTAATTTATTTACCTATTATTTTAAAAAAAAATATTTTTTTTAATTAAAAAAGATGATATTTATTTATTTTACAAAAAAAAAAGTTAAAGAAAAAAAATATTTTTTTAAAAAAATAAATAAATAAATAAAATTATTCAATTTATATAAACAGGTGTATAGACACCCTACACAGCTGCAAATGGATGATGCTTCTAAATTATATATTGCAAATGCTGGTCCTATTATTGGTGGGGGATTTGAAGTAAATTAATTATTTTTTATTTATTTATTTTTCTTTAATTAAAAGAAAATAAAATGGTAATTTTATTGGTTGTTTTTTTTCTCTTTTATTTATTTAAATAAATAAATAAAATAAAATAAATATTAGTTAAAAAATAAAAAAAAGAAATGTTTTTTCTTCTTTTCCACTTAAAAATTATTTTTACAAAATCTTTTTATTATTTTTTATTTTTCCTATGTAAACTATAGCTCTTTAAAAGTTACTATTTTCTATAAGGAACACTTTCCCATTAAAAAAGTTTTAAAGGAAAAAAAAAGTTTTAAAATTAATAAGCATTAATATATAGAGAATTTCTTTTTATTTAATTTAATTTTTATTTGTTTTTTTTTTTTTAATTTATTTCCTCACGTTTTAAGTTTCCTTTTTCCTTTCTTTCTTTTTATAGGAACTTCCGGAGGTTAAATAATTAATTTTTAAATTAATTTTAATTTTTTTATTTATTTAATTAATTAATTAAAATAATTAGAATTATGAATATATTTTTAAAATTTTTAATATTTTTATTTATTTTTAAACAAATAATTTTATTATCAACAAAAGAAGCATTTAATAATTTAAATAAAACAGAAAATAAAATAATTCCTCAAATAAATAAAACAATAAAAAATAAAGAAAAATATACTAAAACTATAGAAGCTAGTATTAATGAAACATTTATTGCTACTACTAAATTAAATGTAGAAGAAAAGGAAAAATTTAAAAATGAAGCAAAATTAAAAAATGAAGCAAAATTAAAAAATGAAGCAAAATTAAAAAATGAAGCAAAATTAAAAAATGAAGCAAAATTAAAAAATGAAGCAAAATTAAAAAATGAAGCAAAATTAAAAAATGAAGCAAAATTAAAAAATGAAGCAAAATTAAAAAATGAAGCAAAATTAAAAAATGAAGCAAAATTAAAAAATGAAGCAAAATTAAAAAATGAAGCAAAAATAAAAAATGAAGCAAAATTAAAAAATGAAGCAAAATTAAAAAATGAAGCAAAATTAAAAAATGAAGCAAAATTAAAAAATGAAGCAAAATTAAAAAATGAAGCAAAATTAAAAAATGAAGCAAAATTAAAAAATGAAGCAATTAAAAATCAGAAACTTGAAACAGAAAATAAATTAATAAACAAAACAGAAGAAATACAACAAAAACACAAACATCGCCAACATCACAAAAACACAACAACAACACCACAAACAATATTATTATATAAAGAAGAAAATAATACAGATTTTATTATTAATAATCTTCCTAATAATAATAAAGAAAAAACAAAAGAAAAGGAAGAAGAAGATTTAATTATTTATCAATTAAGCGGTGGAAGTGTTGGTTTAGTTGAAGGGTAAAAATTAAAATTAATAGACAATAGGGACACTTGAGTATATTAATAAATATTAAATAATTAATTAAAGGTTTCTTTAAAAATAAATTGGTTAAATAAATAAATAGGTTAAATAATAAGTAAAAAAGGCTTTAATTAGGCACTCCTTTTAAGTGTCCTTAAAAAGCGGAATTGAAAGATATAATTAAATATAACACCTTCTGACATTCTAAAAGTCTTTTCTCTTTTCTACTATCATCATTTTTACCTCCTAAGTATTTATTTATTTATTTATTTTTTAGAAGAGATTATTCTGGGAAAGTTCTTCTGAAGATACCCCTTTGTAGCTTTATTATTTATTTTTAAATTAATTATTTTTTTAAAAATACTTTATAATTTTTTTAAAATTAATTATTTATCTCTTCTTTCATTTCTCATAATTTAATTTAATTAAAAAAAATCCAGAGAAAATGATGATAATAAAACATCAAATTTCTCTGCTTCAAGTTTTCAAAGTATTGAAATAGAAGAAGAAGAAAATAATAATATTAAAACAGAATTTAATAAAAATAATGAAGAAATAATAAAAACAACCAATGAAATTAATTTTAGGGTGAGAAATTTAAAAATTAAATAATTTTAAGGGGGCAATCCAAGAACTCAAGTTGCATGATGATCCTGCTGAAGCAGCAAATCAATGCAATGAAAATTGGGTATTAAAAAAAATTAAATAAAAATCAGAATATTCTGAAAAAATAAAAAATAAACTTGTTATTTAATAGAGGAAAAATAAGAAATTATTTAAATTATTATAAAAAATAGCAAAAAAATTAAAAATTAATTAATAAAAAATATTTAATTTATTTTTTATTTAATTAATTAAATATTTTTAAAATATTTAATTTATTTTTTAATAAATTAAAAAATATTTTAAAAATTATTTTTGGCTATTTTTTAATATTATTTACCTTCTTATTTTTAAATTTTTTTTGTCCTTAAAAAATATTTTTTTGTTCCTTCTAGTGGAAAAAACGTCGAAGGGATTTTTCCCGCGACGGGGATTACCAATCACAGGTCTTTTTTTAATTTATTTATCCTTGTTGTCAGTGGTTGGTAGTTAATATATGTCTATTTTCTTTTTTTAATATTTAAGTTTAATTAATTTCTTTTAAATTTATTTTAAAGGATTCTGAAAAAGTTGGAATTTTAAATTCTGGTTTTGGCTCACCAGAAGAGAATGAATTAAAAATGGATGAGAGAGAAGAAGAAGAAGAAATAGAAGAGAAAGAAGAAAAGATAGAGAAAGAAAAGAATGGTTTAGGACCTGCTAGATTTTTACCTAATAAAAATATTAATTTATTAACAACAACAACATTAACAACAGAATTACAAAGAGAAAAAGAAGAAGAAATTTTAATAACAACAAAAACATTACCTCAAATAAAACATTCTCAATTAATTCAAGGACCTAAAGGAGATAGAGGAGAACCTGGAATACCTGGAATTGTAAGAATTTAAATTAAAAAATATTTTAATTATTTTTAATTTATTTTTTAGTGTTCTGTCTCAGAATGTTCTACCAAAATAATACCCCCGCCTGGTCCTCCTGGATTACCTGGACCTGCAGGTGTTTTCCCTGGACTTAGTGAACAAGATTTAAAGAGGATTACTTCCTGGCCTGGTGTAAAGGGTGCAAAGGGAGATAAAGGTGAATGTTGTGGTTTTAAAAGTCAAACAAACAATTACAAAGAAGAGGTAAAGAAAATTAATTAAATAAATTTAAATTAAATCTAAAGAATGAAAATGAAAGTAAAGTTGTTTTACTTGATGAAAATGATCAAAATATGAATGAACAATTATTACCTGCTTATAATAAAAAAATACATGGAAATAAACAAATATTAATTAAAGGAGAAAAGGGAGATAGAGGAGAAAAAGGAGATAGAGGAGAACCTGGAAAATTTATTGAAAAAGTAAAATTTAATTTTAATTAAAAATAAAATAATATTTTATATTAATAGCAACCCTTATTTTGTGTTAAAATATTTCAAACTGCATTAGAATTACTTTCTGCTACACAAACTTATCCTGTTGGTTCTCTAGCCTTTACACTTTCAACTCAACAATTATTTATTAGAGTACATTCTGGTTGGAAACAAATTATGGTTTGTGTTTCAAGTTTATTTTCTGATTTTTAAAAATGTTTCAAGTTTATTTTCTGATTTTTAAAAAAGTTTCAAGTTTATTTTCTGATTTTTAAAAATGTTTCAAGTTTATTTTCTGATTTTTAAAAAGGTTTCAAGTTTATTTTCTGATTTTTAAAAAAGTTTCAAGTTTATTTTCTGATTTTTAAAAAAGTTTCAAGTTTATTTTCTGATTTTTGTTTCAGTTAGGTGAAACATTTCTTAATGTTCAATCAGAGATAAAAGAAAGAAATACTGATGAACAAATTTCTTTACCTTCAATAACGGTAATAGTATTTTAATAATTCAATTTTTGAATTAATTTTGCTTTTACTAATTTATTTAATTAATTTGCTTTTACATTTTTTTAATTTTATTTTTGGAAAGGGTATTTACTAATTATGCTAATTATTAACTTTACATATTTTTAATAATTAATAACAGAATAACAATTTAAATAATATTGCTGCTAATTCTGATGAACTAAATAGGCTTTCTTATTGGGTAAGTTTTATTTTATATAAAAAGTTTATTTATTTTTTTAATTGTTTTGCTTTTATTTATTAATATATTAACTGCTTTATTTAAATTAAAAAAATATTAATAAAGTTGGCATTGGATGAGCCTAGTACTAATGATGAATTTAATAATAATGATAATAATAATAATTATGAGGTAATTCTTTTTTTAACCCTTTCCTTTTTATTTTTGCTTTTTAATTAAAAAATAATTATTTTATTTTTAATTTAATTTAATTTTTAAATTTAATTTTATTTTTAATTTTTTAAAAGGTCAATAATAATTTATCTGAACAACGATGGCAATCTCGCTGGCCACCTAAAGAAATTCGCCGTTTTGAAGAAGAGAAGGAGATGGAGGAAAAAGAAAGGCAAAAAAATCGAGTACAACAAAAAAGGCATAAAGACAAAATTGTAAAATAATTAAATTAAATTAGAATTTAATTAAATTAATTAAAAAAAGATTCATTTAATTGCCTTAAATAAACCATTAAATGGGAATTTTGGAGGAGTGCGTGGTGCTGATCTTGAATGTTATAGACAGGCTAGACAAGTAAAAATTAAAGTTTTTAAATAATTAATTATTTAATATAAAGTCTGGTTTTTCAACAACATTTCGTGCATTTCTTTCTTCAAGAGTTCAAGATTTAAATAAATTAGTACATTTAGATGATAGACACTACACACCAAGTTTATTTAAATTTAAATTAAATCTCTCTTTCTCTAATTATTTAAAGTTGTAAATATTCGTGATGAGCGTCTTTTTGATTCTTGGCATAGTGTTTTTGATGGAGAAGGAAGTGTTCATGCACATGTTCCTATTTATTCATTTAATAAAAAGGATGTTAATAAAGACCCTGTTTGGTAAATATTAATTAATTAATTTTTAGTTAAGGGAAGGGACTTAATTTTAAGATTATTTGTTTTCTTCTTTTCTCCTTCTTTTTCAAATATTTTTTTTATTTTTTATTTAATAAATAAAGTATTTTAAATCTAAATTTTAATTTAATTAATTAATTATTTTATAAAATAGGCCTAATCATTGGTTATGGCATGGCTCTACCTCAGAAGGTTTACGTACATCAACCGCTTTTTGTGAAGATTGGCGTTCTAATAATTCAAAATATTTTGGTAATGCTTCCCCTTTATATTCTCGAAATGCACTTACTGGACAATCTAAGGAAATTAATTGCAATAGGTTATTCTTTTTAATTAAATTTTAATTTATTTATTTAAAGTCAATTCATTGTTCTTTGTATAGAAGTTATGTCTAAATTTAATGTTGATTCAAAATTGGGAAAAAGATTTTTGGCGGATGATGTTGTTAATTTTAAAAATTAAATAAATATTTTTCATTAAAAATTATTTCTTTTTATTTTTTAATTGTTTTCTAATAAAAAGGACATTCTCTAATAGAAGACAGTCTTCTTTAAAAAAAAAAGAAATGGCTACCTTTTTATTAGAATAGAAATTTTTTTTATTCTCAATATTTTTATTTTATTCTCATTATTAGTTTAAAATTATTTATATTTTTTTTAAAGTTTATTTTGCAATATATTCTTGTATTCTTCGCAATAATAATCAGTTTATTCTAATATATTTTTTTTAATGTATTATATATTTAGTCAATCGGATCATCAAAATATATATTTTTTAAACTTTTTATTTTATATTAAATTTAATTTTTTTTTTGATTAAAAATGTTTTAAAAAATTATTTTAATATTTATTAATTAATTACAACTACTAAGGCAAAGGTTTATATATTTATTTATTTAATGTTTATTTATTAAAAATTAATTTTTTTAAAAATAGGTCGATATAAATATGTTACATTTTTTGAAAATAAAATGACTCATGAACACACACACATTTCTTTTTATTGTGATATTATTCAACAAAACAAGATTGAATTGTTTGTTAGAATTATTTATTTAAAATAAACCTTTGAATTGTAGAAAAAATAAAATTAGTTGGCAAAATGTCAATTTTTTCGAAACATCTATTTTTGCAAAAAAACTTAATAAATATAAAAAATAATAAATAAATAATTGTCTATTAATTAAAGTAAGTATGTACGTACATAGGTATATCAAATTTCAAAGGAATATATTCTACCTTTAAATCTCCTACTTCCATTAGACTCTTGTGCTCCTTTTTATTCACAGCTTATTCACATGCTTATTAGTAAATTCATTTCTTTTTGTTATTTTCATTTCTTTATATATCCGCATTCTTCCGATTTCCTACAACTTTAAAGTTAATATATTGAATTAAAAAAATACTACATATACATACTATACACATAGAGTATTTATTTCAACAGATGAGACCTTTTTCTCCTTTGGGTGTTATTATCCCCATTTATTCGCAGATTGACCTTTTAAATTAATTATTTTTTCTTCTAAATTCTCCTTTATGATAATTTTTCTTTTTCTTAAGAAATTCTTCGGTGTATAGGAAATATTCTATTTAAATATTTGTTTAATTTTCCAACTCTCTTTTTAACCTTTATTTAACCTGTTTTTTATTTATACCATTAAACTGTTTCCTTTATTTCTCAAAATTCCACTTAAAACTCGTTGCGAATATAAGGCTAAAAATATAAAAAGTGTCTCTTTTTCTTGTCCTCTTTTTTCCTCATGCGAAACAGCCGAGACCTTAAGTTTTTCTTTAAAGCTTTAACAAGCAACTGTTTCCATTTCTTTTATACTTAACTCTAAAGCAAATGGACCTTTCCGGAAGAAAGGCAGATTTTTACTTTAATTTTAGAGCTTAATGACATCTTTTTTTAAACGTTTTTTTTGTCTTTTTTGGTCGTTAGGGTTAACATTAACACTCAAATAATGATAACCTTAATATTGAACGTTCTAAATTATTAATTTTTTTTTTATAGGAATGTATTATATTAAAAATAATAATATAGTAATTTTAATATAAATATAAATGACTAAATTACGTAAAACAAATTCTCTACATATTAACAATGCAAGAATTGCTGGACTTTACAATTTGGAACATACAATTGGTAAAGGACATTTTGCTGTTGTTAAACTTGCTAGGCATGTATTTACTGGAGAAAAGGTTGCTGCAAAGGTTATTGATAAAACAAGGCTAGATCCTATTTCTACTTCACACATGATGCAAGAGGTTTTTTTTATTTTAAAAACAAATTTCTTTATTTTTATTGAGTATAAAGATTAAGGATTTTTTTTAACTTTGACTTTAGATTTTGCTTTTTAAGTATGCAGACTTCCGATTTCTGAAAAATTTCTTTTTAAGGTTAGATGCATGAAATTAGTTCAACACCCTAATGTTGTTCGTCTTTACGGTTAATTTATTATTATTTTTTGTACTTTTCTTATTTTTAGAGGTTATCGACACTCAGACAAAATTATTTTTAATATTGGAACTTGGAGATTATGACATGTAAATATTTATTTTAATTAAAATTTAAAAAGATTCTTTTTTTAATTAAAGGTATGAATGGGTAATGAGAAGAGGTTATGACAAAGGTGGATGCAAGGAATCTGATGCTCAACTTTATTTTTCTCAAATAATTCAGGCCATTAATTATTGCCACAAATTACATGTTGTACATAGAGATTTGAAGGTTTTTTCTTTTTTTTTTAATAAATTAATTTTTGGTATTTTCTTATTATTTCTCTCCGTTCTTTAAATAACTTAAATTTTAATTCTATTTTATATATTTTTAAAGCCTGAAAATGTTGTCTTCTTTGAAAGGCTCGGTATGGTAAAACTCACAGATTTTGGTTTTTCAAATTTGTTCACACCTGGACAACAATTACAAACCTCATGTGGAAGTTTAGGTTTTTGTTTAAATAAAGTGTTTTTTAATTATTTTAAGCTTATTCTGCTCCTGAAATTTTGCTTGGAGATTGTTATGATGCTCCAGCTGTTGGTAATCATTTTTTAATTAATTATTTAATATTAATTATATTTTTCTGATGTTTGGTCTTTGGGTGTTATTCTTTACATGTTAGTATGTGGGCGTCTTCCATTTCAGGAATCAAATGATTCTGAAACACTTACAAGGATTTTAGATTGTAAATTTTCTTTTCCAAAGCATATTAGTGTTGACTGCAGAAAGTAACTTTTAATAAAATTTCCTATTAAACATTTTAATTTTTAGCCTTATTTCCTCAATGCTAGTCCGTGATCCTTCAAAAAGGGCTACACTTTCTGAAATTTGTCAAAATAAATGGGTCCGTGCAGGTGATCGTGGCCATGCAGAAGCACTTCCTCTTATCGTTAAAGATAATTTACCTTTATGTGCTCATACAACAATAATTGAACAAATGGTGGCAGGACAAATTGGAACAGAGGAAGAAATTATTAGGTTTATTTTTAAATATATTTTAACTTTATTTATTTATTTTTTTTAGTGCTATAGAACGTAATGATTATAATCATTTGACCGCTACTTATTTTCTACTTGCTGAACGTGTATTGTATTGCTATAGACAAACAGAAGCAAATCGTTTAATGGCCGCGGCGGCGAAAGAATTTTCTTCTGTTGATGAAAATTCACCAGAGTAATTTTTTAAAATTTATTTAAAAAGGAAACTAGGAGTCAGGAAAGAAGAGGAAAAAACTTTCCAATCTGCTTGTTCGAATGTTTTATAAATTTAATTTTAGGGATGTACAAAACAATACAATCCCTGGCACTTCGAATGGTTCTTCTTCAACGCGTAGTCGTAGTAGAAGTAATTCGTGGCGAGGTCCAGCACCAAGGCGTGCTTACTCAATTTTAAAAGAAGAAAGTGAAGAAGAACTTTCTTCCTATTTGAAATCATCGTCGAGGCAGTCATCAAGGTTTTTATTTGATAAATTGTTATTTGATTTATTTTTCAAAGATTCTTCAATGTTCCTTCTTGTGGAGCAAAATCTGCAAGAGAAAATGCCTCATCACGTGCCAGTTACATGGCAATGAGTAGAGCAAACAGCAACGATTCTTTTGCACCTGTTGGTTCTTCAGCCATTTTAGAAGACGAAATCGAATCAGAAGAAATGGATGAAGGAATAGAAAGGGTAATAATCCCATCTGAAAATGAAACCTCAGGAACAGAAAGGAAAGAAAGTATTACTTGTAGTAGTAATAGCAAAATTGAAATATCACCTAATATAGAACAGCAACAGTCGAATGGAGGGAATAGGTAAAATATTGTTTATTTAATTGATTAAAGAAGGTTTATCTAATATAATTAAGTCATGTGTCTACCTCCATCTTTGAACTTCCACAGCCATCAGCAACTTCTACCCCAATATTCCTTCAAAGATTATTGGCACCCATACATGAAAATAACAGAGACCAATCTCCTGACATTATTGAACAACGTTTACGGCATAAAACTAGCAATAGTCAAGCATCTTTTGATGGACAAAGTGATGAAGAAATGGCGGGATTTGGTGAAGGAATTGAAGGAAGAGGAGCTTCTTTTTACATACCCAGACAAACTAGGCAAAGAACAACAAGTTCACATTCAGTTGGTGGACGTATAATGAGTAGTAATGGACAACAACTTCCCCCTCTTCCTATCTCTCCTGATCATCAAACTATTGGTAATAAGTTTAGAATAGGTTCTGTTATTGGGAGCAGAAATTCTTCTACTTCATCTTTTGCTGGTGGCAATAATAGGTATTATTTTTTTTGAATTTTGTTTAATTAAACTAAAAGTATAAGAATTAGCATTACATCCTCTACATCTAATCGCCCTTTACGAAATGCTACTAGCCTTGAAGTTTTTCCTACACAACATTCTTTATTAACACAACAAAATGGTGGTGATGGCAACTTCTTTAGTAAAGCAAATATTTCTTTTTCTCGTCGTTGTCTTCCAGCTACAAGTCCACCAACTCCTAACCCTTCAAACAGTAATAATATTAATTATTATTATTCTACATTGTGGGGAGCACCTGCGACGCTTGAACGACATGCAAATTTTTCAAATTTAAATACCTTACCATCATCCTCCAATTTATTAAAACTACAAAGAAAGTCGTCGTCTACAACGGGATCTTCACTTTTACGAAGGTATTAAATAGAAGGAGCTTTTATTTTTAATTTTTGAATTTAATGACTTTTAGGAACTCCTCTCCATCGGTTGCATTACTTAGAGCTAATAGTTTACATTCTTCACGTGACCGAATCAGTCCACACGCTATTCAAGAGTTGTTAGAGCTTTCACGTCTTTCAGGACATATGCGTCGTACAGCAAGCCCAGATGGGGGTGCAAGTAGTAGCCATTTATCTAGCAGAAGTGCTAGCCCTTCATGTATATCTAGGTTATTATTTTAAATATTTTTATTTTTAACCAAAATTTGTTTAGTGGAAGAGTTTCTCCTTTATATTCTTCATCACCGGGAGGGGGACTTGTAATGCGAATGCTCAAAGGAGTTCCATCTGCAGGCACTCTTTTATCTTCTGGCGGAGGAATGAGAAAATTAAGTAGCAGTCCACACTTGCTGGGTATTTGTGAGGTTATTTTTATAAATATTTTATTTACCTAATAATTAAAATATTTAAGGAAATAGAGGAAAATGATTTTCCTTTAGAATCTGGTCAAAATACTTGTGACGTTGTAGATGGTGCTTTAGATTCTGAGTGTTTAATTGGTGGTCGTCGTTCAGTAACTTCTTTTGACCAACCTTTTTGGAAAAATCCTCCAGTAATTTCAAGGAATGCAAGAAGTGCTTCTATGGGTTTAACAAGTATGGGAAGATTATCTTTAGGTGGGGGAAGTGTAAATACTGGTAAAACAATTATAGGAACATTAAATACAGCAACAGCAAATCAAACATAATAAATAAAAAGGGAGCTTATTAGGTTATTGACACACAAGTATTAATATAATAAATTAGCTTAATTATTTATTTAAATATTCTAAATGATGAGGGAAATTAAAATTTACAAAATTAAAAATTTATTTGGTGTTAAAATGAGGAAAATATTTATTGCTAGATATAAGGGAAGAAGGTCTAATAGTTGAAAGTACATCAGTCATAGCTAAGTGGTTTAAGAATTGTATTTGGTATAAGTGTAACAGGTTCGAGGCCACGTAGAAGTAATTTTTGATTTTAATAAAAATAGGGAAAAAAATTAAGATTAATTTACATTTGACAATAAGACGTTTAATTTTAAATATTCATCATCATTTTTTAGAAATATTTTTCCCTGCGTTTTGCCATTTTTAAATATTTTATTGTGATTTCTCTCTCAATCTTCTAGAGTATAATTTTAATTGACATTAATATTTACTCCTCATTTATTTTTCTTTTTTATAAATATTATTTTTAACTAAAATTGTATTACAAACATCTTTGTAAATAAATATTTGATAAAAATTTTAAGTCTTTTTTGATGGTTGGAAATGTACAAGTTTATTTATTCTTCTTTTATTTTGCTTCAGTTTTTATTTTTTAATTTATTTTTTGCTTAACTTTTTTTTTAATTTTTTAATGAACACCACCTGTTTACATTAAGGAACAAATTTTATTTTCTATTTAAATTCACATGAATGCATTGTGTTCTTTTTTAAAGATTGATTTTTTAAAAATACACATTTAAATTTTTTGTGAGTTTTTAAATAGACTTTTCACATTCTTTTGTGAAAAAGAAAAAAAAAGTATTTTTTTTTAGAGGAAAGCATCTCTTCCCATCTTTTCTTCAATTTTCTGTCGTGTGACTTTTTTTCTAACTACTTTTATTTTTTCTTAATTTTTGCATAGTTTATATAATCTTTATAAAATGATTGATAAAATAGTTTAGACATAGAAATTAATTAGTAAATATTTATTTATTTTTATTTGGTTAATTGATATACAAAGATCTTTCTTTTTTTGTTTCTTTTTTTTTATTGGTGTTTTTAACGTTGTTCTATTTTTTTATTATTATTATATTTTCTTTTTTTTATAATGACAACCTCTTCTAATAATTCTAAACAATATTTAAATAATATTCGTATTTTTTGTCGTAATCGTCCAATTCTTGTAACTAGTGTAGTTACTGGTGCTGCTATTGCTTCCACAATTTATTATTTAGATGCTACAAATGAAGGACGTTTTAAGAGAAATAAGGTTTAATTTTCTAATGATTTTAAAAAGAGTTTAAAACTTTCTTTTTAACTTGTTATATATTTTAACTATTAAAAGCTTTAAAAATTTTATCTAATTTTTGTTTGTTTTTTTAATTTAATTTTCTTTGTGTTTGTAGGCCAATTATTTTTCTTATCTCCAAGCACATGCAGATTCTCCAACTCTTTCTGAATCTAAAAAGCAACAATTAAATAGACGTCCTTCTGGACCTCTGCCAACAAGGAAAGAATTACTTGCTGGATTAAGAGAAGAACAATTTGATGTTTTAGTTATTGGTGGAGGGGCTACAGGTGCTGGGGTTGCTTTAGATTCACAAACTAGAGGACTTAAAACTGCTTTAGTTGAATTGGATGATTTTTCTTCTGGAACTAGTGTTTGTTTTTGTTTAAATTTATTTATTTATTTATTTAATAAAAATAGTCTCGAAGTACAAAACTCATTCATGGCGGTGTTCGTTATCTTCAATCGGCAATAATGAAGTTAGATAGAGAGCAATATAGAATGGTTAAGGAAGCGTTGTTTGAACGTGCAAATCTTGTGAGCAAATTTTTAAGTTTTTTAAAATAACTAGAGTTTTGTTTTTGAGAAAAGAAAAGGATTAATCTTTTTAATTAAATTGATGAGAGATTTAATAAAAATATTTTTAAAATTTTTAGTTGGAAATTGCTCCACATTTGAGCTATCCTTTGCCTATTATGTTGCCTGTATACAAGTATTTTAAAAACATATTTGTTTGTTTTTAATTAAAAATACTTTAAAGGTTTTGGCAAGTACCTTACTATTGGTTTGGAATAAAAATGTATGATTGGGTATCTGGAAAAAGATTGTTAAAGAATTCTTATTATATAAACAAAGAAAAGGCTTTAGAACGCTTTCCAATGTTAAAAAAGGAATCTTTGAAAGGAGCTCTTATTTATTATGATGGTTATTTTAATTTTATTTTTTAAAAAACTCTTTAGGTCAACACAATGATTCCCGTATGAATTTAGCAATTATCTTAAGTGCAATTAGAAATGGTGCAAAATGTTGTAATCATGTTGCTGTTGAGGAATTGATTAAAGATGAATCTACAGGAAAATTATGTGCTGCTAAAGTGAAAGATATGGTTATTATTTTTTATTTATTTCGCTTTATATTACATAAAGGGACCTTTCTTTATATCAATAAAGTCCGCAAGTTTTATCCGTAATTAATATTCTTATAAAGAGTAATTTTGCGGAGAGAATGCAATGATAGAGAAGTTGATGCATTCGATAATAATTACTTGCGGACTTTTTTTTTTGGTCATAAAAAAGGGAAATGTGCCAATTATTTCTCATTAAATTGAAAAATGTTTCTTCTTATAGATTACTGGAGAACACTTCATTGTTCATGCCAAATGTATTGTAAATGCTACCGGTCCTTTTACTGACTCAATTCGTTTAATGGCAAATCCAGAAACTCAACCAATTTGTTGTCCTTCTGCAGGTGTTCATATTGTTTTGCCTGGTTATTATAGTCCATCAAATACTGGACTTTTGGATCCCGCAACAACTGATGGACGAGTTATCTTCTTTTTGTATGTTTCTTTAATGGAAATAGAAATATTATTGTCCAGTTATGCGTTCAGTTCAAAAAAAATTTAATTTGTTTTTTGTATATTTATGTACTTATCCTTTATTAACGCATTTTTCTTGTCCAACACTTGCATTTAAAATTATAAAATTTTTATTTTATTTTTTAAAGGCCATGGCAGAAAATGACAGTTGCAGGAACAACAGATGCTCATAGTGACATTACCTTTTCTCCTAAACCTCGAAATGCTGATATTGAATTTATTCTTAATGAAATTCGTGGATATTTAAATAAAAACATTACTGGTTTTTTAAATTTATTTTTAAAATTTAAATAAATTTTAAAGTTCGTAGAGGTGATGTAATGAGTGCTTGGTCAGGTCTTCGTCCACTTGTTAGAGATCCGCAAAAATCTGATACAAAATCTCTTGCACGTAATCATATTATTGAAGTAGCCTCAGATTCTGGACTTGTCACAATTGCTGGTTCTTTTTTAAATTAATTAAATTATTAAAATAAATAAGGAGGAAAATGGACAACCTATAGACATATGGCACAAGAAACTGTTGACGCTGCTATTAAGGCACATGATCTCAAACCTAAAAATGAGTGTATTACTGCAGGTTTATTACTTGAAGGTTTGATATTACCTTTTTTTAAATAAATAAATTCTCTTTTTTATTTAGGAGCGCATAATTGGGATCCTTTGCTTTATATCCATTTAGTTCAGGATTATGGTATTGAAGTTGATGTAGCACAACATTTGGCTAATAATTATGGGGATCGTGCTTTTGTCGTTGCTAGATTATGCAAAATGACTGGAAAACGATGTAATTTATTTTGTTGTGTTTTTTTTAAATTAATCTTAAGGGCCAATAGTTGGGAATAGATTACATGGAGAATTTCCTTTTTTGGATGCTGAGGTTTTCTTTTTTATTATTTCTTTAAATTTTTTTTAAAATTAAAAAGGTTGACCATGCTATTAAAGAATATGCTTGTACAAGTGTTGATGTAATTGCTCGACGTTTACGTATTGCATTTTTAAATACCTATGCAGCACATGAAGTACTTGAATCTGTTGTTGCAATTATGGCACAGCGTTTAAATTGGAGTAGAAAAGAAATTGAGGTTAGTAATTTAAATTAAGAAAGGAGGTTTTAAAGTAAAAAATGGGCTAAAAGGTTCATTCCTGTAAAAGGTAAACCTTCTTGACCGAAACTTTTTGATAATACTTACCAAATTATTAGGAATTATTTTTTTATTTTAGAGACAATTACAATTAGCTAGAGATTTTATTAACAATGAAATGGGGCAAGAAGCACGTATGCAATCAATGTCAAGCGTTCCTTTAAATTTAACACGTGAAGAGATGCAAACAGCAAAGGAACGTTTTAATCAATTAGATAGAGATCGTAAGGGACATATTACCGTTAATGGTATTTTCTTTAAATATTTTTTCAATTAATTTAATTTTAATAGATATTCGTCGACATTTTCGTGAACATGGTAACAAAATTGATGAACGTCTTTTGCACGAATTGTTAAATGAAGTTGATTTGAATAAAAATGGAGAATTGGAGTTGGCAGAATTTTTCCAGGTTTTTACAATTTTTCTTAAACATTTCTTGGTCTGACCCTGTAAAAAACTTCAATTTCCGGAGAAAGACCTAATAAAAAAATTACAAGTTTTACACTAAATGGTCTCGAACCTAGATAAACCCAACGTTTTAACCACTGAGCTACAGACACTTGACTTTTGGATCATCTTTAATAGATAATAAATCCTCAACTAATTATTAAAAAATTTCTAATTTAACTATATCAAAAATTAATATTTTTCCCCTTTCAGTTATATAGCGGTTTAAAAACTGGACATATTACGCAAAATCGTTTGGTACGCTATTTAGATGAAATGTCCGTAAAAGATGTTTCGAGATCTGGAGGAGGATTTTAATTTTGTATTAATTAATTTTCTTATAATTAATTAAAAATAGGGAAAAAGAAAGAATCTTTAGTGTGAACATTAAAATAAAAATTAAATTTATATTGTATATTATTAAATAGAGTATATATAGGCATAAATAAATAAAAATAAAAAAAGTAAGAATATTTACACGTTCCTCCCCTTTTTCCATTAAAAAAGAAAAAAGAATTTTTTTCACTTAAGAAATTTTCTTTTTATTATTAAACAGAAACTTTAAATTTTAAATAATTTTTAAATTAAGGTATTTTATTTATGCTTATTAAATAATTTAGAAAATAATTATTTTTTATTTTTTGTTCAGTATTTTTTTTAAACTAAACAAATGAATCTGTTGGTTAACCCTTTTTTGGATAATTAAAAAAAAAGGTTTGGTAAAGGTTAATTCAAAAGGGGAATTTTATATCTTTTTCTTAGTTATAATATAAATAAATAATTATTTTATTTTTGTTTTTTAAGGATTTAAAAAAGGAAGGATTAATTTAAATTAAATATTATAAATAATTTTTAATTATTTATTTTCTCTCTCATTACTTTAAAAATAAAAAAAATTTTTTTTTTGTTTAAATAAAAGTTATTTAATTTTAAATTAGCATAAAAAAGTTTCTTCTTTTTAGTCACGAGAATGTCTAAAAAATTAAATTTTATTTTTTTAATTTAATTTTAAAATTAAAAAGACTGAAAATTAATTTGATTCGTTTTTAAATTGATTTTTAATTTTCTTTTTAAATTTTTTTATGATTAAAAAAAAAAGTTTTTTTTAATTTCCTCCTTTTAAATTTCACATACTATTCAATCAAACACGCTTCATTCATTTTAATCAGCATTTAAATAAATTGTCTTAAAATTAATTTTTAGTTAATTTTAAATAGGTAGTAATTTTTGTTCTTTATTTTTTAGTTTAATTTAAATAATTTTTAATTAAAAGATATATTATTTTTTGGAGTTACCCATATAGTCTTTTATGGTTGAGTGGTTAACTGTTTGACTCTCAATTACGATTGGTTTAAGTTCGAATCCAGGCAGTGAATTTCTTTTTATCTTTGTTTTTAAATGTTCTTTTCAATTGTTTTTATAAACTTTAATCAATTTTTAATAAAATAATAATAATTATTTTTTTTCTTCTAATTTTATTTATTCCAATTGCCTGCCTCCTAACACATAAAATAATAAATAAAAATTCCTTTTTCTTTTTCCCTTTTTTTATTTATACCTTCAAAATATACAGCTGTTTGTATGTGAATTATTTCCTTTTAAAATTTTTATTCATTCACATTCATTTTTTCACCTCTTATTTTTCTTCATTCTCGACTTTTTTTTTTAAACATTTTTATATTTTATTTAAAAAATTTTTTTTCTTTTTTCTTTAACAGCCATTAATGGCCAATCTCCATTTTACACACTTAAATATTACAAATTCTTTTTTTTTTTTTTTTTATTTTATTTTATTGAGGAAGGATGAGTCATTAGAGTCAAATAAAGAATTAGTAATAAAAATATTTATTTTAATTTTCTCAAGACTCAAATGACCCTTAAATCCTTTTACTTTCTAATAAAGTAAATATATTCTCTTTTATAACAATAAATTCTTTCTTTTCTTTTTCTTTTCACTTTCTATTGTTTGTCAAGAAAGAAACATGGTTTTCACAATTTTATTAATATTTCGCAATTTTTCTTTTTTATTATTTCCTTTATGTTTTTAGATTTATGTATTTAATTATATAATACTTAATACATATATTTTTGAGTGAAGAATAAATTTATTATTATTTGAGAGAAAATTAAAAAAAAACTTTAAAATTAAATAAATTCATTAAATTTTTTTTTTGTCTATTGGGACATTAGAGTCTCCGATTTATTAATTTTTTAATTATTTAAAAAAAATTTATTTAAATTAAGAGAAATAGTTTTTAAGAACTTTTTTAGTTTTTTTTATATTTTTTACATTTTGACATTTTGACATTTTTTCTAATAAATCTTTTTTTCTTTTTTCTTTTGTTAAAAAATATACAACATTAAAATCACCTGACATTTTCTCTTCTTCTTTTCCCAGTTAGAAAAAAAAACATTTATTTGTGGTTTTGTTAAATTAAAAGAGAGGAAAATAAAAATGGCCATTAATTGTTCAAATAAAAAAAATTAATTTTTTTCCTTCTAATTATTTCCCACAATTTCAAAAAATAGCCTTGAAATTAAATTTTATATTTGTAACTATTAGTGTCATTTAAAATTTTATTTAAAAAGATTTGTACCTAAAAATTTAAAAGACAAATTCTTTTAAAGAACTAAGAGGACATTTGAGTCAGAGTTATTTTAATCCTTCCCTGACCTTTATCTTTGCCCTGGATTGACACTTTTTTTTTTAATTGTTCCAAAAGATTTTGTTTGATAAATCTTTTAAAGAAAATCTTCTTCTTTTTTTTATTCTTCTTTCTTTTTTTTTACATCTTTTTTTAGTAGCAGCTGTCTTTTTAAGATTATAATGCCGGGACTTTTTACGTATTTCATTTCCTCTCTTTTTTATTGATTTTATAGCTTGGAATATTTTTATTTATTTTTTTTTCTTTTTCATTTTATGGCACAAAATATTTTTATATTAAGAAATATTTTTTTAAGTTTATTTTTCTTTAATGAAGACTTTTCTTTTATTTATTTAAATCAAGTTTAATATTATAGTGAAAGGAAAAAATAAACTTTTTTTCCTTTTTATATGTAATAATGTTATTTAAGGCTGTTATTATTTTATTAATTTTAATAGGTTTTAAATGACCTTAAAGAATTTTTAAAATTTTTAAAAATTGTAAAAGAAATTTTTTTTTAAAAGTTAAAAATTTTTTTACAATATTTTCCATTTTTATTTACCTTTTTTTCCTTTATTTTTCTTAATTAAAATTAAATTTTAAATTAATTAATTAATTATTTTCAATAGAGAATTATTATTTTATATTTTATTGTAAATTTATTTTTAATTAAAAATGTCAAGAGTTGGTATTTTTGGACAAATTTCAGAAATTAATGATCATCTGTTTCTTAGGTAAATTATTAAAAAAAAATTTTTTTTATTTAAATTAATTTTTTAGCGGTGCCGGTGTTCTCCGACCAGAGAAACTCAAACAAAAAGTAAAAAATAAAATATTTTATTAAACATTAATTGTTTTAAGGGAATAACTTGCATTATAAATGCAACAATAGAAGAACCTACAACAAATTTATCTGGTAAAGAATTGAAAAAATAAGTTAAAATTATTTTTTTAAAGGTATTGACTGCGTAAGAATCCGCATAGAAGATTCTCCATATTCTCGCCTTGATAATTATTTTGATTTGGCGGCAGACAAGATTAGATCTATTAGAGTATGGAAATAATAATTAAACTTTTTTAGTCATTGTCTCTCTTGTTTTTACATATTCTTTTCTCTGACCTTAACTTAAATGTTTTCCGGATTTGTCAGAGATTGAGAGATAGAGTATGTAACCTCCACTACTATATGAGAGAGACAATGTCTGCTAAAACAAAAATTTTCTTTCAGTTAAAAATAACAATTTTAGGAGCGTGGGGGTAAAACTCTTGTGCATTGTGTTGCAGGGGTATCACGTTCAGCTACTCTTTGTATAGTCTAGTATGTTTTTTAATTAATTTCTTTTAAATTGTCTTTTCAGTTTAATTAAATATGAAAGAATGTCACTAAGACAAGCATATCATTATGTAAAATCTTCGAGACCAATAATTCGACCAAATCTTGGTTTTTGGCAACAAATGACTGATTATGAAAGAAAACTTAGAGGTTTTTTAATAAATTTTTAAATAAAATATTTTTCTTTTAAAGGACATGTAACTGTTACAATGATTCCTGTTGAAGGTTCTCCTTTTGCTTTTCCAGATGTTTATTCTCAGGTTATTCTTTAATTTCTCTTTTTTTTAATAAAAATAAATTTAAAGGACTTACGTAAACATATTTTGTCAAATCCTGGTCCACCTCAACATGATTCTTCATTAATTGCTTTACAAAAACGTTTGAGAGAACGTGAACAACAAAGAGAAAATAGCAATGCAGCAGCTGCTGTTAGAGCTATTCCAATACAATTAATTAATACTAGTACTAATAATACAATAAATAATAATTCTTCCGCTTCTCGGTTAAGGTAAATATTACTTTAAATTAGAAAAAGGGACAAGATTATATTTTCCAGACATTATCTCTCTTTTATTTAAGTAAAAAGTTTACACTATCTCACCCACTGTCTGACAAAATTCAGAAAATGTTTCAGGAAATATTATTTAAAATTAAAAACAAAATTTTATCACTAACATTTTGGCATTTTGTACATTTAAGCCGCTAATAACATTTTTACTCTTTAATTTTAAAATTAAAGTTCATCAAATCAAAGAAGAAATGGTGTCTTAGATTCTTCTCTTCGTCATCGACATTCTTCTTCAGCTTTACCCAGTCGCTCTACTCAAAATCAACAAAATTCTTCTTCAATTAATTCAACAATTCCCTGGCGTTTTTCTTCACTTCTATCACCAGCACCTGGACGACGTTCAGCAGCTGGATTTTCTAATGGGGGAAATAAAGGAGAAACTGGGCTTTTTGGTATGCCTTCGCTTTTTCAACAACAACAAAAAACTAGCATTTTCCCAGCTTTTTGAAGATTTTTTGGATGAAAAGAATTAAACAATATTATTTTTGATTGTTAAGAAAAATACTAATTAAAACATTAATTAGAATGGGTCAGTTGAGTGTATTATCTTATGTTTATTTTATTCAGTTTAAAAAAAAATTCATTAGCCTAAGCACTCAACCAAGCCAATTAATTTGAATAATCCTTAATATACTTTAATTTTTTTTATTTGTTCTAAGTAACAAAAAAGTGCATAATTTTAGTACTATTTTCTACTTTATCTTTAGAAAAATTCCTAAAAATTGCCATTATTTAAAAAAAAATATTCCCCGGTTATTACTAAATTACTACAATTTTAAAGGCAATCATAAATAATGTTTAATTAAAAAGAAAACAATTAAGAAAAAACAACAAGTCTAAAAAATTAATTTTAAACTGATTGCCTTTTCTTTTAATTAAATCTAAAAAAATCTTTTTAGTTTCTTATTCTCTCTATTTTCCTAATAATATTTCTTTTCCTTTCTAAAAGTACTTAAAAATTGTTTTTATTCTTCCCAATTTAAGAAATTAATTTCTTCGGGTACAAACACCGATGTTGTTTTTTTATTATTTTTTGGATCTCCAATCCTAAAACTTTGTATCCTACAAAAATAAATTTTTAAATTTCTGTTGTTCACCAAAATTGGATAAAAGAAAAGAATGGCAAAAAATTGGATAATTTTAATTAAATAATAAAAACAAATAAAAAATATTAGATTAATGAATTTTACATATATTTATAATCATTGTGATATTTAAAAAATAATAATATTTTATTTTGAGAATTAAAAACATAAAAGTATGTGTGGCTGTGATAAATAAATTCAAATAATAAATTTACTCTAATAATTTTAAAATTATTTTTCTATAAAATTGCCTAAGAATTATGTAGATAAAGTTTTAAATGTGCTATTTATTTTAAATAGAAAAAACAAACTTTTAAACAATTTATTTAACTTAAAAGTTCCAATTTAATTCCCCTATCATCCACAACAGTATTGTTATTTCTATTAATCGTTGGATGTTGTTGTTGCAAAACTAAATTAGAAGAATTTAAAATTTCTGCATGTACAGGAAGTGTATTATTATTATTATTAGATGCAGTAGCAACAGCAGCAGCTGATGCTGTAGTTCTTTGACTAATTCCAAGATGTGTACGAACATGCTTTGTCAAGTGATCAGAACGCATAAAACGTTTTCCTAGCAAATTTTTATTTAAAAATAAATTTTAAAAAATAATTAAACTTACCACATTGTTCACAGATAAAACGTTTTTCCCCTGTATGGGTTCGACGGTGTCGTTGTAACTCATCGCTTCGAGTGAAACGACGTGGACAATTTGGCCAATCTTAAATGTACAAAAAAAGGAATTAAAAAATAATTGTTGGTCCACAATATTTTTTACACTTCTTCAAAGAAGATTTTCAATAAAAAAGTAAAAAAAACCAACCACAAGCAAAAGGTTTATTTCCTTCATGTCCACGTAAATGTGCACGTAAATGAGAAGTTTTTCCATAAGTCTTATTACAAATATGACAAATATGTTGACGACCTTTTTCTAATGAATTTTTGGATACTCCATTTACACAATTTGGACAAGTACAAGCAATCCTTTTTGTTCCCCCAGTAGCAGAAACTCCTCCATTTGATATTATTGAAGTTGAAACTTTAAGGTCACCTTCTAATGATGAAGTCTGGTTGGCAGTAGAAACAGCATTTTTGGCTGAAAAAAAGAAGAGATCTGAATAAAAAGAAATAAAAAACCTTGCAAAGTCTTTTGAGGAGAAGATTTGCTGTTAGAAGCTCCACCACTGTCATTAGTAATAATCCATTTCTGAGGATCATTTGGATCTTGTTGGAAAGACAAACTTCCTAAAAAATTAAAAAATGAGTGAAATTAAGTTTAAAAACCTAAAGTTATTCTTTGTTGGGGTCTAGAAACAGTGTTATTAAATGGTTGTGTTGCAGATTGTGTTTGTTGTTGTTGTGTAGACTGAGGTTCTGTCTTATTTTGTTCTGCCTTTAATTGTGCCTTTTTAGGCTCTCTTTTCTAAAAGTATTATTTTTAAAAATTAAATTTTAATCTAGCATTGTAAATATTTTTTACCAAACAATAAAATAAAAACACACCTTATTCACAATAATTTAAAAAATAATAAAATTAAAAACCTGCTTAGGAGGGCTTTGTTGTGTATTAAGCTTTTGATTAGGCACTTTACGTGTTACAGTTGGGATAGTTTGTGTAATAGCCTGTGTAGTTATACCACTATTATTAACCTGATTGTGAGTAGAAGTAGCAGTAGAAGCAAAAATTCCACCTGTCATTAATTTGCTTGGATCGACAGGTTGAAATTGAATTGTCTTAACATTATTTAGAAAAGAATGAATAAAAAAAACCTGTAAAGGCTGTTGTTGCTGCTGTTGTGGATATAACAACAATGTTTGGCCGTTATTTTGAGTATTTTGAAGTGTTTGACCAGCCACTTGAAATAATAATTGAGGTTGTTGTTTTCCAGTAGAAGACGTCGTCTGTTGAACTGGAGTATTCGATTGTGCAGGTATTGCTTGAATGACAGGAATAAGAATCTAAAAATTAATTTATGTTTCTTTTATTTAATAGAATTAAAACCTGCTGTCCACTACCCCCTTTTGCAGAAGCTGTTGTAAGAAGAACAAATTGGTGACCTCCAAGTGTTGCTGCTGTCTGTACTGGAAGTGTTGCATTTGCTAAAACTGGTGAAGTTGTTGTGACAGTACTAAAATAATTAGTTTTCATAGACGAAAATTAAAATAAAATCCAAAATATTAAATAATTAAAAAGACCTATTAGCTGTCGTTGCAGATTTTGTAACATTTTGTTGCTGTAAATATTGTTGTGGTTGAAAAAGAATAATTTGAGGAGTCTGTCTAGTTATATTAGATGAAGTTTGAACAACTCCACCATTAGACACTGCCACATTAGTTACACCACCAGTATTTACAACTTCATTATTGTTTAATAATTGGGAAGGAACCGGTGTTGGAACAAGCAACTAAATTTTAATTAAAAAAATTAAACTTAATATAATTGAAGTCCAGGTTCATATATCAAAACCCTATTCGTCAACAAAGCAAGAAAAACAACACGCTGGTTGACTCTCAGTGTCGCAAAAGGATTTTTAAAAAATTAGCAAAAAATAAACCTGAACCATTTGTTGTTGCCCTTTTTTCTGTGCAGTTGTCCCCAGCCCTTGTTGTGTTGTAGCCGTTCCTCCAATAATATTTCCAAAAGAGGGAGGAAAATTTCCAGAAGTTGTTGGAGAAATAACTGAAGAATTTGGAGTAGTTGAGGTAGTAAATAAGATCGAAGAAGGCTGTTTTGTATTGAAAGAAGAAAATAGTGAAGAGGAAGGAATAGACTGAGTAGTCGATTGTTGTTGATTGTGATCATCATTTTGATTAATTGTTTTAGCTATCTTTTGTTTTGATGGCATTTTTAAAATTAACTAATAAAAAACTTTTGAAAAAAATAAACTTTAATTACATATATCAACAATAAGTCTGCAAATTTTGTCCGCAAGTAATAATATTTACAAAGATAAATATCCGAGTGAGAAAACTGGACAAAACTTGCAGACTTTTTTTTTGCAAAAGAATAATAAATCCCTCCTAACGGACCGCCTATTGCTAAAAAGAAAGAGGGGAGAGAACAGGTAAAATAATTTGGCCTTGAATTTATTCTTCACTATTCGATGGGATTGAGAAAATAAATAGAGAATAGTAAGCAATATGACCCTCCTTCTTGTAGGGTGTGGCAAACATAATCTTGATGCTTTAAAAAACAATGGAGAAATCGACAATATCTAAGAATTTCAAGCAAAATTTCCCTGTTAAAAAACCTAAAAAGAATGTGCACAAACATTAAAATCAGTCAGTCACCCATAATTAAAAACTGGAATAGTCAGAGGTAATAAACAAGGCGTGAATCGTTAAACAGGTGAAAACTCCCATAAAGAATTTCCTATTAAAACTTTTGTGTAATAAAGTTTAAAGAAAGATTCTTCACTAACAGATATGAGATCATTGATTGGATAGTTACAGACATACTATTTTCCTAGTCTGAGTTATTTGAAAAAGAGAAGAGGGGTGGGACGAATGCTTAGGGCGTATCTTTAGTGTAGTGTTGGGGCGTAGCGCTGAAAGAAAAAATACACGCCTTCAACATAATAAATTATGTATATAAGTGGAAAGAGAAAGAAAATGTTTAGAGATTTAAATGGAAAAAATAATAAAAAGAAGAAGGGTAATAACTTTTAGGCTGTTTTCAGCTTTGAGAGAGAAAAAAAAGACAAAAGCGTAAAACTGATATTAACAAAACCCAAAATGAAAAACTATAAAATGTTCAATAACAAAACGACAGATAAATAAAAATGTACAAGTCAAACTAAATTGATTAACTGTTAAGAAAAACCTTAAAAATAAAAAGAAAAGAACTCTATGCACAAAACGAAAGAAATTCAACTTTATTAAGATTAGTTCACACAAACAATAATTAATATTAGGTCAAAGGTTAAAACAGCGTAATTGAAAATTTATTAAATAATAAATCACTAATTTAATTGTAAATTTTACAATCAAAAAGTAGAAAAATATTAAGAATAGAGAGAAAATATAGAGGCGGTGACTATTCACAAGGTCGGACCCGCCCCGATCGATGGTGGGTGTGCATAGCGAGAAAATGGGTAGGTACTCCTCTCCTTTGCTGGAATCTTTTTTTTTAGAATAACTTCTTCAAGAGGACCGGAATTTGTGGTTGTTGATGAAAAAAGAAGGAGGGGGTTATGTATCTATGCTAAGCGGAGATAGGAATGATATTATAGTAAAGAAAAAGAATTGTTTTAAAAAGTATGTATTGGTGTATAAATAAATATAATCATTCTTTGAAAGACAAAAGGAAATAATTAAAGTATTAATGTGAGGTAAAATATGTATATTTTTACTTAAAGATGTTATATGTATATTATTAGCGAGTGGAGCTCCACCTCCGTCAGTGAATATATAAAGTTCGGATCATTCCTTTTATCAACTCTATGAAAAAACCACTTTTATTTAAAAATAAAAATTTTAAAATTTATTCCTAAATTAAAAAAACTGAAACTTTGGGTTTAACAGAATTAATAAATTAAAGAGAAACAAAAAACAATATTAAATTGAATTTATTTTTTCTTTGCAGCAGTTAACCCAGCACCAGCATTAAATTTAAAAAATATAACATCACCATCATCAACTATATAATTCCTTCCTTGTTGCCTATATTTTCCCGCTGCTTTAACTGCATTTTCGTTTGATAATTCCATTAAATCTGCAACCTTCATTACTTCTGCCATTATAAAACCTTTCTCAAAGTCCTTAAAAATTAAATAATTATTTTTAATTAACATGAAAAAATCCTACTGTATGAATTCGTCCGGCAGCTTGTGGTGCTTTTGTTCCCTTTTGGATTGTCCAAGCGCGAACTTCGTCCTTCCCAGCCCTTTAAAATAAATTAAAAAAATTTAATTTAAAAAACCCAACGTAAAGAAATATTCCAGACAAAGAGCTTTATATCCGTTTTTAATTATTTTATCTAATGCACTATTTACACCACTTTTTTCAAAAAATTCTGCTCTCGTTGTTGGGTCCATCTCAATAGCTTTAAGTTCAAAAGCACCAGAAAAGGGAATTAATACCTTAAATAATTTAAATATTGTTAGATTTTATGGCTACAAAGTCCGCAATTTTACCCCAAATTCATAATAGTTATTCTCTTAAATGGAGGTTATTTGAGGAGAGGATGGGAAGAAGTCTTGATGCGTCCGAGAATAATAACCTACGGACATTGTTTCATAAAAGGTTGAGATATTTATTTAAAAAACCTTACCCCTCCAGGATCATTAGAATCAATCCAAGCTTTTATTTTTGGCAACCATTTATTCTTCTTTTTAATATAATCATTTTCAGATAGATTAACCAAATAAACAATTGGTTTTGCACTTAAAAATAAATGTTTATTTAGAATTTCAATTTCCTTTTCATTCCATTCATTATGCCGAACAAATTTTGTTGCAAGTAATTCTTTAACTTTAACAAGAGTATCATATTCTAATTTCTTTGTTTTGTCACCAGCACGTACAGCTAGTTTTTCAACTTTATCTAAGGCTGACTGCAAATATGTCAAATCTTTCAAACGAAGTTCAGAACTGATAATTTCCAAATCACGAATCGGATCAACCTCTCCTGAAAGTTATTTATTAATTTTTCTAATAGTTAAAAAGGTAACCTTCTACATGAGTAACTTCACTATCTTCAAATGCTCTACATAAATGGAAGAGAGCATCACAAGCACCAACATGAGAAAGAAAAGCATTACCAAGTCCTTGACCCTCGGAAGCGCCTAAAATGTTTAAAGAATTAAACTGAATAAATGAGTTTGACGTTAAAACACAATAGAAAATGAAGGAAGAATATATGTATGAATTATTCTAGTGAGTTCCAATTACCCGTTAATTTAAAATCAACAAAAAGAAACCTTTGACAAGTCCAGCAATATCAACAATATTCAAAAAAGCAGGTACTCTACTTAAAGGTTTGTAATGCTCTACTAGCCAATCAAATCTTGTATCATCTATAGCCACTCGACTTTCATTTGGATCAATAGTACAAAAAGGATAATTTTCAGCCTGTGCTTCTGATTTTGTTAAAACATTGAAAAATGTAGATTTGCCAACATTTGGTAACCCAAGAATTCCCATCTAAAGAAGAATTTTATAACGAAAAAGATTTAAAATAAAACTTTAAGATTCGTTCCCAACCGCCCAAGGATCGGGGGATGTTGTTGCTCCTCTTGTTTTTTTGGAGGCATATTTGCACTTTGTTTTAGAGGCACACAAACAAAACATTAAAATTAAGAATAAAGAAAAATATAAAGATAAACAACTCATTTAATTAAAAAAAACATTCCAAATTATATATAAAAAATAAAAAAGAAAATTGTTTATCATAAATAAAATAATAAAAGAAAGAAAAAATAAAATAAAGGACAAACAAATGTTAAAGAGTTTGTTTTTAACATATCGAAACACTTAACAGATATTCTCTTCTTTAACACATCTTTTATTTAAAATCTTGGTGGTCCATCTAACATATTATAATTAGGTTGCATCTGCCCCATTCCGG
The DNA here is from genome assembly GCA_018905775.1 of Meloidogyne exigua. Lineage (NCBI taxonomy): Eukaryota > Metazoa > Nematoda > Chromadorea > Rhabditida > Meloidogynidae > Meloidogyne > Meloidogyne exigua. Next base: position 1,552,237 of record JAGUQR010000011.1, read on the forward strand.
GCCCACCAATACCGCGAACAGCTCCTTGAAGTCCTAAATTTTAAAATTTTAGCTGATTAGAGAAGGAAAATTTAAGTAAATTAGGTTAAAATTAACCAAATCTTATCAAAAAGTGCCGTCGTTAGTATCCTAATTAAAGGTTTGAAAAATACCATGTGGCACCGCTGGCATTCCAGGTGGCATCCCAGCACCCATAGGTACACCACGTCCAGCACTCTTTGCCTGTCCTGCACCGCCAAGCCCTCCAGCACGCGACATCTGAACTCCAGCATCCTCACGAGATGGTGGACCTTCCACCGAAATTGAAATGATTTTATCTCCACGGAGAAGAACAAGACCAAGAATGCGCTTTTCTTCTTCGTTTGCAGACTTCTTTGCTCCAGGCTTAACTCTAATGCGACGAAGTTCTTCACAATCAGACAAAATAATGTTCATGTGTTTGTCAAAAGCTAAAAAAATAAAATCTCAAGACGGTGCAAAATATTAAAAAGGGAATTTTAAATTCGTAGATTTTGACTAGAATAATAATCAAGCTAAAATTAAAGACATATAAGAAATTAACTATAAACCTTTAAAATATCCAATAAAAGTTCGATTGTCCTGAACCATCACTTTCATCTTATAATTAAGATGTTGCATCATCTTATTGTTCTTTGAGATCGTCTGAGTAAGTTTTTAGAAATTAATTCAAATTAACAAAAAACTAACCATTTTCAATTTTAAGTGCTGATCGGATGTTGATAATAATCTTCAAAAAGAAAATAAATTCTAAAAAATAATAAAATTAAATCTCTTGTTAATAAATAATTTAAAAAATATGTATAAAGAAAAAATATAAAAATTTACAAAATGAAGCTTTTCCAAAACGATTTTAAATAAATTGTATTGTTAAAATACACTTCGTCAACATAGTTTTGTCAATATTTTGGATTTAAATTTTATTTAATCAAGTTTTCTTTTTCCTTTTTTCCACTAACTCCATTTATTAAGTAAGATTAAAGAATAAAAGGGGGCCTTGTTGCAATTTAAAATTTTTACTTTAATTTCATAGATTATTTAGATAGATTAGAAATAATTAAGAAAAAAAGACTAAAAACAAATGGTTCTTTTAAAAAATTCTCTTTCCTCTCATTTTTAGTTACTAGAACTTATTTATTTCTACTACATAGTATTTATTATATCAAAATATACAATTAACAAAAAATGTCTTGTTTTCTTCCGAATGGTGTTAAACGTCCAATACTTGATGTTAATTCTGATTTATTGGTATATTTATGGAATTTTCCTAATCATTTAGCAATGACTGATATTAGAAAGTTTGTTTTTTATTTTATTTAATCTTTTAAATAAATTATTTTTCATTTTAGAGATATTTTTCGACGATATGGATTTGTATGTTTTTTTAAATTTTGTATTTAAAAAATTAAAAAATTATAGGTTCGTTTTATCGAAACATTTGAAGCTTGGACTAAAAGAAAAATTGGGAAAATTATTCTGGAATTTGTTAATCAGAAAGAGATGGATGTTTTTATTGAAGCTTTTGAACGTAAAGAAGTTTTTAATAATTTTGATCCACCAATAGAATTTTTATCTCTTCAAAAGGTTTTTTTTGTTATTCTTTAGAAGTTTTAATTAATTTTTAGATGGGAAGAAAGGAGTTTTTTGAGTACGTTAAAAAAGGGTCGGGTGTTGATTTAATTGCTTGTGGTGGAATTCCTCCAAGTTTTAATTTTAAGTCTACTAAGGTTTTTTTATAATTTTTTTTTCAATGGAATAACAAACATTTATTTTTAAAAATTGTTTGGGACTTTTACTAAAAATACCTGTCTTTTCCTTTTTTTACACCCTCAAGTCAAAAATGGCTCGATCGGTTTCATTTAAAAGAGAGACTGACAATAGAGCTATTTTATATATTATTATGGAATTTTTTCATTCATTCTATTGTTTTTTTTTATAAAAATATAAATTTTCTATTTTTGAATTAAATTTTTCTTTTCTATCTTAGAATTCAACAAATTCGTTCTCTTCGTTCAGGAAATCATCAAATACTGGAATATATAAACATATTGATGAACAACAACAACCACAAAGACGTTCTTCTATTTTTACTAGAGTTAATATTGAAAAAGAAAATGATGAAAAAATTGAACAGCGTCCTTTCTCTCGAGGAGGTTTTTTGCTTAATTTAAATATTCTTATTTTTAAAAAAAGGTGGTAGAAGTGGTTCCTTTGGAAGAAAAACACCTGAAGAAGAAACTCCGTTTCTTCGAGGAGGTTTTTTGCTTAATTTAAATATTCTTAAATAAAAAGATGGTCGTCCAAGAAACAGTTCTTTTGGAAGAAAAACACCTGAAAAAGAAACTCCGTTTCTTCGAGGAGGTTTTTTTTAATTCTATTTAAATATTCTTATTTTAAAAAAAGGTGGTAGAAGTGAGTCCTTTGGGAGAAAAACACCAGATGAAGTGAATAAAATTAACGATAATAACCGTCAATTTGGTAATAATAATGTTAATGGTGGATTTGGTTCTCGACGTGGAAGTAGAAGGGGAAATGTTGATAAACCTTTCGCTGCTGAATGGGCAAATTGCGTAGCACCTCCTCGTTTAAAAAAGAAACAACAACAATACTTGGAAAATAAAAATAATAAAATTATTCAAGAAAATGTAGACAATTGCCGTTTTCCTTCTTCATTATCGCCTCCTTTGGGAAAAGGTTTTTCTTAGTTTTCTGAATGGTTATAACTTTATTAAACGCTTAAATTTGGTCTTATTTTAATTATTTTATTTGAGGATGTTAGTTTTGAATTTTATTTAATTTTCTTTAATTTTAAAGAGTCTTTGTCTTCATTACGACCTCCATCAACAACAACATTAAATACAAACAATATAGAAGAGAACAGTACAGAAAAACCTCTAATTTATGACCAATCTTTTAAGGAATCATTTAATAATTATCGAAATAAACCACCTTCGCTTGCTTCAGAAGATGATGATTTACATAATATTATGCTTATACGAAAGGTTTTTTTTTTATTTATTTTTAAACAAGAGTTTTGATTCACTCCTTTAGTTTTTAAAAAATTTATCTTTTTTTTTTATTATAAATTCTTTTACTTTTCTAATTAATTTATTTAATTTAAATAATTTTCTTAGATCAAACTTGGTTTCAGTATGGAGAGGATTTTGGAAGATTTACAAAATTTTGGAGATATTATAGATCATAAACAATTGGATGAGGTTTTTTAATTAAAAATAAAAAAATTTTTTTTTTCAATTAAAAGACAACAGCAATGTTTAAATTTTTGGATGCTTCTGAGGCTGAATTGGCGGCAAAAGTTGTTTCAAAAAATTTTAATCTCTTTGGAAATACAGCAATTTTTGAACTTCAGAGTGTTTTATAATTTAATTTGTTGAATTTGGTTGAAAAATTTCTTTAAATTATTTAAATTAAAAAATATATTAGTTTGTTTTTTGAAATTTTAAAATATTCTCATTTAAATTATTTTTTTTCTGAATAAAGTTTTTTTTCTAATTTAGTTTGTTTGTAGGAAATAAATTAAATTCTTATTCAAAGTACATATTTTTTCAATGGGTTGGTGTGCTTTTAAATGTTGTTCGTTGGACAGAATTTTTATTAATAGGTTAATGGCAATTAGGAAATTGCCGACTATCTACAATATATAAATAACAAACAATTTAATAAAAATCTAAGAAAATAAATTTAAAGATAACGATTTTAATTTTTAAAAAAATCAACAGGATATTATATAACAAAACCTTTATTTATTTTCTTTATCTATTTTTAACTTTTTTCATAATATCTTCAAATTGACCACTTCTTAATTGAAAAATATCATTTGGGCCAACGATTAATGCTCCAGATGAACGAAAATAATTGAGCATTTCTCTCATCTCTGTTAAAAAAAATATTCTTATTTTCTCTTATAATGGAAAAAAATTCTTACTTGGGATAGAATCATTTTCCAAATTTTTAATATCACTAATTAAAATAAATTGATGTTTTGCTCTAGACAAAGCAAAGTTCCAACCTGTTAGTAAATGTTGATAATCACTTTGCTCTATTTTAATATCATTATCCAAAAATGTTCTTATAAATACTGAAAAGTGTAAACCACGCAAATGAACTTTTTTTTGAGTGCATATTCTATTGAATTTATAAAAATTGTTAGGCCAAAGAATTTCTGAAATAATTTTTAATTTTTGAATAAAAAGATGAGAAAAATTTAAACAGAAAGACAAACAGAGAAACCCCAAAATAACTTTTTAAAATTACAAACTAAAGATTTTTTCTACAGCAAGATGATGTGGAAAACTGCTTAAAGGATGAGCAATTTCACTAGCTTCAACACCATTTTTAAGTAAAAGATTAATATGTGCAGCTGCTAATAATGCACTTCCCCAATTACGATAATTTTGATAATCATATCGAGCATTAATTGTTTTGACTGATTCTGGCTAAAAAATGTTCTTTAAAATATTTTATAAAATTAAAGCAACCCTTTAAGAATGTTTTTTACTCACTCAATATTATAATTCTAAAGCTCCTAAAAATCCCTTCATAAAGTTAAAGAAAACCTTGAACATCCATTCCTTCCATTTTCCTTCCAATTTGCTAGTATCTACTAAAACTAAAGGTTCCGTTATCAACTTTGATTTATTTTTATCAAAATCTGGCCTTAAAATTTCAATTAAATTCCTTTGTTCAACAGATTTATCAGCAGGAATAGCCTTCTTTTCTTTGTATAAAATTGAATCTCCCCAACTTCTAATTAATGAATTTCCTGTATATTGACGATTAAGACGAAAATTAACATTAGAATCAAAATCTTCATCAATCCTTTGCAAAAGGGATTTATTAAAATCAATTTGTTCGGTTGATGCATGAATTCTGCTCTGCTGATAATCACCAAATAATCTAACACAGGATGACTAGAAAATAATAATAAGAAATTAGAGATGTAATGTTATTGGTATAAATAAAAAACAGACAAAAAAGTTTTCTAAAATTCTATTATTAAATAAAAATTTAAATAAAAACCGTTTTTAAAATAACACTCCAACATTCCAATTCGTTCATGTTATCAGAATCATCAATAATAACTGTTCCAAATTTAACACCAATTCTTGAAAAAAATTGCAATTTTAAAGCAGTAAGTGTAAGAAATATAAGAGGATGATTTTGAATAAGATTGAGTTCTTCTTTATTTTTTAATTGAAAAATATCTTTAAGTAATGAAGAATCTGTCTGTCTATTAATTTTATATTTAATTTAATTTTATAATTAAAAATAACCCTGAAGTTGATTTTATTTGTCTTTTTAATTCCTCTAATGAGTTTAACGTTTCTTGGCTATACCAACTTCTTGGAAATCTATAAAAACTAGCACTCTTTACAAGATGACGAACAGTTGGATTTTTTATAGAAAAGGTTGATGAATTTAAATCAAAGTCTTTAATAAAAATAAAGAAAGCAATATCTGGAACAGCAATTTTACAATAAACATCAACAAGTCTATAAAGTGAAGATATTGATTTAGAAATTACTGCAATTGGCATTTTATTTTTGTCAGATTTTTGAGATTTCAAAAGAATATTTAGATATTCAGCTAAGAGAAGTGTTTTTCCTGTCCCAGCTGCTCCATGAACTGCAACTATTGGGCGTTTTGGATTAAGTAAAGCAGACAATGCAGCTAATTGTGAATTATCATAATTCTAATAAATAATGAAGGTAAAAGAGAAGATAATTAGGTAACCTTAATAACTATCGGAAAATAAAAACCTTGTGTAGAGGAAGAAAGTTGTTAATATCTGGATCAATACCAAAATCAGGAATATCTTTACATTTAAAAGCATAAAGCATTGCATTGTAACCATAAAGTAGAGGTAATTTTTCTCTATTTTTAAATGTTCCAAGTATCCTCTCTGCCATATAATAATTATAACTAGAACGAATGTCAAAATATCTCTTCTGAAAATAAAAATACATGAATATAAATTAGATCAACACAATCTATCAAAATAATATTAGATTACACTTTTGGATGAAGTGTAATTCAATAAATAGGTAAAAAACAATATAAATGTATAAAATGAAAAAATTAATGTTCAATGTGAACAATAAAATTTGGCCAAAATTTGTTAAACTCAATAATCATAAAAAGAACCTGAACATTTTCTAATGAATTAAAGGCAGTAAAACTCTCATCATTAGATATACGTACTTCAAGATAACCATCTACTGATTTTATAACAATACATCCACCAATAATATCACAATTGTTTGAATCAAAAATCTTTAAATCAATAAATTTGCCTCCTTTAAGATTTAAAGAATTTATTTGATGAGATTGTGATTGCTTAAAAATAATTTTGTTTTCAATTTTTAAAGGATTATTTTTATTTTATAAGAACCAATTTTGAAAAAATAAATATGATTACATATCCTTAATACTTGATATTTTAAATACAAAATATAAAACATATTTACATTGTTTGATGACAAAATAACCTTAAGGACGCCAGGCATTGGTGAAAAAATTTTCATACATTTTAAATAAAGCCCCATCCATGGATGTGAGTTATTTGAAGAAAGTAACACATCTTGTTCCCATCTTTGTATTTTTTTTTCAATTTCAATAGGTATAGAATTACTTGAAGATTGAATATTATTATCTGTTGTTGCTGTTGTTAATTTATTTAGTTGAATTATTAAACGTTGAGAATATTGCAAAAAATACAACCTTGTGAGATATGATGAGAAATTTCGATATCTAGTTGTTGTACAAGCATTAAACATCTAAAACTATAAATTAAAAAAAGTTAAAAACAGAAAAATAAACAAAAAGCTCAAAGGTAGATTAAAGGTTCACAATAAATAACCTGCGAAAAAAAAACAAATTAAAATTTCATATAGAAGCCCATTTATTCGCACGGCCACTTCCGTCTTATTGTTAGCCCATTGTTTCGTTAATTTTATTAAAAGGTAGCAAAAATTTAAGAAAATTACCAGAGTATAATAGAAAAGGGAAATATTCTTCGAATAAACCAATAAAATTTAGAATTAAACAAAAAAGCTTACGACACCACCGATTCCCAGGACGTCTCCGTTCCAAGTACTAAGGAGGCCCAACGTTGCTTAACTTGCCAGATCGGACGGGATGGCGTGCTTTCAACGTGGTATGGTCGTAAGCGAAATTTTACCTATTTTATCAACTTATAAACAGAGAGAATGTGCTTAATAATTTATAAATAATACATCATTTAAAAATCTAAAATAAATTAATAATTTAAAAATATCATTTTCTACTATATCTTATCAATGTTCTACACAATATATTGACAACAAGAGAGGCAAAAAGAAGACCAATGCAAAGTGCACTAATTCCAGCAATTGGACCTTTTATAATTAGAAGAGAAGTACAAGAAGATGAGAGAGAAACATCTGTAGTAAAAGAAAGGTTAATATTAATTCATTTAAAAGGAAAAAAAGAATATAAAATAAAAGCCTTAATTTAAATAAATACCCCTTTTAAAAGCTTTTAATTTTTAAACAAAACCATTTTTGAGGTTTTTCTTCTCTGTATAATTTCCAACATTTTCTACTATTTGTCTATTAATTTTGCATGTTTTATTTTTAATATTTTCCTCATAAACACAAAAAGATACTTTAACATTTATTGTTTCATTTTCTAAATTATTTTTTGTTTCTTCTTTTTCAATTAATAAATGTCTTTTATGTAAACGTCTTTGTCTAAAAGAAGAAGGTAAATCTGCTAATAAAGAATCTGGCGGTGAAGTGACCAAATCTGGGCAAAATGGAGGCTAAAAATATATTTTTAATAAAAAAAATATTTTTTCTCTTTTTCCTAACAGTTGGAATGTCTCCACAAGAGCTTTTTCCATTATTTGGGTCCTTTACATCCGTACAAATTTGAATTCGACAATTTAATGAAAGTTTTGTTTGATCTGGTAATTTAAATGCATGCCAATGTACACGTGCAATGTCATGCTAAATTTTAAAATTTAAAATTAAATTAAAATTAAACATAAGTATCATAGTGTGGATGTCCAAGAATATTTAAATCTGTTGAACAACTAAAATAAATTTAAAAAAAAGAATTATTTAAAAAAAAACCCTTTATGATCAATAACTTCATGTTCTGCCCCTGTTATAAAATTACGAACAAAACAGTCACGAACCAAAAAACCAAAAGCATCTTTTTTAAAAAATAAATTTAATGTAATAAATAATTAAATTAATATTTAAGAGGAATAAATATTTTTGAAAATTAAAAGAAAAAATTAAAAAAAAGGAAATATTAGCAAAAAACAAATTTATAGAATAAAAATAATTTAATTAAAAAAAAAAGATTATTCTATTAAAAATAAAGAAATAAATGTAAACATTTTTAAAAAAAAGAAATTACCAGTCTCTGGTTGTAAAGAAAATTCAATTCTTAAAGGTTGTCCCATTTGTACTTCATTAACATCTAAACCATCTCCTTCTTTGTGATGTTCTACGTCTGTTAATATTCGCATAGTTGGTATAGGAAGTGGAGCTTTTTGTAAAAGTTCTGTTGGGTAAATGTGTAACTAAAAAATTAATAAATATTCTAATTGTAAGGACATTTTGAAGAAGAGATTAAAATACCTCTTCTAATGCTTCTTCTATATGTGTAGGTATTGGAGGCCTTTTTTCATATTTAATTTTACTTTGCCCACATTGTGCAAAATAAGACTGAACAGTGGAAGTACCATTTGGTTGTTCAAACATTACCTTTAGATAAATTTAATTTTTAAATTAATTTATTTACTTAAAGCAATTAAAATTAATTAATATAATTAATTTAATTAAAATTAATTAAATATAAATTAATTAACTAACAACAATTTGTAAATGAAATAATTCCATAGCACTAGTCTGATTTTCTGGTTGTTTATTATTACTAATTCCACACTCAGCAAAAGAAAACCTTTTTAAAATAATTATAAAATTTAAATAAATAAATTAAAATATTTACGATATATTAATATTTAATGTTTCATGGAAAGTATGTACACAACTAAATAATTAAAAATTAAATTATTTTAAAATTAAATAACTTTGGAATTCTTTTTCTGTCATAAGCGAATATTTGTCCAGTAAATGGAAAGATTGTACGTATACCAAAATCAACTCCTGTCTCTTCACAAATAACTTTTGCTTTACCTGAAAAAATTTTAAATAATTTATTGATGAATCAGACAAAGTTAATAATTTTAAGCTTTAAGCTTATATTCAAGTTTTAGGTTTATTTTAAACTTTACTATATAAACTCTCCTATTTCTCTTCCCTCAAATACGATTTGATGTAAAAATCCATAAAAATAATCTAAAATTAATATTTTTATAATTTTAATCGTTCCATAAAAAGTTGATTTTCTTTTAAATTAATAAGTGTATATATATATTTAATATTATTTATTTAAGTAAAAGGATTTACCAACTACTCTGTTAGGAATATTTAATTTAGGCGGTGCTGTTGTCGGTTGTGGTGGGGCAGAAGGTATTAACGGAATTGTAGGTCCAGAAGGTATTTCTGAAGTAAAGGAAGGAGGAGTAATTGTTGTTAAACCACCAGGTGGAGTTAAACTTGGAATAAATCTTTGAGTTGTAAATTCAGGTTTAATAGGTCCTGTTGTTGGTAAAAGTGTTGGAAAACGTGGAGAAGGAGTTGGAAAGCCAGCTGGTCTTCCAGGAACAAACCGGCCAGGTGGAGGAACTTAAGAATATTATTAGAATTTAATTATAATTTTATTTACTTCTCTCAAGAGGTGGACGACCAGGTGGAGGTGATGGGACAAGTAAAGATGGAGTCTGAAGAATTGAAGGAGTTAAAGGTGGAGGAGTTGGACCGCCACCTAAAAGTTTAAATTATTATTTAAAAATAGATCAATTAATATACGTTCAGGTGGTGGTGTTCCAGGAAATCTTGGTGAAATTGGAATACGTGGCCCTCCAGGTGGTGGAAAACTCCCACTTGGAGGAGTAGATTCAGGTGGAATAGATACTCCTGAAAGCTTAAAGTTAATTTAATCTAAAGAATTTAAGCAAACCCGGTGGAAGAGTAGCTCCAGGAGGAAAAGAAACACCTGGAGGCAAAGTAACTCCAGGAGGGAGTGATACTCCAGGTGGAAGAGTAACTCCAGGCGGTAAAGAAATGCCTGGTGGAAGTGTTTCTCCAGGTGGCAATGTTGCTCCAGGCGGTTGTGTGAACCAAGGTGGAAATGAAATTCCAGGTGGTAGAGTCAATCCTGGCGGGAATGAAACGCCTGGCGGTAATGTTGCTCCTGGTGGAAAGGAGACCCCTGGAGGAAGTGTTGCTCCAGGTGGTAGTGTGCCTCCAGGTGGACGGGTGAAGCTAGGTGGATAGGAAACTCCAGGTGGAAGAGTTACACCAGGTGGTAGGGATACTCCTGGAGGAAGTGTTGCTCCTGGAGGGAAGGAAATTCCTGGTGGTAGTGTTGCTCCGGGCGGAAGAGTTAATCCCGGAGGTGTCGTCAATTCAGGCGGTACAGTAATTCCAGGTGGAAGAGTGACGCCAGGAGGAAGTGAAACTCCTGGCGGTATTGTTGCTCCTGGAGGGAATGAGACTCCTGGCGGAAGCGTTGCTCCAGGTGGTAAAGTTGCACCTGGTGGATGTGTGAAGCCAGGTGGATATGAAACACCAGGAGGAAGTGTAACGCCAGGTGGCAGAGATACTCCTGGCGGTAATGTTGCTCCAGGAGGGAAAGAAATTCCTGGTGGTAGTGTTGCTCCTGGAGGAAGCGTAACGCCAGGAGGTGGTGTATGTTGAACAGAGATTCCAGGCGGTGGAAAGGTACTTGGAGTAAATTCATGTGGAATAGAGACTCCTGAAAGTTAAATTAATTAAATTTAAGATTTAAACAAACCAGGTGGAAAAGACACTCTAAATGGAGGAGGAGTTGGAGCTGTCGTCAATTCAGGTGGTACAGTAATTCCAGGTGGAAGTGTGACGCCTGGAGGTAGAGATACACCTGGCGGTATTGTTGCTCCAGGAGGGAATGAAACTCCTGGCGGAAGTGTTGCTCCAGGTGGTAGTGTGCCTCCAAGTGGACGGGTGAAGCTAGGTGGATAGGAAACTCCAGGTGGAAGAGTTACACCAGGTGGTAGAGATACTCCTGGTGGTAATGTTGCTCCTGGAGGGAAGGAAATTCCTGGAGGTAATGTTGCACCTGGTGGTAATGTTCTTGCAAAAGATGGTGTAAATTCTTGTAGTATTTCCGGCCTTCCGGGAAACGCCGGTATACGTCCAGGAATTTGTTCAGAAGGGATTCTTCCTGGCAAATGTGGTTGAGAAATTTCAGGTACTTCATATTCACCAGGTTGTTGTCTTCCAGGAATTTCTTGAGGTGAAGGTTGCCGTTCTTAAAATTAGCCAAAATAATTTAAAGAAAACTTTAACAACCATGAGGTGGTGGAGTATTATAAAATTGATGAGGAACACCAAATGGTGGAGAATATCTTGTAATTCCTGGACTTTGTGTTTGCTGGATCTATTAAATTATTTTTATTTAAAAAACAAAACTTTTACTGAAATTAAATATTTATTTTAAAATTTAAAACCTTATAAATATATTTATTTATTTATCTTTTACCAGAAAAGGGTTAATTGTAGGTCTAACAGTTGCAGAGGGTGGGAAATTGCCAACAAGAAGAACTGGAGGTTTTCTAGTTTGTTGTTGTTGTTGTTGATTATTATAAATATTGTCATAATTATTGCTTTGTTGGCTATTTAATTAAAAAAATTATTTTTATAAAATAATATTAAACACTCTCTATCTATTATGTACAGGAAAATTTAGAAGAATCTATTTAAATTTTAATTTAATTAAATATCCTCTATAAATCTTCAATATTTGTACATAACATTTAAAAGGTTTATTTAATTTTTACAAATTATTGCTAGGTGTATTTGGTGCATAATAAGCATAACCCCCATTTGCAGGTGCTGGTGCAGGTACTGCAAATGCTACCCCAGCTGGTGCCCAGATTGGTGCATATTGTCCATTTGGAGAACGAAAAGAAAGTTGGGGAACTGGTGGGGGAGTATATTCTAAAGGTGAAGGTATTAGATGTTCTACTGGATATTGTTGTTGTTGTTGATTATATTGTTGTTGTGGTTGATATTGTTGTTGAGGTTCATAAGAAGGAGCATAAATTTCTTGATTTAAGTGTGGTGGAATTGCTTTAAAAATAAATAATCTTTTTAACTAAAAATTCAAACCAGGAGCTTCATAATTATTAGCAGAAAAAGCCTTAGCTTCAAATAAATGTTTTTGTATAGGTGGAGGTTCTGGGCCTGCATCATTTAACTTTAAAAAATAATTAATTAATTTATTAATTAATTAAATTAACATTTCCTTCCAACATTCCTGGAGGTACAAAATCAGCTGCCCATTTAGAAGAAAAATGATTTATTTGATTATTATTATTATTTTGTTTTTCCTTTAAAAATAAAACTAACTAATTAATTAATATTTCCCTTTTATTTTTAAAAATTAATTAAATTTTACCTTTAAATTATTTAATAATTTTTCATCTTCATTTTTATTATTTTTATTTTCTTCATATTCTTCTTCACTACTACTACTATCACCTCCAAAAATTATTTTTTCTTCTTCTTCTTCTTTTTGAATTGTAAAATTAAAAATTAATAAATTAATTAAAATAATTTGTAAAATATTTTTTAATAAAAACATTTTTCCCTTTTTTAATTAAATAAAATAATTTTTAAATTAAATAAAAATATTTTTAATAATTTATAACTAAATAAATATTAAATAATTAATAATATGTAAATAAAAATCCTTAAAGATTAAATCAACTCTTTCTTCTTTTTTAAATTATTTTCCCTCATTTTTAATATTTTCTTTAATAAATTTTAATGTCTAAATGCTTAATATTTTTATTGTTTTTTTTCTTTAAAAATTCCAGTTCTTTTTTTAGTTTTATCTAAAAACAATAAAAGTATAAAACTGAAGATATCCCGGATAGAGAAGAAAATTAATTAAAAATAAATCAAGATAATGAGGCGAAAAGAAGAATTATTAAGGAAAATTAATTAAAAAATAATAAATGAAAGGGAATTAAAAAAATATATATGTTGTTATTATGATAAAAAAATGTTAACTGAAAATTTGAAGTTGAATTTAATTTCGATTAAGACGTCCTTTAAATGATAATTTAATTAATAGGTATTATCTCGTCATAACATTTTGTTTTATTTTCAAGCGTTGGCATTTTGTCGTACTTTCCTTATAATGATATTTTGTCTGTTTCTTGTTCTCTGGCATTTTATTTGTTTTTTTTCGGTTTCTTGATTTGGTTTGTGTTTTAACTTTATGCTTATTTAAATATTTTTAAATTTAAGATAAATTCATTTATTTATGACTATGACCACTGGATGGCCGGTTAATGTAAGCAGTAGTAGCCTTTCGAATACAAGCAATGGACCTCAATTTCCTTTACAAACAAAGAATTATAGTAACCTAAACAGAACTATTAATTTGTTTGTTTTTCTTTAATTTATTTTAATGGGGAATTTTATCAAATAATTACTTTTTATTCCTTTAGATTTTTTATAGATAAATTCTTTCGTATTTTGCTTATATCTTTATATTAATTTAATTGTTCTTGTTGTAGATATCCTTTAACAAATTATACATTTGGAACAAAGGATGCACAATCTGAGAAAGATCATTCTGTTCAGGCACGTTTTCAACGAATGCGTGAAGAATATGATAAGGTTGGAATGAGACGTTCTGTTGAAGCTGTTCTTTTGGTACATGAACATTCTTTGCCTCATGTTTTGCTTTTACAAATTGGAACTACTTTTTTTTAAACTGTATTTTTTAATTAATTTAAATCATTTTTAATATTTAATTTTAAAGTCCTGGTGGTGAATTGGGTGCAACAGAAAATGAAGTCGATGGACTGAAGAGAATTCTAAGCGATGTTTGTTTGATCTTTTTATTATTTAAGAATTAAGGTGTTATCTCAAGTGATTCTTGAATATTAAAATTTTTTTTGGAAAAAAAAATGATATTTCTAGATATTTTAATTGTTTTGGTTTAAATGTAGAAAATTTATTTAGTTTTAAAATATATAATTCTATTAATAATTTTTATTTAAAAATCTTATTAAATTTAATATTTTAGACTCTTGGAAAAGAAGATACTCCAAAAAGTCAATGGATTATAGAAGATGCAATTGCTAATTGGTGGCGCCCAAATTTTGATCCACCTCGTGTAAATTTTTTTTTTTAAATTCTGTATAAAATATTTTAAAGTATCCGTACATACCGGCACATGTTACAAAGCCAAAGGAACAGACAAAGCTTTTTTTGGTTCAACTTCCGGATAAAGGTTAATTTTTTAAAAAATATTTTACTTTTTTTTGAATATTTCCTTTTTGCCTATAAAAGTATTCAACTTTTCTATAAATAAATATATAAACTAGAATATAACTTTAATTATTATTTTCAGCCTATTTTGCAGTACCAAAAAATTTTAAATTGGTTGCAGCTCCACTTTTTGAATTGTTTGATAATTCAAATGGTTATGGCCCTTTAATTGCAAGTCTTCCACAAAATTTGAGCCGGTAAATAATTTAATAATTATTTTCTAAAAATGGTATCGCCAATTAAATATAAATTTTTAACTAATTTAGTTTCAATTTTCTATACAATCCTGCTTGAGAATATTTGAAGATGAATTTTAAAAGTTTAAAAATATTTGGTTTGAATTTTTTGTTGTTAATTTTTCCTCAATTATTATTTTTTCATTATTTATTTTTTGCTTTAAAAAAACTTAAAATTAATGGAGCGAATTTTAGTATTATTTTATTTCCTTTTTTATTTAATTATCAAAATTTAAATATAATTCAAGACTAGAAGAGAAAATAAATAGAAAATTTCCCTTTAGTAATCATTGAATTTATTTTCAATTTTTGGTCATTTATAATTCTCGATTACTCATCGAATATAAAGTTAAAATGCAGATGAGTCGATCACATTGTGAGAATTATTTTATAATGTAGTTGAACACTTTCCTTTTTTTTTTAATGATATAAAATATATTACATGTACATATTTTATTGAATTCACTTTTCATAGATAAAAAGTATTCCTATTTATATTTATTTTTTAATTGTTTTTTGTTCATTTTTTAATTAAAAATTAGGTGAATCTTTTTGATAAAAAAAAAAGGAGATTATTTTACATTATTCTTTTTTGTAGAAGTAACCTTAAAGGATAAATTAAAAGGAAATTCGTATCAAAATCTTCCTTGTGAATAACTGGTGGCGGTTATTTTACTTCAACAATTGACTAGCAACTAATTGGTCTGTCCCTACTAAACGTAATTTTTTAAAAATTTTAGAATCGTTAAAATTAATTTTTAAAAAAAATTGTTTAAATATTATCCATTTTATTTTAAATATTAAAAGATTTAAGATATTTATCTTTAATACTATGTACATAAATCTATCACAATTAGGCTTTGGATGAGACATAAAATGAAAAAAAGAATTTATTTATTATTATTACCTTTATTTCTTTTTTCATTTTTCTTCTTTTTTGAAGGTTTTTTTTTTAATTAAAAAATTTTTCTTTTTAATTTCAGAAGGTGAAGAAAAGACATTTCGAATTCGATTGACTCCTAATGGCAGACTATCATGTATAGAGAAGAAAGGATGTTTTTTTCCTAAAATAAAAAAATTAAATTTTGTTCTAGTAGGAGATATTGGAGGTTTATTTTTTAGAAAAAGACTTCAAAGTTTTCTTTTCTTCTATGTAGGACTTCCTATTTACCCTTATTTTTCTTATGCTCAAAAGAGAGTTGCAAAAGCAATTACAAAAGTAGTTAGTGAACAAGAAGAACCTCTTAATTTTGTTATTAATGTTGGGGATAATTTCTATTTTAATGGAGTTAGTGATTTATTTGATTCTCGGTTGGAAGACTCCTTTGAACAAGTTTATGAGGATCCTAAACTTCTTGTTCCTTGGTACACAATTGCTGGAAATCATGGTTTTTAATTTAATTTTTAATATTCTATTTGTAATTTATGTGTAATAAATAACTAATTATTTTTTAAAAGTTAAATATTTTTAAAAAATAATTTAATTTTCAGATCATTTGGGAAATATCTCTGCTCAACTTGCTCATACAAATTTTAGTTCAAAATGGTATCAATTTTAAATAAATTTTATTCAAATTAACTTGGTACTTGTGTATTATTCTCCAGACTTTTGCAGATAAATGACTAAAATATTTTCCCCAAACAAGAATAGTTGTTGCCTCAAACCATCACCAATTATCTCCTCTAACGAGGAAATAAGTGAAGAAAAAATTAATAAAATTTGTTAATTGTCTGCAAAAGTCTAGGGAAAATACATGAGGACGTTAATTTTAAAAATAGGACATTCCCCCACTTGTTTTACAAAATTCGAATTATTTTTGATTACCAAAATACAACTGAAGAAGAATTAAAACCTCTTGTTCTAGAAATTTTAATGTTAGATACAATTGTTCTTTGTGGAAATACTGAAGATGTTCAAGGCAAAAGTTTATTTAATTGGTTATTTTCTACTAAAAAAGAACCTAATGGACCAGAGCCTAAATATGAAGAACTTGCCAAAAGACAATGGAAATGGATTGAAAAACAATTGGAAAATTCCGAGTATTTCTTTTATTTTTTTTATAAATTTCTGAAAATATTTTAGTGCCGATTATTTATTTGTTGCTGGTCATTATCCAATTTATTCAACATGTGAACACGGGGGCTTTCAATGTCTTCAAAAACTGGATCTTCTTCTACATAAATTTGGAGTTAATGCTTATTTTTCTGGCCATGACCATAATTTACAACACATAAAAATGATGAAGGAAAATATTGACAAAAATAATAATGAAGAGGAAGAAACTTTTGTTAATTATATTGTATCTGGTGCAGCCTCTAGAAGTGATAGAAGTGCAAAACATTTAAACGATATTCCTGAGGATTCTTTGCTTTTTAGGTTAATATTTTAAACCGGCAAACAATAAGTCTACTTCCTTATAAATAAGAGCTTCCGAGGTGGTATAATGGTTGAGTGGACCTCCCCTCCTGGAATTGCTTTAATCATTTAATAATTTTTAAAATTCTAGAAATGAAAATAATTTCTTTACTATTAATGCAATATTAAAAAAACTAAATTTTTTTCTTATAGATATCCAACTGGTTGGAATCCATTTTCTCAAATTGGATTTTCTAATGGTGGATTTGTTCAAATATTTGTGGAACGTGCTCAAAGTGAATTTAATTTTTTTGATGGAAAAAGCAGAAAAAGATATTCATTCAAACTTTTACCAAGGAAAAAACTAAATAGAAATTAATTTAATTTTTTTGTTCAAATTGTACATTTATATATTATGTATTTACTGATATAAACGAAAAACCGGTGTAAATGTTGAGAAACATGTCATAAGTTAAGGAAAAGGGATAGAGGCTGATCATTTGTTTTTAAATGAGTACTTGATCAGATATTCGTGAATATATTCAATGATTAATACGGAATAAGTCATCAAAATCTTTATATTTAAAAAGTGAAAGAAAAACATAAATTGAGAAAACTTTATGTCAAAAGATTTAATCGTTAAAACAAGGCTTTTACATGTTTGTGAATAAATCTGTAAAATCAAAAAATGAATTTCTCATAAGGATCAACTCCATTTTTTAACAAAATTCCACTTTTAAAAATTAATAAATATACATAAAATATTACCAAATCATTCTTTCCTCCTTCCTTTTCAGGAATAAATGTCTATATTCTTTTCTTAAGTTCATCAGAAGTTCTTCGCCGTTTTTAATAGCATTAAGCTCATCTTTATTCATTTTAGGTCCTTGCTTTAAGTCATTAGATTCTATTAAAACACACAAAACGTGAACCGAATTCTCCAATCTTTTAAAAACTTTTCGGAATGTTATCTCCTAAAAGAGTAAAGACTTATTTTTAAAAGTTGTATTATTCCATTATTCCAGTGCACTTTTTGCATATTTATTATTATTTCTGTAAAAAATATCAGAAGGTCTTTCTTTTCATAAAAAATAAAAAATTGCACATAAATAATGGAAAAGTACCAAAAAATTATAAAAATCTACTTTGGGCAATATAGGTGTTCCCAAGCGTACATGATCATGAACACGAACTTTAAGAAATAAAATAAATTTCCTAAAGAAAAAGGTGAATAAGAGATTAAATCGCATTTCCATTTCAACAAGGTATAATTAGAATATTAAAAAATATAATTTAAACCGTTTCTATGAAGCAACATTAATTCAATTTCATCAATTACATTCAAAATTAAATTTTTTATTTTATGAAGAATGGGAAGTGTTAATTGATCCCAACTTTAACGAATACTAAATTGAAAAAAATATATTTGATATATTTTTTACTTTTGTTTCATAATAATTTTAATGTCATTGCTTATTGAATGCATTAAAGAAGCCTTCACCTTAAGTTTTTAAAATTAAATTTTTAATAGCTATACTACCGAAAAATTATAGTCACATTTACGACTCATTTCAAATAAACCAGAGTTCGAGGAAGTAATACGTTTCTAAATTAAGTAAATTTTTTAAATGCATTTTTATAAAAAAATATCACAAAGGAATATTAATATAAAAAATTATAGAGCAATTTTAAAAAATAAATAATAGACAAATGTAGTTGTTCTTCTCACTCTCAGCACTTGAGCTACTAAACGGCCTGTCTAAATCTCTTACAATATTTCCAAATAAGGACTTGAGTCCATTGATAGCTGCGTTCTCGTCCTCGTTCGGGGGAGTCCCATCATTAACGGAATCGGAGAAAATACAAATAAGTTGCACAAAAGTCTCAAAAACATTAAACAAGTCATTGATCGAACTATAAGGATAAATATGGAAGTAAAAAATATTAATAAAACTTTGGTAATTGGAGTGGAAGTTGAAGCAATTGGTTCATATGGATACGAACTATTTAAATAAAAATAATTATTATACACTATAAGTATAGCTTTAGACATATTAAGGAGAAAAACTATTGTAGGATACTTACTATTTTCATTTCGTAATATTCCATAAATTCGAGTGATGGAATCACTTAAAATCTTCTCTGTTCGGTCAATACACTGTATAAGATTTTGACGATCCTGCTTTGTCATTGCACCAGGAGCAACTTAAATTAGAACGAATGATCATTTTAAAAATATTTAATTCAACCATGCTGCTCTCGAACCTCGGCAACTTGTTCTTCAATTTCAACAAATTTGTTTGAAAAAAACTCGGCATTGGCCTAGAAACAAATTTAAAAAAAAATAGAAATCTTACTGAATGAAAATCTTCCATTTGAAAATATAAAACAATAAAAATTATTTAAAGTACCAAAAAATCTGGCTAAAGAATGTTGAAAAATAAATAAAATTCAAATAGTAAAAATATTAAAACAAAATTTGAAATTGAAAAATATAAAAAGGACTTCAATACATACAAGTCATCAAAATCTTTATATTTAAAAAGTGAAAGAAAAGCATAAATTGAGAAAACTTTATGTCAAAAGATTTAATTGTTAAAACAAGGCTTTTACTCGAAAGGCTAATTATAATTAAACAAAACAAAAAATATTTGCCAATCCGGTAAAACTTTTAAAAATTATATAAAAAATCATGTTTTTAAAATTACTTATTTTCAAAACAAGAATATAACCAAAAAATAGTTACATAACAGTTTATTTTTTAAAAATTGAAATGTCCTTCTTGTGGTTTCTGTTCCATTCCTTGAGTTCCAATTGCAAGATCACTGTCCTCATCCTCGGAAAAGAATTCTTCAATAATTTTAAAGGCTATCCCGTAAATGTGTTCAGATTCATGTTGTTGAAGTTGTTCAATTTTGTCGAGTCCACCACATTCCTCAACTTGTTCGCAAACACTTGAAAGGCGATCAGGATCGCTTAATTTTATTAAAATAAGAATTTAAAAATTATAAAAAAGTCAACCTATTAGAAACAGTCTGCATAATGCTATATAATGAGTCCAACATATTAGCAACCAATTCGTTACTTTTCACCTCCAAATTACTACAAATAGCTTTAATTGAATTCTTAACACGTAAAATCCCCAAAATCTGATTGACTGCACCACCATGGCATAAGTTTGCAATTGCCCAACCAACTTCATATTGAAGTTTGTGTTCGCCATGTTCGAGGATAAGGAAAAGAGTTGGAAGCAATTTAGCATCAATAACTTCCTGAACAAAAAAGTAAATTTGAAAATAATGTTAAAAAAAATACTTGTATTTGTTCAACATTCCCAGCCAATATATTGGATAAAAGCCAACAGCATTCCTTAGAAAAAGTAACATTGTCAGAATTCAATAGACGTGGTACTAAATCTTTTAGAATTCCACTTTGAATTACAACCTTAATAAGAATAGGATCTTTAAAAGATTAAAAAACAAACAGAAGTAAGCTCATCATTTCCAGTAGCAAAATTCCCAGCTGTGCGTAAAGCAGGCGAAATAAGAGAATGCTGACCAGAATTGATAAAGCCAACAATTAAGGGCATAACATTCTCATTGTTAGCTAATTCAATATTTGCATCAGTCCCATCAGTTAAATAAGAAAGTGCCCAGCAAGCTAATAATAGTTTTGGATAATTGAAAACCATCAAAATAGATTGTTAAACTTACCATCACTTTGCGTTTGAAGATCCTAAATAATTAAATTATAATAATTTTAAAAGTTAAAAAATACATTGTGTTTAAGCAAAATGGTGATTGCAGGTGCAAATTGTTGCAAAACTTCAAAAGGAGTTGGTGGCTTTTTATGACGACAGAGATTTGAAATAGTCCAAGCAAGTATTCGAGCAAACGAAGGATCAAAATTCGGAGTAATTTTCTTTATCGATTCAACGATTATCGGGACAATTCCCTCTGCAAAAAGAGTATCACGCATTCGAACACTGTCCCCAGCAATGTTTGCAATGGCCCAAAGTGCCTTTTAATAAAAAATAAATATTCAAAGAACACGTCCATCTTAAGTAGAATATCTAGTAATCAGATAAAAAATGAATATTCCTACTTAAAATGCAATAATTGATAAGACTATTTTCCTCATTTCCAAATACAAAATTAAAAACCTGTTCAGCAAGCTTCAAAGAAGAATTTGCAATAATACAAAGAAGAGGTTTGATTACTCCAACAGTTACAAGTGAAGCTGTCTGAGCAGATGTACCAGAAACAATGTTTGTAATAGACCAAGCAGCCTCAAATTGAACCTTCTCGTCCTAAAAATAAAAGAATTAATAAATAAAAAATATAATTTAACCTGAACGGACAATGCTTGAACTAATGCTAAAGGAAAGCCTAATTGAATGATATGATCAATTGGTGGATCGGCCGACCGAGACAACATTCTACGAACAGCTTCAAATGCAGATCTAATCTGTTCGATCGATGGATTAGATTGAAGAACACTGGCAGCCTCTTCGAGAGTCATAACCTGTTCAAGTGTTGGTTTCTCTTGTTTCTCCTTTTGTTGATCTTCGGTGTCAGATGCAGAAGTGTAAGATTCATCAAGGTCAACCTTCAAATTTCTGCGCTTCATCATTTCATCGTTGCCCCTTTGTTTGCGAAGTTCAACTGAACTTTCTGTCCGACGACGTCGCAAATCCTTAAAATTTAACCTAATTAATAAAATTTAATTTACATCAGGTTTTCCAGCATTTTTGTAAAGTTTAGCCTTTTCCTCAGCGGTAGACATTTTTATCTAACATTAAAAATAAAAAGTTAAAATCCTGTAATAAATTTATGGAAAAAAGAAACTTACGGAAAAAATATACAATCAATCAAATTTAATTAAAACAATTTAAATATTTAAATAAAATTGCGCGGGAAAAACATTAAGCCAAAAGAATCTAACGACTAAAATTGCGTCAAATCAGCCTGAGATCAGTTGGATATTTAATCTGCTTTGATTCTGAAGTTATTTTGAATTCTTATATCATCGTACATTTATTTTCACCTCATTTTTACATTGCTTGACCAATTAACGCATTCTTAGATTGATTAATAAATTTTGATGATCCATCAATGAATTTGAACAATTCCTTTTTTGCAAATTTCAAGTTTTCGGAAGATTTCAAAAACAAATCCTGGGTTGAAATTATTGAAGAAGAAGAAAATAGAAGAGAGGCTTCTTTACCTAAAAAGGTTGATTCTGTTGAAAGCTTACCAGAGATTGTTTCCTCAAAACCAAAGGATGGAGTAGAAGGTTTGGAGAAAGAAAGCACTGATAGTATTTCTACTAAAGTAACTGCTAGCACTTCTGGATCTCGTTCAAATAGGAAGAGAGTTTTGTCCACTTTGCCTACACCAAAAACTGAATGGGTCGAACCAAACAAGGTAAAAACTTTTAATTGTCTAAATTTTATTTTGTTAGGGCTGGTGTTGGAAAGAAGAAACAATTATCCGTCGTGAGAAAGAGATTAACAAAATGAAGGAACGTCTAACCTACTTGCGATATATTGAGGAAGTTCCGAAATCGGCCAGAAAAAAAGGTGTCCATCCTAGAACTCCTAACAAATTTATTAATTGGAGCAGACGATCCTGGGACAAACAGGTATTTAAATATAGAAATAATTACGTTTTAGAATAATTAAGTTAGCTTAAATATAAACAATTAAAATTAAGAGTTTAAACTCGGGATGGGGGTAACCTTGTTAATTTGAAGAATGCTATTTTGTTCTTATATAATTAATTTAAGATTAAAATGTGGAAACTTGCCATATATGAATGGGCTGGCGAATCACCAACTTCAAGTGTCTACGGTTCTTATTGTTCATCTGAGTGTAGTGATGAGGAACGGGCATTGACAGCGGAACCTTCTCAATCTTTGGACACACAAAAAACTTCAAAACGGGTCAAGCGTGAAGAGTGTATTGAGCTGAATGATAAGATTGTTAGCATTCCATCAACAACTGACAATATGGCATCTCTATTAGGTTACTTTTATGCATTATTTTTTAAATCAAATTTGAAATAATATTTAGGACATTTTGATTTGGATACACTTCGAGAAGCACCAACACTTATTAATGACGAATCAACATTAAAATCTATTCCTAAATTAGCTGCTCCTACTACTCATTCTAAAACTTATGCTTCAGCGGTGGTATCTGTGAAGACATCGAAGGGGCCAACTGATTTCAGTCATCTGATTTTGAAAAAAAACATGAAAGACAAAACTTGATGAAAAGAAATTCATTTTAATGTTTTGAGGCCAATTTTTATAAATGTAATAAATTACGTGCTGTATGTATAGGGCTCAAATTGTGTTTTTTGATAAAATAATCTTGAAATAAAAAAGTCCTTTTTTCTCCAATTTAGGGCTTTTCTTGCTCAATTTCACTGAAGAATTTTTTATTTCTACAAAATAGAACAAAAATTCTGATTGACCATTTTGTCATTTCTATCTTAGTGACCATTTACGTTAAATTTATGAAAGTCAAGCGCATGAGAGATAACGTGAAAACAAAAAAAATGTTAAAATTTGGCGTAATGTTAATGGAAAAGATTTAGTTTTCTCGGGAAGTTTTGTGATTCAATTGATAAATTAAGGTTTTTAACCTAATTTTATTATTTGTTCATAGAAAGAATTTAATTGAATATGGACAATAATGATTCTAAAAAGGTTTTATTTTCTTTTTAATTATTATAAAATTATTTTTAGACTAATTTTTCAACATCTGGTTCGTTTACAACATTTTTCCCTTCATTGGCATCTGGTGCAATTGCTGGAGCTATTGCTAAAACTGCTATTGCCCCACTTGATAGAACAAAAATTAATTTCCAAGGTATTATTTTAAATAATAATTTACACGAAACACCTTGTTTTTTATATATATAATATAACATTTTTATTTAGTAAATTCTTCAAAAAGATATAGTTTTAAATCTGCCCTTAAATTTGTTAGACATACTTATCGTGAAAGTGGATTCTTTTCACTTTATCGTGGAAATTCTGCTTCATTGGCAAGGGTTGTTCCTTATGCAGCTATACAATTTGCAGCACACGAAGAATACAAAAAATTGTTAAGAGTTGATTTGGATGGGTATTTTGTTTATTTTAATAATGATTAATTATTTTGGAGCTGGATTTTATTATCTTTTAAAAGAAATTTACTTTTTTAGTTCAACGCCTTATAGACGATTTCTGGCTGGAACTTCTGCAGGTGTTACTGCTGTTATTTTTACCTATCCATTAGATACTGCCAAAGTTTTTTTTTAATTTATTTTATTTTCTAAATTTATTTTTTAATATAGGCTAGACTTTCAGTTTCGTCTAAACAAGAGTATGAAAATTTAAGAGCAGTCTTTATTAAAGAATGCAAAACACATGGATTTTTAACTTTTTACCGTGGACTTTATCCAACCTTGTTAGGTGTTATGCCATATGCTGGTTTTTCATTTTTTACTTATGAAACGCTCAAACTTGTTTATAAAAGTAATAAAATAAGCTAAAACTATTTAAATTTTTTTCTAGAAGAATTAGGGGATAAACCAATGCAACCTTTATTTCGTATGAGTTGTGGTGCTGTTGCTGGTGTTATAGGTTTTTAATTTTTACATAACACTTTACTTAAAATTCATTTTCAATTATTTAGGTCAATTTTCCTCCTATCCACTCGATATAATTCGAAGACGGATGCAAACTGGTAAACTTGGACCAAACAAAAACGTAATTAAAATGCTTGTTGATATTTGGATTTTTGAAGGATTATTCAGAGGACTTTATAAAGGGATTAGTATGAATTGGGTATACAATTTTTTTGTATTTAAAATTATTTGACTATTATTTTTAAATAGATAAAAGGTCCAATCGCAGTTGGTATTAGTTTTACTACGTATGATATGTTAAGTGAGCCTTTAAAGCGTTGGTGGACGACTAGAGTGATTGATTAAATTGAAACTTAAAATCAACTTAAGACATTAAAATCAAAGCTTTGTATCTACAACTGCCTTCACGGACAAGGGACGTTACTTTATACTCTTACAATTAGATAATAAAATTATTTTTTGTATTTAAGTATTCGGGTAGAGACGTAAAAACGAATCTATTATTAAAAATATTTAATTCATTTTAATCTTAGAAATTTGAATAAGTTTAACAAAATAGATTCATTTTTACTAAAAATACCAAATAAATCTATCAAAAATTAGTTTATATTTTTATTTTGTTTTTATATTCCTCTTTTGTTTGTAATTAAAACCTCTAAAATTTATTTGAAAAATGCCTTTTATTAGATTCTATATTTCATTAGTTTTTTGCTCACTGCTTTATTAACAAAATATATACCTACATACATATATAAATTTTTATTTATAGTAAAATTGACAGAAATGTGAAGTGGATTTGTAAAGGTTTTCTTAGATTTTTTAATTTTGTCAAAAATTTTTAAATCACGTCATTGTAAAATACTATAAAATTAATTAATCAGTTATTATTTTACTTTTTTTTGGGAACGGAAAAGAAATGAATAATTTCTTTACATACTTGTCGTTTATCCTTTATTTACGATACTTGCAGACAAAATTATGCTAAAAAACCACTAGCAAGTTTCATTCCATAACTGGCGTGGCTTGCTAATGCTTTGCAAAAATATTAGAGATATCTTTAAGACAATGTCTGTAAAAGGAAAATAACGTCAAGTAAACTATTTTTTGTTCTTAATTAATTTTTAGATCGATAAACGGTTTTAAGTATCTAGGTATTTATTTTCTGATTCGTAAAACAATTTCAATAATACATATTATTGTTACTTTAATTAATTTTTTAAATCCTTTTTTTAATCAGGGTATCGCAGGAAATTACAGGTTTTAAATTTTAATTTGAGGATTAAAGGTAAAATAGGCGTTAGCCCTGAAGGATTGTTCCAAAAAACGTGAGGTATTGCTTGGTCTGATTTATAGTTTTATTTTATTCTATACTCTTTTCGAAGGAGCTAACGAATAACCTTTAGGCATCAGATAATTTTCATCTTATTGATTTAAATTTTAAAAATACTTGTTCGAGTATTGACGCGATATGAGGCTTTCGGTAAATATTCTAGTTAAATCTTAATAATTTCAAGTTTCCCCTTCTGTCTTTTAATTCGAAATAAGATGCTAAAGGTTTTAATTTAAAAATTAATTTCCTGTTTAACCTTTCATTTTTAAAATTTTTTAACCTTTAATGGTTGGCTAAGTACATGCGTTTTGTTATTTTTATATTTTACATTTATTAAAATGTTTTCCAGTTTATATTTTTAAGAAATTTATAATTATTATCTGATTGTTAAATATGAATCAAAATTCAAATGATACACCGACACAAGGTTTTTTTAAGAATAAGTTATTTTTTATAAACAAAATATCTTGCCTAGATTTTCATTAAAATTTATAAATCTTAAGAAGAATTAATGTATCCATTTATATTCTAGCTACTTTCAAAAAGGGAGATATTGTTTGGGTTCTTTATCGTGGAAAAGAATTTTATCCTGCTCAGGTTTGTTTCTAATTTGCATTGATTTATCTACAATCTTTTCATTTTAGGTAAATGCTTTTTATCCAAAGGAGCGGAAGATTTCACATATTTGGTTTCCTCTTAACCGTAAATCTATCAAAGCTATATTCAAAGCTGATATGGGAAAAGTCAGACCTTTTACGGTTTATTTTATTTAAGGAATAATAGTTATTCTCTAATAGTTAGAGGAAAGCTTGCCTGATAATGCTTCTCAAGAATTGGAATATTCTTATGATCAGGCAGTGAGAATTTTGCAAGGAACTAGCATTGAAGAAATTTTGGAAGAAAATGACAGAATGATGGAGGAGATGGGAATTTCTGTTAAGGTTTTTTTAGTGCACTCAAAATTTAGTACATTTTTGTATCGAAGACAAAGTCCGGAATTAACTTTTTTTTATTTGTTAAATAATTCTAAGTCACAAAATTAAAAACCATTAAAAATCATCGATTCATCCTCTCTTATTAGTATCAATAATGCGGACAAAAATTGTGGACTTTTTTCTTTAAATAGATAAATAGGAAAATTTTACTAAATCATTCAGAACACAAAATATATTATTTAGACATCTGGTAAGAAGTCTTCGGCCAAGAAGTCTTTGAATACTTCCGATACTGCGTACAAGGCTGTTACTTCGCCAAAAAACACTCCTAGAACAACTTACAAATCTCAACGTAATAATTCCGTTTTTCAACAGGATGTTGTTGAAGAACCTCCAGAGCCCCAGTTTGCACCTGGTGATCCAATTATTGTTGATACGTCAATTGGGATGTGGCCGGGCATTGTTTGTTCTTTTTAAACATAATCTTAAAATTAATTTTAATTCGTAAGTTTCACTCTTTTTCTGAGAATGTTGGACCTGATGCTGATGATATTCGCTATACTTTATTTCCAAGAGACCCGTCTTCTGATATTTTAGTGGGTAAAAAGTCCAGCATTGTCCACTTTCCTCTTCCGCATATTGAGCAGTCTATAAATGAAGGTATTGGTTCCGATATGCTAATGGAAGCATTACGCGATGCTCTTCAATATGTTAAGGTTATTTAGAAGGTTTTTTTGACACAATTTAGTTTTTTCCACAATTGAATAAAATTATTAGTAAAGAGGATTTTGAGTGTTTTTTTAACATTCTTTCTGACATTCTAATAAAAATGTTTTCCAAGGTTCGAAATGCACAACAGGAAGCGGCTAGTGCGGGTAAACATCTTGGAATGAACATTTCCTCTCAAAACGAACATTTTCTGCAATCTTTGCCGACACCTTCTGATGTTAAGAATGTTACTCCAGTGGTTAGTACACAAATCATTGCACCTTCGAAAAGCGCTAAGTCTGTTACTAAGAAGAAACAAATTGTACCGGCTCAGAAAATTGCAACCCGAAAGGAATTAAAGAATGAGGTTTCTTTGAACTTATTTAACTTTATTTTATAATTTTTAGATTATAACAAAGGAGGAATCAGATTCAGCTAACATTGATTCTACGCCTGTAATGACTCCAGTAGCCCCAAAGAATAAAAGTTTTGCTGCTGGTAAACGCTTTCGACTCTCTTCAACTTCCGAGATTAGTTCTCCGACTGGATGCCAACCTCCTTCAGAAAAGAAGGAAAAACCGATTAATAATGATTCTAATGAAACCGAATTAACCGAAGAAGAAAAACAACAGAAATTGGAATTATTTCCACAAAAGGTTTGTTAAAGTCTTGCTAAATAGTCCTTTCAAGGTTTGGGGACTTTTCTGTACCCAGAGTTCATCTCTAACAATAAGCAATTTTCGGGCATCCTGGGCCTAACTTTAAGATTTCTTAAAACTTCCATCTCAATTTTAATAAAAGGAGTTGCCAAATCGTGAAAGTACCAGTGGAACTTCATCAACTATTGCTTCTACTTTTAAGAAAATTCCATCAAAATCAGCTGCTCAACACAACGGTCATTTAAATAGTCCAGTGATTGAGTTACCACCACAGACACTTCAAAATGAATCTGAGCCAATGGAATTTGAACAAAAACAACAAGGCAAATCTACATCACAACAAAAGCATTTAATTGGAACAAGTTTTGATTATTTTAAATATTTTTAAAAAATTTTTTGAAGTCGGGAAACCTTCATTCTTTGAGTTGGCCTCATCAGAAGACGCACATCAACACATGCGCCAAATTTGGGGTGAAGGTGATGAAGCTTGGTTTGAGGAACTTTTAAATGTTGAATTTTTACAGCTAGATTTTAGAAATGGTTTTTGGATTTTTAAAATTAAATTTAAATTATTTTAATTTGTTAGGTGATTTGCTTACTTTTAAAGAAACGGAGAAATTATTTTTGGAAGTTGAAAAATGGCTTGTAAGTTTTTTAGGATATTTTTATATTTTAAAAATATTTTTAGAAAATGGAGTCTATTACTTCAACAATGAATAATTTCCGCAAACTATTTTATATTTCTAAATATGTTTTGCCTGAGCTTTGTACTTTTGCTCTCTCTAAGGTTTTTTTTTAAATTATTCTGTAAAAATGTACGTAGGTCTTTTCTTCTAATAACTGACGTTACCTAAGCAGATTCCGTGGGGAAAAGGTGTAAAAGAAGGGAAGATTTATATTATTACTTGCGGATAAAACTTGCGGACATTTTGCCACATAATAAACTTTTTTTTAAATTATATTTACTATTCTAAATTTTAGATGCAGGATATTTCGATGATGGACGCGAGACGTATTTATGAGGATCGACGTGAAAAGTATTTTTTAAACTTTTCTTTACCCTAATAATCTTTAAAATTAAAGGACTAAACAACAGACCGGTGTAAATTCGAGTTCTCCCAATTTTTTGGATACTTTGGTTATGGCTGCTAATATGAAGATGGCTGAAGAAAAAAATGGAGGAATAAGTGAAGGGAAGTAAAAATAAATTTAAAAAATAATTGTTTGACTTTATTAATTTTTATTCAGCCCATTTTAAAGGGAAATATCCTGCTTATATTAAAACAAAAAAATCCCACAATTTTCTTTTATTTTTCCTTAAATTATATATACTTGCTTTGGATATCCAAAAAAAAATAAAAACAATTCTCTCATTGCTACTACATATACATTTATGGTATTTAAAATTGTTTCTTTTTATTCTATTACACTGATAAAATTAAATTGATTTTGGTAGTTTCTGAGGGAAGAAATTTGGAAGGTAAAAGAAAATTTCTTTGTTTAAAGTAAATCCCTGGACATCACCAATTCAAAATAATAAATATTTTATTATAGTATAAACTCATCTAATACTCGAATAAATTTTATGGAAAAATTCAATTTAATTATTAAAATATTTTAATGTAAAAATAATTTTAAAAAATTCTCTTAAATAAAATTTTTTGTTTAAAAAGAGCATTTTGAAAAAGAAATATTAACACAGAAATAATAGCAATCCTTACGAATATATCACCAAAAAATTTTTTGTTCAAAAAACAGGGAGAGGGAAGCCGCGGTAATTATCTTAATTAAAGCTATTTCAGCATTTCGTGTATGGCCTCACCCGACTAAGCTCGATGAGAATATTCTCACAATTAAAAAATGCTTGGGTGACAGATTCTTTAGGATTGCGGAAAAACACAAAAAATAAACTAAAAAATGTATCCTAATTATTTTGATTATGCTTTTGTTGTTGTTGACGTTCTTCTCCCAATTCTCCAGATTCCTCAAGAAGTGTTAAACCCAGAGGGAGTAATACAAATATAACAATTACAATTATTAATATTATCCACATATCTAAATATTACTTTTTTTTATTAATTAAGTTATTTAAAGAAACTTGAAGAATTATCAGGAACACCAGCATCAACAAAATGAAATTGTCCACCTTCAAGTGTTGGTGAAGGTAAATTTTGTCTAATGGCAGCAACCGTTTTATCAGCCTCATCTAAGATTCCTTCAATTGTTTGTCTTGCATATTTTGCAGAATTTTGACTATTTTCTGATCCGACTAAGGAATCTTGAGATGATAAAAGTGGAATAGAGTCCTTTTTGAAACTAGTTTAAAAAATATTTAAAAAATAAACCAGAAGATTTCCATTTTGAAAGTTTGTATTAATCTGGCTTTTTACATTTTCTGAACAATTATAATTATTTTTATCATTTATTCCCTCAATTTCAATTAATTGATTACTTTGTTGTTGTTCAACTAATTGCCTTTTCAATAAATATGCCCGGCTTAAAGGCACTTTAATTATAGGAAAAGCATGAATTTCTTGGTCAGCAACAATGTTATTGACACGCTTTATTTCTGAGACCTAAAAAAATTTAATTTCTGTCGTCTAGTTCATTTTATTTAAGGGTTGTCCAGCAATACAGTTTTTCAACACTATAAAAAATACTTACAGGAACTGAATAGAGTAAAGATATTTGCATTAAAGTTTCTCCATTTTTAACATTATGTTCCAACAATTGATGACGTGATCCACTTGAATGCGGTGATTCTTGACGCCAAGGATCTACAGTACTAGAATGTTGATTCTTAGACCTTGAGCGAAGTTCAACCGTTTCATGTATTGATGCACTACTGGAGCTACTGTTGTCAAATAATACATAGGAAGTCATTCTTAAATTGAATTGATCTTAATTAACATGTAACTAAAAGAATCTTTACTAACTTTCTGTTTCATTTACTGCCAACGCGTTAATAGTAAATCTAACAGTCTGCATGCAATGAATAAAATGTATTTATCATTCTCTCTCATTTTTACACTTTTTCTTTTCTCGCTCTCTTATTTTATACAATCCTTCGCATTTAAACAAAGTCTGAAGGTATAGGAATCTTAAAGGTTTAGGATTTCTCAAAATGGTCAAAAAAATTTCTGTAAACCTTTAGGATTGAGAACATACCTATTTGAGTCTCAAAGTTTGAATGAAATTATTTTCTAAATCAGTTAAAATTTGTTCAATTGAGCTCATTTTTGTCTTAATCGATTCGGCTTAAAGAGCTCTTTTGAATGACTAAGTATCGCTTGCTAATTTTTGGTAACCTTTGAATATCTCAAATGAAGTAATACTCAAATTAATTTTACATCATTTTACAAACCTACGGGTATAGGATTTTGACAAAATATAATTTATGATTTTGGACAAAATGCTCATAAAGCAAAATTTTGACAAAATGGTCTGCTCAAAAATTAAATAGTGTGTTAAATAAAGAGAATTAAAGATGGAGAGAAAAAGCACTAGACTATTACAGACGTTGAAGGAAAATTTGCTTCCGAATTTGAGTACCGTCAGTTGAGTAGCTTTGAAAAAACATTTCTTCATAGTTTAAGATTATTTCTTTATTTCTAGGTTTAACAAATTTTTAGGGTTAAAAATATGCAATTTAGCAAAATATTTGCTTATCGTCCTTTTCTAATTAGTGCGCAGAATGCACGTAAAACTTTTTCTACTTCTTCTCTTCAACAAGAAATTCGTCGTGTTACTTTAATTCCTGGTGATGGAATTGGCCCAGAAATTTCTGCTGCTGTTCAACAAATTTTTGTTGCAGCAAAGGCTCCAATTGAATGGGTATAATTTTTAAATTAAAAGAAGGATTTTTATTTTGTTTATATGAGAGAGTATGTTTCAAATATTTTTGTTCGTAATTACCCTAAGTCGAAACAAGTGACTTAAAACCTTTTAATCTTCAGGATCCTGTTGATGTAACTCCTGTACGTGGTAGGGACGGAATCTATCGAATTCCACCAAAATGCATTGAATTAATGCATGTCAATAAGGTTGGATTGAAAGGCCCACTTGAAACACCAATAGGAAAAGGACACAGATCTTTAAATTTAGCTGTCCGACGGTTATAAATTTTGAGAATAATTTAAACAAATTAAATAATTAAGTGAGTTCAATTTATTCGCAAATGTGCGCCCTTGTCGTTCTTTACAAGGTCATAAAACGCTTTATGACAATGTTGATGTTGTTACAATCCGTGAGAACACAGAGGGTGAATATTCAGGCATAGAACATGAGGTTATTTTAACTATTTTTATAATACAATTTAAAATGGTAGATAGTTCCTGGTGTTGTGCAATGCATTAAATTAATAACAGAAGCAGCCTCTCGTCGGATTGCTCGTTTTTCGTTTGAATATGCTCGAAATAATGGACGAAAATTAGTTACAGCAGTTCATAAGGCAAATATTATGAGGTTTTTTGGATCTTTATTTTGAGTAAATATTATTTTTTAATAGAATGTCTGATGGCCTATTTTTAAAAATGTGTAGAGAAGCTGCAAAAGATTTTCCAGACATTCAGGTTTAATCCACACTTATTTTGTAAATTTATTCTTTTTTAGTTTAAAGAAGCTTATTTAGACACTGTTTGTTTAAATATGGTCCAAAACCCAAACCAATATGACGTTTTGGTTTGTTTTTATTTTCAATTAAATTTTATTACTTTATAAAGGTAATGCCCAATCTTTATGGGGATATTCTTTCTGATTTATGTGCTGGTCTAATAGGAGGATTAGGGGTTACACCTTCTGGAAATATTGGTGAAGATGCTGCTGTTTTTGAAAGTTTGTTGTTTTTTTAATTTTAAGTAAATTATATTTATTTTTTAAACTTATAACCTCTTATAAACCCATTTTCCTTAATCAGAATATAATAAAAATATTCTCTTAAGGTGTTCACGGGACAGCTCCAGATATTGCTGGTAATGATAAGGCAAATCCAACAGCATTACTTCTTTCGGCAGTAATGATGCTTCGTTATATGAGTCTTGAATCATATGCAAACAAAATTGAAAAGGTTTAATTGAAATTTATTTAAAATAATTAATTCTCTTTTAGGCATGTTTTGATGCAATTGCGCAAGGAAATCAAAAAACCGGTGACTTGGGAGGTAAAGGGACTTGCAAGTCTTTTACGGCAGATATTTGTGCAAGGATAGCTAATATGGATTGACAAATATAGAAGACTCAATATTTTAGTTGAAAATTAAGGAAAAAAAGGTTAAATTTTTTATAAGCATTATATAATCATCGACAAATTTTAGTTAGAAAGTAAGACAGGGTTGAAAGGGAAAAATTCTAGTTTTTAGAATAAAAGTATTTTTAAAGAATTTTCTAGGCCTGAAAATTTTGGCTATTTTTTCCTCATTATACTCTGTTATCTATTTTTGTTTTTTCTGTTATAAGTCTGTTCTGTGCTTTATGTAATTATTCAGTTTTATTTTTAATAAAGAAAGCCATTAAATAAAACTGAATAAATTATATTTTTTAGCTTTTTTTTACTTTTCTTTTTTTTTCTCCATCTCTCCTCTATTTTTTCCAGTTAAACCTCTCCCTTTTGTGTTTGTGCTTTATAATCAAAATTATTTAGGAAAATGACGGACTAGTCGCCTAATATTATACTATTTTTGTTGTTTTTTAAAAGTTTTTTGTCCTCAAAATGTTCGTTGATCTTTAAAAAAAATTAATAAATAATCCGTTGACTGATTTTTTAAACGAATAAATTTAATTAAAAATTAATTTTATTTAAATATTTAACAATATATAAAGTCAAAAAATTGTCTTAAATATTTACATAAAAATATATGGATTTATATTCTTTTTATTTTAAAATACTTGGAGAATTAAAATAAAAAAGGAGATCAAACTAGAAATATTCTATTTAATATCTGACAGTTTTGGAAACAAAAATATTTATTTTTAAAAATAACCAAGACATCAAAACTGTCATTAGAATAAACTAAATTAAATAAAAATCTTTTTTTTTTGAGGCATATAAAAAAATGTAATATTTATATAATTTTAAAGTCAAAAAGTAAAAACACTTCTTTTATTGACATTTGTTTCAATTAAAGCATTTTTTAAAAAACTGGACAATCATTGTATATAAATGCCATCTTGCTGTGTTTAAATTGTGAGAATCATCTGTATAGACCTTTTAATAAAAAATAAAATTAATTTAAACATAAGAAAATTAAACTACCATCATTTCAAATTGAACATTTTCATCAGTTAATGCCCTTACAAATTCAGCAGTATTTTGATAATGAACATTATCTTTAAAAAGATATTTTATTTTTTATTACAATATTATTTTTCATTGTAAATCAACTCATTTTTTCCTCTTTTACCTATAAATGGGCATTCAATGAAAGTTAGACAGTATCAGAAAATGTGAGATTATTTTATAATTTAAGAATTCTTCTGATTAATGTTTTAATAATTATTTATAGGTAAAGAAGAAGAAAATTTAATTAAATTAAAAAAAAACCATCAGCAGAACCATGTGCAATCAAAAAAGAAACATTGTGAAAAGGCCTTACATCCTTTAAAAACATTTAAGAAAGAATTTATAAAATTTTTAAATAAAATATTAACCAGTGTTAAATCTGTTCTTTCATAAGCATCAGAACCAACATCTCCCATATATCTTTCTGCATATATTGCATCTTTTTTTAAACAAAAATAAATTTAATTAAATTAAAATAATAAACCATAATATTTAAAATTAGAAACAGGGGCAACACTGGCTACACATTTAAATGTTCTATTTACAGAATGATCACGTTGAACAGCACGAGCTGAAGCAAAACCACCATATGACTAATATTAAAATTAAAAAAGAATTTAAAAAAAGAAAATACCCATCCCCAAATTCCAACACGTTTTGAGTCTAATACAGGAAATAATTTAAGCAATTCTCTTAAAGAATTAAATTAAATTTAAAAATTAATTAAATAACCTCATTGTCTCTATTTGATCATCTATTTCAACTGTTCCAAAATTTCCATAAAGGGGTTGTTTCATTCTCCACCCTTGATGTCCAGAACCACGTCCATCAATAAAAACAACAAAATAATCCTTTAAAATAATTTTATTAAAATTATAATTAGTAGTAGAAATAAATTATTGGCCCAAGACCATTTAAATTAACTAAAAAAAGGCTCAATTTACAAAAAACCTCTCATTAACTTTCTAATTGATAGGGAAGTTAATATTAAAGAAATACTTCAAAAATTATTAATTAAAAATATTAACCAATGCAGAAGCAAAATAAATATCAAACATATTTGGGGAAAGCCATTCTTCTGTTACTTTTTGTGTTCCAGGCCCAGCATAAACCTTTATTTATTTAAATATTAATTAATTAATTTAAAATAAAGAAATACATCAATTAAAACTGGATGTCTCTTTTCTGGCCTTTTTTCATCTAAATTAACTCCAAAAGGAACCAAAATTTTAACAAGAGATTCTAAAATTAATTTTTAAAAAAATTAAATAATTAAAAAAAAACCAAATCCATTCTTTAATTTAATAGACGTAAAATGAACAGTTGGAAGTCTGTAAGTATGTAAAGCTTGTTCAAGTGCTTCATTACGACCAAATTCCAATACTTTAAAGAACAAAATAAATAGATAATAAACAAAAAACCTTTTTCTAATTTATTTCCTTCAGAATTTAATTTAGCTAAAATAATATATGGAGTTCCTGGACCTTTACAATTTAAATAAATAAATTGTGTTGTAGTAGAATTAATATTTGTATTTTCAATAGGAGAGAAATTACTTTCATAAAATGTACAATTAATTGATAAATTACAAGTTAAACAAATTGGATCAGTTAAATGAGAATCCTTTAAAATAAAATAAAATAATTTAAAAGAAACAAACAGGAAAAGAAGAAATCATATAAAGATTTCTTTGTGATGGAAGTGGTGCTGATGCAGTAAAATAACTTTAATAGTAAATATTTAATTATTTTAAACAATTAATTAATTAAATTAACATTTTTTGTTGTGAATGACTTAACCAATTAATTTTTTCGATATCATAATTTCCAGCGGGGAGAAATGCTAAAATTATTTTTTTTAAATAAAATTAATAAATATTTTTGTCACTTTCTCTTCCACGTTCTAATCCATCAGAGACATTAATATAAGCCTAAAAAAATATTTTTTGGAAAAATAAATTAATTAAATAAAACCAAATGATTGTAAACATTTCCTCCATTAATTGAAGATTTCCAATGAGGTAATAATGTATAAAAAGCATTTTTTGAATAAAAATTTACTCTACAATCTTCTGGCTCTGCCCAAAGACGTAAAAGTTTATTATTAGAATTTCCTTCAGGTAATAAATTTGGAGAAATGCTTGGAACATTAAATGAAGGAATTTTTCCATAATAATTTTGATTATCAAAAGTAAATTTTTGTATTAGATTAGGTAAACATTTTGAAGAATTAAAAGTACATAGAGAATAAATTACCTTTATTTTTAATTAAATAATTAATTAAAAAAAGAAAGAAACTTGATTTTGATATCTATTTGTCCAAACAGCAATTAATACTTGTTGTCCATGCAATTCAACCCATTGAGCAGAAAAAAGATAAGTACGAGAACTAAAATTTTGTTTAAAAAAAAAAAATTCTGGGGTTGGGTCACCTATTAAAATAAAAATTAAAAAAAAAACCTTTGAGGAATTCCTTCAACATTAATCCGTCTTAAAGTATTATTAGCTTTGTTCCAAATACTCAACCAGATTTGGGGTAATTTTTTTTCATCTACTTTAGGATAAGGCTGTTTTTTAATAAAAGGATATTGATGATCTAAAAATTATTTATTAAATTAAATTAAAAAAAAAAGAAAAATACGCAAAAATTGCATAATTGGCACATGAGGTACTTGTCTATTATCAATAGTAAGAAATGCCAAAAATTGTCCATCTTTTGACCATGACATTGCTTGGGGGCTTTGAAGAATTTCTTCTTCATATAACCAATCAGCAACTCCATTTAAAATATCATCAGAAGTGTCATTAGTAATTTGAAGGCTTTTAAGAGCTAATGGGTCAGATTGATAAAAGACATTGTTATTATAAACATAAGCCTAAAAACGGGCAAAAAGGAATTAAATTAAACAAAAATTAAGAAAAAGAATTTTTTAAAATTCTTTTTAGTAATTAAAAATGAAATTTTCTTCATAAATTAGACAAATTTTATTTTCCAAAAATAACCACAGAAAACTAAAAATTTTTCCTGAAACCATTTCCCTAAATATTGGCACATATTCTCAATATTTATTTATTAAAAAAACAAACGAAATCATCTCCTTTTGGGTTCCAAGCCAAAACTCGAACATTTTCATCTCCACTTTTCTCTGGCCCAACATTTTCAAAAGTCCTTTTTTAATTAAAATAATTTTAAAATAAAATTAAAACTAACTCAGTTTCAATGTCATAAATACGAAAACTGCTGCTTCTTGAAGAACGTTTACCAGTATAATAATGAAAAATTAAATAACGAGCATTTGAGGAAATACTGACAGAATTAGGTTTTCCATAGCGAAACTTTAAAAAAAAAAGAGGAAAAATATTTTCTAATTAAAAAAATAAAATTCTTAAAAATTCCCATAAAATAATTATTTTTTTCTTTTTTTCATTTTACCAACCAAATCTCCTTCTAAAGTTTTCCATTCAAATTTATCTTCTTCAATAAATTGTAAAATTTTAATTCCTTCAGTATATTTAACTAACAATCTTTTATTGTCCATCCATTCAAGAGATTCAACAAAGCTAAGAAATCTAAGTGAGAGAACATCTGCCAAGGAAATCCTTTGTTGGGGCTGATCTGCATCAATTAAAGCTTGAAAAAAAATTAATTAATATATTTTTAAGCCTATACTCTAACAACCCTATTTTAAACATTTAATAAAACGGGTAAAAAAAGGACGTTTCAGTTTCAGTTCTTATCCCTTCCGTTTCAGTTCCAATCTATTAATTAGTGACATTTCAGTCCCAGATAATAAAACGTCAGAAAGAATTCCCATTAAAAATAATTTTAAAAGAATTACGTGGTGAGAGAATAAGAACTGCTAAAGCAATTAAAGAACACATTATTGCAATAACTAGTAAAGCTGTAATAATTCCACGCCAATTACGCTCTTGATGACCACCAATAGATGATTCCTTTAAGGAAAATAATAATTGAGATGTTGGTAATTTCATTAAAAAAATATATAAAAACGTTCAAAAAAAGCGCCCAAATATTTTTTTTATTAAAAAAAGATAAAAAAAAGAACAAAGAGAAAAAAGATTTATAGAAGGAAAAAAATAATTTATTATAAAAAAATGTGAAAAATGATAATCGTGTGAATTTATCTATTTATTAAACTTTAAAAAAAGAAGAATAAAAATTCTAAAAAAAATAAAATTTATTTTTTATTTAAAATTTAATTTTTTAATTTTAAAATCTATTAAAAATTCACTTTTTAATTAATATTGTGATGTATTTTTAAATTAATTTGTATTTTTACATAAAATAAACAAAAAAAGAGAAAATAATAATAATAAATTAAAAAATATATGTAAATACATAAATTAATAATAAAATAAAATTTACATTTATTCCTTATTAAAAAATAAATAAAAGAAAAATAATTAAATAAAAGGAACGTTTTGCTTTAAAAATCAAAGGCCATCAATAGAGAGAGAAAGAAAGAGAATAATAAATATTATTTATTATGTCCTTTTGTATAAAATATTTATGAATAAAAAGAACCAAAAATTGTGTTGGAAAAATAATAATTTTTTTAATAAAAATAAACACAGTTGGTGGTACCCTAAAAATGCTTTAAAAAAAAAAGATGAGGACGAACAGTAAAGGAAAAGAGAAGATTTTTTATATGTAAATGGTAGTGTTAAATAAAAAAATATTTTTTTTTAATTTCATGCTTTCTAAAATAATTATAAATTAATTCTATATAAGCATACGCCAAAACATTAGAACGCGGCTAAATGACCCCTAATTCTATAAAGTTGTTTTTATGTTATTAAAACTTTTTTCTTTTCTTAAATTATTTATTCTTATTGTCAAAATGTTTTTTTAGAAAAAACTAAAAAAAACCTCATCTTCTCCAATTGTTTGATCACCTCCAAGTAGTTCAACATCTTTTATTCCTAAACTGCTACTTCTGGTTGTCATAAGAATTTTCTTTTTTTTTTTCTTTAAATAAATATTTTTATTCTTTTCTTTTTTTTCTTCTTCTTTAGAGAATTAAAAAATAATTTATAAAAATAAATAAATTATTTGTCCAATTTATCTGATAAAAAAAATGTTTTTTCTATTTTTATGAAAATAAATTATACATTTTCTCATTTAAACAATCTTCTTTGTTCAATTTTATATTTTAAAAGTTGTCAATTTGCTGCCAGATATGAAGAAAATCTATAAGTTTTTCAATGCTAAAAGAAGTTGGCTTCATTAGTGCTTTTGTTGGTTCAGTTGGATTAACATGGACATTTGAGTCTTGACTGAACTTTTAATTAATTTAAACTTTACCTCTTTAAAAGAAATTTAAATAAATTTAAAAAAATATTTTCTCTTTAAAAAAAGAAAATTAAAAAAAAATATTCAGGTCTCAAATAGCTGTTTTTTTAAAAATTTTTTCCGGTTTAATTTTTCTTAGTTTATTTTACTTAACTAAAAAAGAGGCGTTAATAAATCTTCCCAAAAAAAGAAGAAAGACAAAGAGAAAAAAAAGAAGAACATTATTAGTACACAACTGTTCTTCGCTTTTAAAAATTATCCTTAAAAGACTCTAAAAGACTCAAAAAAGTAAAAATAAAATATAAAAGCTTTGCCAATGAGACAAATTTTATCGAGTGAAATACATGAAAGAAAGGGAAAAAAAATAAAATAAAAAAAGGAAAAGCATAAAGTAATTGATATTTTGTAAAATATATTTTTTAAAATTGGAAAGAAATGACCAATTTAAATTTAAAAAATAATTAATTATATTAAGGTTAAAAGGAAAAAATTAAATAAATTTAAGAATTAAAATTTAATATATATTAAATAATCAAATAAAAATTAAATTAAATGAAATTATTTTTAATTTAAATTTCATATTAATGACTTGAATGGACCTTCATTTAAAAAAAATTTAAAAATAATTATTTTTTAATTTTAATTAAAATTGCCCTCTTCTAATTCATCATTTTTAATATTTTTTAAAATTTTTATCTGTTAAGGCAATCTTTTCTTTTCTTTTTTTTTTTAATTTCTGTTATATATAATTATTCTCATATTTTATCTCTTTTTTAATCTTTCTGTAGAATTTTTAAATGCTTATAAAAATGTTTTTGTGTGATGATTATATCATTAAATATTTTTAATTAATTAATAAATTTTTTTTTTTAATTAAATTAAATTTTAGAATTATTAAAAATAAGACTAATTAAGGTTAAAGGATTTTTAGGATTTAAATTTAATTTTTTTGATTTTTTTTTTTGTTTAAATTTTTTAAAATCATTTTCTCTAAATTTATTGTTTATCAAAGTTGCAATTTATAAAACACTATTCTTCCCCCTATACCTTCTAAATATTCTCAAATAACAATGTCAGTCCTTTTTATTTTATATCTTTTGTCCCTATCTTTTTTTTTCCTATTAAAAGCATACTGGCATTTGAAGAGGAAATGGGGGGTTATTTGGGCGCTGTTTTATTTATTCTTAATTAAGAAATTAATTAGAGAGAAAGGACTTTTAATTTTTCTTTACTTGAAAATTATTTATTTAATTAATTAAAGAAATTAAATTAATCAAAGAAATTTACTTTTATTATTTATTTTTAATTAATTTAATTGTTTGTCTGATAAGTTTACGCCTAAACATTCCAGCGCCCAAATAACCCTACTAATAGGACTGGTGCTGTTTCCCTCTTATCTTTTTTCATCAGTAAAGAAGTATTTAAAAATAAGGCAGAAGGTAGTAAAGGAGGATTTTTAGAAAAAAGGGGGGAGACCTTGGTCGCCGATTTATATATTATTATTAGCTATTTAATATTTTTAGAAGTTGGAGGAGAGATAAATTAAAATGATTATTATTCTAAGATTATTATTATAAATAAATAAATACACATATTTCTTTTTCTTCTTCTTCTGTTAATTTTATCATTTATTAAATCACACCTTTTTATTAAAAAAAAAAAGAAATTTTATTTTATTTATTTATTATCTTTTGTAAAATTATTTAAAAGAAAAATTATTTTTTAATTAATTCTTTATTGGATTAACCCTGAAGGCCTACAAAAATGGTCAATTAAATAATTTATTGTTCAGGGTCAGTAGACCTTTCTAGTGTTTATAGATTTGGACTTAAATTAAAATTAAATTATTTTATTTAAATTATTAAGTGTCAGAATATCTCTCAAAAAACACTAAGAAAATTAAAAAGAATTATCTCTTTAGAGAGATCTTTAAATAAAAGCTTTTATCTCCTCTCTTATTTTTAACTATCCCAGTTACTGTTACTGATGATAATTATTTCTACTTTTATTTATTTTAAAGACATTTTGCCATTCACAAAAATGTTCTTTTTTCTCCTTTATTTAAAATTAATATTTTATTTTTAAAATTAAAATATAATTATTTAAAGAATCTATTTATTGTAAAAAAATTAATTTTCTTATCAGAATACCACACTTTTTTTTTTTTAAATTTTGTTTCATTGGCCAATAGAAATTAAAATAAATAATTTATTTAATCAAGAAAAGGATAAGAAAAATGGCCAAAAATATTTAATAAAAATAAAAAAATAAATCAATTTTATTTAATTGATAAAAGATTTGATAATTTTAAAAACTGATAAATAATTTTGTCATAGAGTTTTTGATTAATTTCTTCGTCAAGAATAAATTAACGAGAAAAAAAAGATAAGAAAATTAATTTTATTTTAATTAAATAAATGCCCTTTATTTATTTATTTTTTTTTTGCAACTAATAAATAAATAATTAATTATTTTAAATAAATAAAAAAAAATTATTTTTTTTTAAAGAGAAAAAGAAAAATGTCTTCTTCATCCTCAACATCATCACCTAATAATAATAATTTAATTTTTTTACCTCCACCAACATCACAATCTTCTCCAAATATTTTTCAAAAAATAAATGAAAATCAAATAAATTTAAATTTTTTAAATTATTTATTTTTTAAAAGTTATCAACAACAACAACAACAACAAAATAATGAATTAATAATTAAAGAGGAAAAACAAACAAAAAAAAGTTTATTTTTTTATTTAATTTAAACTTTAATTTTAATTAAAGTAATGGACAATTTACAATCAAATAATAATAATGTTATTTTAATACCTGTTGGTTGCCACTCATTAAACGATGAAAATCATATTCAAGTAATTTAAATAAGAATTAAAGTACCCCTGGTACTTTTATTTATTTTTAAATTAATATTTAAAAATTGTCCTTTTTATTGGAGAGGTTGTTCTAAATTTTCTTTAATTATTTATTGAGGGGGTACTTTAATTTTTAATTTATTTTTCAGTTATTGGGAAGTCCACAAACAATTATTCCAATAGCAGTTCATTCAAAAAAGTTAAATAATTTCCCTGTTTATCCTTTACTGTTAGAATCTTCAACTAAAATAATATTAGAAAATTGTTGTGAATTAAATAAAAACCAAAATTTATGTCATATACCGATTGCTATAAAACAATTAAATCAACAAATAAATTTATTAAAAAAAGAAGAAAATAATAAAATAAAAATTAATGTTAGGTAAATTAAATAAAAATTTTAATTTTAAATTTAAAATTTAAATTTTAGTTGTCAAACAGAAGAAACTTCTTCTTCTTTTTCTTCTTCTTTTTCTTCTTCTTCTTTAAATATTGAAAAGAATATTGAACCTTTAAATTATTCAGAACCTTTAGATTTATCAATAAATAATAAACAAAAACATTTAATTAATTTACGTAAAAGGACAACAAATACAACAACAAATAAAAATGAAAATAAAGAAATCTCAAAGAAGGCTAAAAAAGATTTAATAACGGTAGAAATTAATTTTAATTAATTTTATTTTTCAATTAAAGATTTAAATAAAAGAAAATATTTATAATTAATTTTTTAAAATTTAAATTATAAAAGGGTGGCTAATTTAGAGAAATAAAAATTAATTAAATTTAGATAAATCAAACAAATTCACCTTCTATTATAACTAATACAATTAATAATAATCATAATTGTGATAATTTAATTAAGAATGAATTAACAATTAAAACAACACCAAAAAAGAAATTTCCTTGCGATCGTAAGAAATAAATATTTTTTTTAATTTAATTTAAATATTTAATTAGTAAAAAAATAAAATTTAAGTTTGTGGCAATGTGTCATTTTTAGCTTTGGAAACATTAGAAGGACATAGAAAATATTATTGGTATTTTTTTAACATTTTTAAAAATATTTTTATTTATTTTAAAGTCCAAATAAAAAACTTTTATCTTCTTTTGATAATTCTTTACCTTCAAATGAAGAAAATAAAAATAAAGAACAATTAAATTTAAATAATAATTTAATAAAAAATAATTCTTCTTCTTTACAAAGACAACAAAAAAATATTTCAATGATTTGTGTTTCTTGTGGTTTTAAAGCATTTACATTAAAAGGACTTCGGTAAAAAAAAGAAAATTATTAAATTAATTTTATTTTAAATTTTAAAGTAATCATTTTCGTTCTTCACATGATATTTGTGTTAACCTTTCATTACCTTCTTGTATTGTGGATGTTGAAAATAATGAAAAAAAATAAATGCTCTAAATATAATTTAAAATATAGTTTTATATTTTATTTAAATTTTATGTTTTTAATTGTTTTTTTTTATTAAAATTATTTATTTATTATATAATTATTTTAAGGAAAAATTATTTAATTTTTAAAGAGTACAATTTTTATTAATTATTCCATTATTTAAATCTTCTTTTATTTCATCTGGTACATTATCCCATTCTTGAAAATATCCACATAAATTTATATTTCTTATTCCATTAGTATTATATAATCCTAAAAAAGAAAAGAAAAATTAATTGAATTTATTTAAATTTTAATTAATTAATTAATTTACCAAACAATAAATATTCTTTATTTATTTTTAGAAAATCATAGCCCTTGTAAAATTAAAATAAAATTCTCACATCTTATTTATGATTTGTAAAGTGATGGAACTTGGAAAATAAAAAGTTTCACGTTGTGTC
Organism: Meloidogyne exigua; assembly: GCA_018905775.1. NCBI lineage: Eukaryota > Metazoa > Nematoda > Chromadorea > Rhabditida > Meloidogynidae > Meloidogyne > Meloidogyne exigua. The sequence continues at coordinate 1,596,892 of JAGUQR010000011.1, forward strand.
TTTCAAGTAAAATGATTAAAGAAGGATTGCGTTCTTACGAATTAATTTTGGCGCACACCGAAAAAAGATAATTTCTTGTCTGGTTGTGAGAACGCCAAAAATTTTAAAATTTAATTCCTTATGTATTAAAATCTTCTAAAACTAAATTAATGGATAATCTTCCTATTGATATACACAGCAGTAAACTTTTAGGTTAATTATTATTTTTTATATAAAATTTTATTTTTTCTTTTATTTAGAATGGTTAATTTCACGTCGACATTGTCCTAAAAATTGGCAAATAAATTTTGATGATATTAGGCAAAAAATAAGCAATGCTATCCAAGATATGCCTGAAAATGAACAAATCTTAAAAATTCTTAATGGAAGCCAATGTAGGTATTTTTTTCTTTTAATTTATAAATTTGTTTTTTATTGTTAGTTATTAATTATTTTCATTGTAAAGAAATTTTAAAAATTCTTTATGAGACAGAAAAGGATACAAAAAATATTTTTGGGTTTTATTCATCGCAACGCATTAAGGTTTTATTTAAATATAATTATTAAATGTATTAATTTTATTTTTTCTTATTTAGGATTGGAAAGAAATTATTTCTCTTTATGAACAAGAGAATGTTTATTTAGGAGAATCAGCAAACTTTTTACAACGTTATATCCAATATGAGGTTTTATTTTGGTATTTAATATAAAATTTGGGGTTTAAGATTCCTTCTCTTCGTCGTCAGATAACTAAAGCTGAGAATGGAATTAAGGTATTCTTTTAATATTTTTTCTACAAAAAAACATTTAAATTTTAAAAAAGGAAGCTGAACGAAAAGTAACAGATTATTCAAAATTAGCAACAGAAAATAATCGTCTTTTTCATCAAGAATTAAACAAATGGGGATTAAATAATAATATTTATGATCAAAAACAACAATGCGAGAATTTAAGACATAATTTACTGGCAATTGCTGAATCACAACCAAAAGCTGAACTTTCAAGAATTGATGAAATAAAAAAATCTTTAGATTATTTTTTTCATTTTTCTAAACAAATTGGGTTTTCTTTTTTCAAGTTTTTTTAAAAATTATTTTAGTCAAGAAACGTCTGACATGTTTTCACTTCTTAAACTTGTTACCTCTGATTTAAAACGTTCAGTTAGTGATATAAGCGTTTATGAATGGAAATATGGTAAAAAACCTGATGTTTTGTTACCTCCTGCATTGGTTCAGATACAAAAGGTTGAAATAAACGAAGAGGTTATTTTTTAATTATTTTCTTTCTTTTTATTAATTTTTAGAATGAAGAAATAGATTTTGGAGATGAAAACGAGGCTGCTGAAATTGATTTTTGTACAAACGGTGATTCTGATGAAACAATTCAGGTTTTATCTTCTGATGGTTTTGATGTTATTAATGTTGATAATGGTTAGATTTTTAATGTTTTTATTTCCCAAGTTTGGTTAAATTTAAGACTTTCGTTTTATTTCTACTAATTTTACCTTCTTTTTTTCTAAACTTATTGTTAGTTTTACTCCATTTTATAGGCAAAAGATTAGCTTAACCATGAGTAGAATACTTCATATAAATTGTTAAATATCCTTTCCATCGAAAATAGGCTTTTAAAAATTAATTTGACTCAAAAGATTCATTAAAAATATTTTTTTCATAAAAAGGAATTCTAATTTACTTTTAGCTATTAACGAAACAGAAATTCTTACTGCATCGGGAGAGGATGCTCTCCCGGTTTTGGAACATCCCACAACCCGTGGAACATTTTTGGATGAACTGTCCATTCTCATAGCTTTTTTACATTTTCGTATTAAAGATGAATGTGCAACAGATGGAATTGCACAGATTTATTTAACTGGTATTGAACAAGAAGAAATTAAACAACTCGAAATTGTTCCCTTATCTGAACTAAAATGTTGGTTATTGGCATTACAAAATACAACCAATGAATTAGGTGATCCACAACGATTACAATTACTTCGATTGAGAACATCCAAAAAGTATTATTCTTTTTTTTTTTAATTTTAACAATTAATTTTTTCTTTCAGTTTTGTAAATGAAATTTATTCAAAAATTGAACAAAAAATGCGTTTAGAACTTAAATATCGACAATTACAACAATTATCTATAGAAAAACAAGGACAATGTTTAGAAAATATTCAAAAGGCAAATATTCTCCTTCAGGAAATTATTGAAGCAGCCAAAACATTACAAGAAAATGTATTTAAATATTAAATAATTAAATTTAAAAAAAAATTATTTTTTAAAGTTAGAGACAGATATTTCTCGTAAATATAATGGACGTGAAGTTTATATAATGGGAGAAATTAATGCTGTACTTTATGGAAGTTAATTGTTTTTTTTTTAATCAGAAAAAGGTTAAATAATTTTTAAATTAAAGAAAACAATTTTTAATTTTTTTTATGACAAAAATATTTATTTTTTATTTTTAATAATAAAAAATAGCAACACCACGAAAAAGAAGGGAGGATGTGTTTTGTTATTATTTGGGTGATTGCCAATTTTTTTTTCTCTTTTTTTCTTGTTATTAATAATTATAGAGAGAATATTAAAAGAATTTTTAAATAAGAGACCACCAAAGTATTTATATTTATTTAGCTGTGAAGAATAAAAAAAAATAAATAAGAGAACGCCAACTGTCCATTGGTTATTTGACCATTTTTTAGTGTTTATTATATTGGTTAAAATAAATATTCTTTTTTTTTTATTGACTTTATATATTTTCATTTATTCTTTTTTTTTGTACTTTTATTTCCGCTTTTTCACGGTCATATACATACAACACATTTATTTATTTATTTATTATTATTTCTTCTTTATATAAATATTATAATTTGGTGATCATTTCTCTATACATTTATATTTAAATTATTTGTTGAGAAAATCCCCTTTTAGAATTTTAAAAATATTAAAAGACAAAAGAAAATGTTGCAAGGAATTAGTTTTGATTTATTTTCTTTTTTTAAGTATTTACTTTGATTTTTTTTTATTTGTTTTGAATACAAACATTTAAAGAGAGAGAATGTTTATTTTAGACCACCCAAATATTAAAATAAATTTTGGGGAATAATCTTCTTTTTTTCTAAACAATAAATATATAAGTATATATTATATATACTATTATTATTCTGATTATTTAAAAAACAAAAGAAAAAAGGAATTTTGTTAATTAATTTATTAATTAAAAAGGAAAAAAATAAAATTTTTTAATTAAATTAATAATTTTTTTATTACTTAATAAAATTACCCCCTTATTTTATTTTTAGGTTTTATTTATATGCCCAAGCTTTAACAAAGTTTAGAGAATCTTTAAAAGTTTAAATTTCACTCTTAAATTAATAAAACATTTTTTACCTGTCCTTTAAATTACCTAATGTTAGAATTTATTTTTTTTATCGAGTAAGAAAGGGTTGCCTTCTTTGTTGCACAGTCTATACATAAATACTCCTCCTACTTTTTTTTTTATCTTATTACCCTATCCCCCTTTTTTTTACCTTTTTTTTGCGAAAGACTTCTTTTTATATAAACTATCTATTTATACCATTTGGCCCATTCATCCATCAAAAAAACTCTCTAAAAAAAATAAAATAAAATAAAGATTATTTAGGTGTGTATTTAGAGGAATATATCACAACGGTTTGTTCACAAATAATTGCGCTTCACGCGGAGAAGAAAAGGCATGTTTTTTAATTTGAATTATTTTAAAGATTTTTTATTGTAAAAGGTTTCAATTGTCTAAAAGATAATAAAATTAAAATAAAATTGGAATATTTTTAAGATTATTTTAATTAAAATGGTTAAATTATTTTATTTTCAAGAAAAATTAAATTAAAAAAAAAATATTCTGTACTTTTTGGTTATTACATAAATGTCTATAGAATAAAATTAAAAACGGAAATCTGTTGAGTTTTTTATGAATTTGAATTGGGACAACTAAATAATAGTTCAAGGACTAAAATCAAATTAAATTTTCCAGTAACATCAAAGTAGATTTTCTTCTCAATGACCAGCAAATCACCGTCAGAAAAGTCTCCTCCAAAAGAAGAAGTAAAAGAAGAATCAGAGAAAGTTACATCTATGGATACGAGCGAATTAGCCTCAGCACTTCCACAGCCTGGAGAAGAGGAAAAACAAATATTAGCTGAACATAGAGAACCGACAGAAGAAGATTTTATTCGTTATAATGCTTATATTGGACAGAAATGGACTGGAATTTGTAAATGGTTTAATGTAACAAAAGGATTTGGATTTATTTTGCCTGACTTTAAAGAAGCTAAAGATCATGGTCTTTGACTTTTTTTTTTCAAAAATTTAAAATTCTTTTTATACTGTAAATGTTATAGCAAAAGAAAATAATTTAAAATTAATAAATCTTTTAAATATTTTTAAAGGTGATGATATTTTTGTCCATCAATCTTCATTACAAATGCCTGGTTTTCGTTCACTCGATGAAGGTGAGGCAGTTGAATTCAACGTTCGTTTAGGTAAACGTGGATTAGAGGCCGAAAATGTTAATGGATTAGGTGGAGTGCCAATACGTGGACATCGAATCCATCCTCTAGGAAAACGAAAAGAAAAGGAAATTAGGTAAGGGTTTTTATAATTTTTTTGGGTCTACCCCCTACACTAGAGGAATTAATTAAATAAAAAGGTTATATATGAGTTATTTTTAAAGATGTTACAAATGTGGCCAATTTGGCCATCACAAAGCTGCAAAATGTAAAAGAATGGAAGAAAATGTTAAAGTTTGTTATGTTTGTTTCTCAAATGAACATTTAATTGCTGATTGTCCAAAACGAACAGGACAAGGGATGAAAACCACAGGTGGCGGTAATAAAGGTGGTGGACGACCTGGACCTTCTGTTGGAAGTTAGAAGATTACAAAAAAGTTTTGAGAACTAAATTAATGAATTATTTTTGAGAACATTTGGGTCTAATAGGAAAATGTTGTATTGTTTAGTTTTTCAAGAAGAAAACTTTTAAAAAAACTCAAATGTTCCCAAATACTTTTTTATTTAATCTAACATTTTTTTAATTCTCAGGGATCTAAACTAAACAACAACATAGATTACCTCATTATTTTTTTAAATTTAATTTAAAAATATCCAAGTCACTCACTTTTAAATTTTATTTTTAAAACCTCTTCCACTTTTGTTTTTAAAATCTCCAAATGTTTTTTCTTTTCCAACAAATATTTTACTCAAAAAAAGAATAAATTTTCTCTGTTTATTAAAAAAAAATTTTAGAAAAGAATATAATCATATAAAATATTTGAACAAAGAAAATTAAATAAGAATCTTTTTTGAGGGGGAAAAGGCGTCTATTCGATACAAAAAGCACAATAATATATGTTTAAATAAATAACTATAGAATACATATAATATATTTATTTTTATTTCATTTAATTATTTTTCCTTCTATTTATTTATAAACCTTTTATTTAAAATCTTCTGCAGTCACAGGATGTTCACCATCAATGTCAGATTCCTTCTTGCTTTCCTCATGAATATAAGAAAAGATTTGTGATGGTATTTCCATTGTTTGATCATCAACCAACACAATATCATATTCATCCATATAACGTTCCATAAGGCTATCAAAATTGAAATTGAGCTGAAAAAACGTTTAAATATAAAAAATTTTTTCTTTTTATTAAAAAATTTTTAAAATTTACATAGCCAATTTTCAACACGATCAGCTCATGGCATACCCCAACATCCATATGAACGTCTTAAACAATAAAGTGTAATAATTCTCCAAAATAAAAATAACCTCCTAAGCTATCTCCAAGCAAAAGAACTGAAGTTCTATCAGCAATACTTTTAAAAAACGGGGCTTCCTGTGAGATTACAGAAGAATTTTTATTAAAGGTATGAATAAGAGGTTCAACAAATCCACTACATTCTTCACCCTCCTCATCATTATCTTCTTGTTTAATAGAAAAATGCATAAAATTAGAGATTATATGAACATCACGAAGACGAAAAGCTTCGTCCATTTGATGTTTGTGACACTGATGTTCCAAAACAAATTCAATTATCTGGCCAATTCCAGCACTAAACAACACAACTGGGACATTAGCATGATGAAGAGATAAGAGAAAATCAGCACACCCATCTCTTAAAAATTAATTAATGAACATTTAATCTTTATTTAAATTAAAAATATTTCCCAAAGTAAAAAGTTTAAGAACCTCAAAAGAATACTCTCTGAACGTTTTACTGCTTCTCGTAAAGTTGATTTCTTTGGTCTATACTAAAATTGAACTGCTTAAATATTATGAATAATTGTGTAAAAAACCTGTTCAATCAATCCATGAGACTCCCTCCACCATTCCTCCATTATAGGAATTTTGTCTTCCATTCGTGTCTCTGGACAATACTCAATTACAATATACTTATCACGCAAAGCACAAATACGAGCCTTAAAATCAGGATTGATGTCATCTGCAACAGCTTCAAATAGCCCATGTGTTGTAACGCACTGTTTCCCATTCTTGTGATAACGAGAAAGAGTATAATCAAAATCTGAGATTGCCTTAATAAAATTAAATTGAAATGTCCTTGATACATTAAAAAATAACCATAAGTTTTCCGCTAGTAGCTTGAGACATTGACTGAAGCTTCTTTGCCACTGTCTCAACATTTCGAATACGTACATGACTTAAACTAAGCAAGGAATTGACTAACTTTGATGCATTCATTTTGCTAGTTGAACACTGAACCATTTTGAGGTTACGTTGTTTAATGAAGTAATAATGTTAAAGAGAATGGCTTTACTTAGCCAATCTTAAATAATAAAATTTAGTAAGAGGATTAAAATTTGAATAAATATTTGATAAAAGATGGAAAGATATAAAAATAAGGAATATTTGGTATAAATCCAGCAACCTTTGCTTCTAGGAAAATTTATTAAATTGTTTTAAGAAACATAATGGTGTGACAAAAATCTAAAAATTTTCTGTTGAAAAAACGTGATGGACAAAATATCATAAAAGAATAGTGAGCGTTGTAAAAATTCTGCTTCAAAGTGGGTTTTACCTACATTAAGTTTGATTTTTATTCTCACTATTGTTTTTTTTAATGAGAATTTTTACTGTCAGATTTTGACTTTTTATTCTAATCTTTTTCTTCCAGTTTAATAGTCCTGATTTGGTGATTCATATTAAATTATTCATTGTAGGTATCATAGTTAATAATGATTCATTTTTTTTATTATTTATACTTCTATTTAAGTGACTATTCATCAAAAACAATTAAATTTTGGTTAATAATATCTGAATGTTCAATGGTCATAGACACCAAGGCTCTTCTAGATATCAAAACAGTCGACTGAGTTTATCTGTAACACCAGCTTTTCCTATTTTAATTTCTTCTGATATTGCTTTTATTAAGGTTTAAAATATTTTAAAATAATTTTATTTAAATAGGAAAACACAATCGCTGCTCAATCCACTCGAAATCGCTCAAATTCCATTTTTCCAGATGGTGACCTAAACTCAGAAAGTCTACCCAAAATATTCGATGCAACAACTGATAATTCATTATGGGACAATCTTTCTCTAATATCTAATGAATCAGCGATTTCTGCAGGGAGTTGTATTGAAAAAAATGTAGAACGGCAGTTAATTGATGAATCAGTTTTTCCTTTTTGTTTTTCTTTTTTTAATTTTAAATTTATTTAAAGAAAGTTTGTCTCCAACTTAGCGATTATTTAATTCATTCAATGGAAGAAATCCATTGGAAAGAAATGTTTGCAAATATTGACTTTGATGAGGAAGTTGATCCTCATTTATATCTTAAACAATTTCCTATATTGAGAAGTAATTCAATTTCAAATAAATCAGAAGCAACTTCAAAAGCCTCATCTGATGTCTCAAATTATAGATTTGAGGAAGGCCGTTCAGTTTTTTATTTTGAAAATTTAAAAGAGGAATGCTCACAACAACCAAGCACTTCTAAGTTTGTAAATATTTTTAATCAAAATTTTCTTTTTTATTTATTTAAAAACACTAGATTGCTTTTCAAATATTACTAATTTAAATATTAAAGATATTTTTTTAGGGATATTTCAGAACAACAACCTTGCACTTCCTCTTATATCTCACCCTTACAAAAGTCTTCTAATTTGGGAAGACATAAAGGTGATATAGAAAATGGTTCAAACGATGAAAGAGAAGTCTCTAATGATGAAAAAAAACTTTGTCAATCACCAAGAATTAATGCAAATAATTTGAGGGATTTGGTTGTTGCAATGGCTGACACTTTGACAATCCAAAATGTTTGTTAAATAAAAATCTGTTTTTTGATCATTTCTTATTTTAAAATTTTTTACAAAAAAGAACTCTAAAAGATTATAAAAAAATATTTTTAGTCAACAAAACTAGCGGAAATTATGAGACGTATTTCTGATACATCACCTCTGACTAATTTAAAAATGCTTAATGGGAGCAGTTTACATAAAAGCTGGCGACCACCTAGAAAGAAATTTATTTTTGACATTGTTAAACATAATGAGTAAGATTTTTTAATTTTTCTAAAATTAAACTTTAATTAAAGTTTTTTAACACAATTGGCATTACAAAAGCATCGTTGTGCTGGTTGTGGACATAAATTTGATAAATTCAGTACACGACATGCACAATTTTGCTTTTATTATTCTAAATTATTTTGTCCATGTTGTCATCAAGGGTCAAAGGTTTTTTTTAATTTAATAAGAACTACTTTTTTCAATTTTAAAAATTATTTTTTAGAGTCATTTACCGGCAAGAATTTTATCCGATTGGAATTTAAAATTTTATCCAGTTTGTGACATAGCTTTTGGATTTATCAAAGAAAATGAAGACCAACCAGTTTTTAATGTTCGTCTAATAAATCCTCAATTGTATAAGAAAGTTAAAAATTTGAGACGTTTTCGAAAATTGAGGATTAAAGTTACTCATATGTGGCCATTTATACAATTATGTAAAATTGCTGGAGAATTAATTACTGAAAATGGAATGTAAGTAAAAAATAGTTTATTAATTTTAAAGGGAAGTATTAATAAAATAATATTAGGAAAATGTTTTCAATTAAAAATAGAATTTTTTAAGAAAATTGCTAAATACTTTTATTAATGTTTGTGTTGTATATAGGTTGGAAAAAAAATTTTTTTCGAGGAATAAATTTCCAATTCTCATTAAATTATTTTATTCCATTTTCATCTTTAGTCTTAGGACAATGTTCACATCTGTACCTAAACGTTTCCGTATGTCCGAATTTATTGATATTTATTCACTTGTTGATTTTGAACGTATTGCAAATAAAAATTTATTGGAAGTTCTTGAACCATTGGTCAAAATGGGTGCAGCTCATATTGAAAATTGTGAAGTTAGTAAAATTAAACATTTATTTTTAAACTCTTTCATTTTCTAGTTCTGTCGACAACAAGCATTTTTCTGTCAGTTGTGTATGGACCCAAAAGATTTACTCTTTCCTTTTCAAATTGAACGTTGTTATAGGTTTTTACATAAACTTGAATTATTTAATAATTAAATTAAAAAAGATGCGACAGTTGTGGGTCACTCATCCATAAGAGATGTCACCGAATGGCTTCAAGGCATTCATCTTCTTCGTCTTATGATACCGAATTAGGTATTCCATGTGAAAAATGTGAGAGGATGCGTCAAAACAAGTAAAAAAATAATTTTTTAGTTAAACTACCAAATTATTTTTTAAGGCTAAGATTACAAAGAACAACAACTCCATCGTTATAATAGCATAATAAGAAGAGTAATGGAGAAATAAAGTCTTTCTGGACCTTTGCAATTTAATCGAAATACTTAACTATTTATACCCCACGGAACTTTGTGATCTTTTTTGGAAAAATTATAAATTTTTAGATTTTTGAAACCTATATTTTTGTAATTAAAAAAGCATTTTCAAACATTTTATATAAAAAAAAGGTAAATAAAAAATTGATATAAGGTGAAGAAAATACCAATATTCAAAACACTCTTTCAATTTCTTATTTGTTAAAAGTAGATAATTATTGTATTTATTTTCTGATGATCAATGTCGCCGCGATCTGGGGCTTCGCGAACGGCGTCTGCTCCCTCCATCCTTTTCAGTACGATCATCATGTTCCCATTCACGGTCTGAAAAGCACATAGAAAATAAAACTTAACTACAAATTAATGTTTCCTATTTATAAAAAACTATCTTGACAAAACCTCCATTCTAAAATGAATTTAAAGAAAAACCCTAAATAGTTAACCTCTACGCGGTTGTGTTCTTCCAAAACGATCAGGCGTTCTTGCTCTAGAACCATATAAACGACGACGAAGTTCACGTGAAATTGGCTTTAAATGCATAAAATTGCAGAAAGCCCCTTTGCTGCAGTCGCCCAGTTCATACTGCCAAAATGAGAATGCAACGTTTTAAGCCGTTAATGATAAATTTCCCCAAAAACAAAGTAACAAACCTGGAATTAAAACAATTAAATTATGGGAAAGGTTCAGTTTTGGATATCTACAAACTAGATACCATTTAGATTAGTCAAATTTCCTATTTAATAATTTAATCAAGTGAATACCAATTTTTAAAAGTTACTAAACCTGTCGACAACAAGCCTCACGAAAGTCAGTCACTGGTGAAAGTTCTGCATAAATAGGTTCAGCATTAAACCAGCGATTCTCTAGGCCCTTAACACAAGCATCAGCATCCTCTTCATTGTAAAATTTAACATAAACCTTAATGTTTTGTTCTTTCCTTTTAAACATATTAACATACATTTCCAATCATATGTTCACCTTAAAAAATTAAAAAGAAAATTTAAAAAAAATTTAAATACCAATATTGTCGCAAATGTTCATTTCCTCAATTCTTCCATATTTTGAGTCAAGTTCAGTGAAAACTTCCTCAAAAAATTCTTCAAAAAAACGCTGTTCCATTTCTAACTCTACCTCTGTCTTTAATAAATTACTTGGGGACTTGAGCTGAAAATTATTAAAACATATATTCTTTTGAATTTTTAAGTAATTAAAATCAAACCTTTGCAAGTGCTTCTGCCTGTTGAATATTAATTAACGGACTGTGATACATGTTCTGAAAATTATCTTTATGATTTATATAAAATAAAATTGAATTGAAACTCATTATAAAAAGAATTTTTCATATTAAAAATTTTCTGTTTTAATTGTATAATCTTATCTTGAAAATGCTAATTGTTTTAGGCTATTACAATAAATAAAACGCCAATAATTCTAAAGCTCCAATAGAGAATAAAAGTTTATTAAAATTAAAAACCTTAAGAAGAACAGTTTGCGAAAATGAAGGTATATTATGTGTCCGTGAACATTTGTCCCCATGACGGCAAGCACCAATTTTAAAGTAGAAAGAACAATTAACCTAAAAAAAGTTAGGTAACATATTAAATTTTAAATAAAAAACGAGAATAAATTATGTTAAATATTTTAAAATTATAAATACTTTGTCTTTTTCAGTCCCATAAATACTTGCCAAATATCTTAAAGCAAAAATAATTTAAATAAATAAATAAGACCTACTCTGCACCGGAAAGTTCATCCATGCGATTGCGTTCTCGACGAGCCATTTTGATAGTATTTTATAACACTCTCTAAAATTATTCGAAAAAAAAAATATAAGAACAAAAAAAAATTTTTTTTAACTTATCTAGAATAACCTCACAATCAAATACTCTTTTGTAAATTGTTCATTTTTCTCTGACTAAGAAATAGCGTATAATTTTATGGTTATGGCATAATGTTTAGAACAGGTTGTTGCGGATATTTGATATTCCTTCCTGCCTTCAAGAATTAAATAATGACAAAAATTTCATTCCTTTTAAAAATCTTCCATTTTTATTTTATTTTTCGAATTTAATTTTTAATTCATATATATTTTTTTAAATTTTCAGACTTATTATATCATGGGTTTTTTTAATATACACAATTTTTACACAAAGATTCTAATCCTTTTAGTAAATTTATCATCATTTTTTCTTTTCTGTTATACACTTCAACTTCAGCCGCTGTTCTTTTCTTTTACAAACAAATAGAAAATTATTCTTATTAAACTCTTCTTTGCTTATTTCATCATTTTTTCCCACTAATGGTTTTATTCAAGTAATTTTTATTATTTTTTATTTTAAAAAAGAAATGCCAAATAATTCAAAGATTTTATTAAATCAAAGAATAATTACTAACAATTTAATTAAAAAAATTAGAAAACAACAATCATTAAAAGAGGATAATAATAAATTAATTAAAGAAGAAGTTAATAAAAATATTATATTAAATACAAAATGTAAAGGATTTTAATAAATTAAAAAAAAATATTTATTTTTTAAGCTATTAGAAAATGTTATGAACAAAAGATTGCTGAACCTTTTCTTCTTGAATCTTATATGAGAAAATGTCCATTTGATCAATTTGATGTCTGGTTTAAAAATATTTGTGAAATTGAAGATTTGTCCTTTAATGAAGTGAATGCTTTTGCTCTTTCAACTGTTGGGTATTTATTTTTTAATTTTAATATTTAATTTAAATAGTTGTAATAATAAACCAAGTTGTAGAATGTTACTTTTAAAAGGATATAGTTTTGAAGGTTTTGTATTCTTTACTCATTCAATAAGCAAAAAAGGTTGTGAATTAGCTTTTAATCAAAATGCTTCAATGCTTTTTTATTGGCCAAAAGTTGATAGACAGGTTTTTATTTAAATTTTAATTTTAAATAATTCTTTTTTTAATAAAGATTCGTATTGAAGGAATTGTTAACATTTTAGACCCTAAAATTGCAGATGATTATTGGATACAAAGACCTATTGCTTCAAGAATTGGTTCTAAATTAAGTGAACAGAGTTCTACTATTCCAAACAGACAAGTAATTGAATTTTATTTTTTGGATATTATTAAAGTATTTGTTCTGAACTTGACAAAATTTGTTTATTTTTTGTTACTAAAAATGAAATAAAAATGTTTAAGAAATTAGAGAGAATAATATATTCTATTTAAGTATTTGGAAGAAAAACAACATTTATTAGAAAAACTTTTGGAACAAAAAGGAGAATGTTCAATAACTAGACCAATTAATTGGTAATTAAATTAAATTAATATTTTTTTTTAATTAAAAAAATTTTATTTTTAAAGGTTAGGTTATATTCTTAAACCAAATTATTTTGAATTTTGGCAAGGACAAAGTAATCGAGTTCATGACAGAATAATTTATGAATTAAATAATAATAAAGAAAAAGAAGAAAATAAATGGAAAATGACAAGAATTGCTCCTTAAAAAAAAAGGATTTTTTTAAAGAAAGGAAGGCTCTAACGGGTTAAATGAGTAAATTAATAAATTTTTAATTAATTAATATAATTACCCTTTTATTAAATTAAATAATTATTAGAGATTTTAAACAACAATTTCTGAGATTTTATTTATTTTTGTTTGTATATATTTTGTTATTTTTTTTTTGGAATTTGTTCGAAGATTGAACGTAAATTATGCTGTCAAATAAAGAAAATAAAGTTTTTTTTATTCTTGTATAATGTTTTAACTTTTTATTTATTTATTTTATTTTTTTTATAAAATATTTTTTATAAAATTTTATTTTAATAAAAACTTTAAGTGTACGTAAAAAATTAGAAGGAGAAAATACCGATCAACATTCTAAAAAAGAAAAGAAATTAAATTTTTAAATTTCTTTAACTGATAATTATTCAATAAAACATTGAGTTTGTCTATATCTGCTAATCGGCTATAGGCTAAAAAAAGGAAACATAATCAAGTACCCTTTGGATGAAATGGAAAATCATAAAAATTAGAAACATTTATTGCAAATTCTTTTTCAAAAAATCTTTTCTCCATTCTTGATTAAATTGCTAAAAAATAAATAAAATTAAAATTAATGTTTTTAATAAAAATATAAATTAATTAATTTGTTGTTTGTAGGTAATTAATGTTGAGATTTCAACTTTAGCTGAAACAGCATTGCTTGGGTCTAATTTACCTACATATAAACTATAAAGGATTAGAAGAAAATTTGGAGGAAAATAAAAATTATGCAAATAAAAGAAAGAGGCCAAAATGGTCAGAAGAAAAAGAAGAGACAAAAAAGAACAAAATTTTCGGTACAATTCTATTTCCAAATAATCAACCAACACATACAGGATATTTAACATGTGCTACTTTATTACCAATAAACCTGTAGATTTCCTGAAATATTTCAAATCAAACTTTCTAGTTCTATCCATACTTTTTAGTGTTCTTTTTATTAAAATAAAATTAGAAGAAAAACTTAAAAATATTTTAAATAGATTATTGTAAAAACAAAACAACAACTTTACTATGTATCAATTACATAAAGATATATTACTACAATAAAAGGAATTATACTAATTTAAAAAACCTTTTTGTTATTTTCCTTTCCAAATTTTCTTCTTTTTTTTCAATATTTTTAGAATTTCTTTTAAAATACAAAAGTTGTTTTTTCTCTTCATTTTCATCTCTATATTGACACGTTTTTGATAGAGGTGTCCATGCATTTAAACAATGATCATCAGAATTTAAAATCTGGAAAGAGAAGATAATTTTGATTATATAGGGAGGGCTTTTTTTTTGGAGATTTCAGCTTCTCGTCAGCCTTTTTGGATGTCAAGTGCTTCAGAATTAAATTTTAGATTAACTTTTTTAGGAGTAGCTTCTGTCGTGGCCTAGTAAAACGAGAAAAAGAAACTAAAAGTGTATAACTAAACAACAAACTATTTAATATTATATTTATTTTCGTTTTCTTTAACCTACGAGATAGTGGGGAGAAAGTCTTCTCTTTTTCTATAAATAAGAAATAGTGGAGAAAAAAAATCCACTCTTCTTCTCTAAATGCGAAAAAGATGGGAAATAGTTTTAGTTTAATCAAAAATTTAAATAAAAGTTTACATAATAGCGATTATTTTCATTTATATTTACTTATTAATTAAAAACGAAGAGGGGTAAACCAATTTAAAAAAATATTATAGAAGAAATAATTTTTGGGAGCCGAACCTAGTTGTCCTGGCTAAACTTAAAGTGAAATTGGATAATTTAATTTAAATTATTTTAAGATAATTAAGCGTTAAAAAATTGAGAGAAAATTTTTAAAAGAAAATTTTAGAATTTCCATGTATTAAGGTAATCTAGACAGATTTTTAAATAAATTTACAGAATAAACTAATTTTTGCCTTCAAAAAAATTAAAACACAAAAATTAAAAGTAAAGGAATAAAAGGCTGAAGGAAGAGTTTTTTCTTTTTTAAGAAGAGATTAAAAATAATAATTTTTAATAAAAATTAAATTATTAATTAATTAATTTTAATCATTTTAAATTGATTGTTAGTGAATCTAAAACATCCAACAACAAAAAATAATTTTATAATTGAACAACTGCTTACTTCTTTCTCTTTTTTCCGCTGTCATTTTTTTTTGTTCTATTAAAAGTGTAAACAATTAAAAAAAAAAAAAAAAGGTAATAATAATAGAAATTAAAAAATTAATTTGTGTGTACATTCCTTTCTATTTTTAATTCGTGGAATTTCTTTTAATTAAATTTATTTATAAATCATTTAAAAAGAAACAAAAAACTGTGTAGTAAAAAAAAGAAAAAGTTTAATGTAATTACCACAAAATATTAAAAAGTAAAAGTAAAAAATGTTTTAAAGAAAAAAAGGTTATATATTTCCTTTTTTAAAAAATAATAAAAATAAAAAAGAAAAGACAAAAATATAAAACCAGTTTTTATATATATTGTTTAAAAATTAATTTTTTTTAAAATAAAATGCTAATATATATTTAAGAGTATAAATGTTAATGAAAAGTATACTCCATGCTTTATTTAAAAGGGAAAAATATTTTAAATAAAAAAAAGAAAGAAATTAAAATAATTAAGTAGAATAAAGGAAAAAATTAAATTTTTTTTTTAATTTTTAAATAAAAAGGTAAAAATTTTTAATAAAATTTATTTTTAAATAATAGTAAATAGATTAGCTAAAATCTGTTTATAAATGTAATCCTCTTTTTTCCCTCTTTTGTGTGTTTGGTATTTTTAAATATTTTCTGGGATAATCCAAAAATAAAAATTAAAAAAAGTTTTATTTATTTAAAGCTTAAAATGTGAGAATTTAAATTAATAATTAATTAAAGAAATCTGATTTTTTTAAATAATAAAAAGAAGGGTTAAGAGACCTATTCCTTTTAAATTATTTTTTTTAAACAATTATTTAAAAATAAATATATTTCTTTAAAGCTAAAAAAAAGAGTAAAATATATATATCTAATGTCTAATATTTAAATAGAGACAAATTAAAAGGTGTACATAAAGTAGATCGCAAGCTAACAACAAAAATCGATTCTTAACCAAACAACAAATTAAAAATATTTTTGTAAAAATCAGAAAATACAAAAGAATAAAATTCTATTAAATTAGAGATCAAAACATCTAAAGAATGGGTAATAATACCAATAAAATATTCTTTATTAGAAATAAAAGTTTGGCCTTTAATTAATTTATAATAGAATAATAATTAAACAGTAAATTCATAGCAACCATCAAGTAAAGAACTTCTTTAATCTGTACTACCAGATTGATGACTACCTTTACGTTTATTCTGTTATCACCAAGAATAAGCGTTGTTGTTGATTTATTAATTGATGGAGTTGGTGGTAATGGAAGAGAAGAAAGAGATGGTGGAGGAGGTAAATTCTTTTGTAATGAAAGGTTTAAAGCTTCATTTGTACCAGAGAAAGAAGGTTGAGTTCTTAAAATAAATATTAAATTATCCTTCTATATTTAACAAATTCCTTCAATATAATAAACTAACTGGCTGTTTATTCCACCTGTTTTGGTTGAATAGGTCTAAAGAAATAGGAAGTAATTGGTTGTTTTTCTTTAAACGAATGTTTGGTGTCTGAATATTTTCTTCATACCTTATAGTAGTAATAATATTATTATTATATTTAATTAATTCATTTGCATCACTTTCAAATAAACGTTCTTTTGTTAAATGAGAAATTATTCCACAACCAAAACCATCTCCTAAATTAAATAAAAAATTCATTTTTATTTTAAATAATTAAAAATAACCTAAAACATTAACACTTGTTCTGATTCTATCAAGTAACCAATCAACGGTAAGTAATAAACTTAAATCCTTATGAGGTAGTCCAACCTATTTTAATTTATTATTTAATTAATTAATTAAAACAAACAGTAGTTAAAACAAGTGTTAGAACATCCAAACCTTTTTTTTTTAATATAATTATTCTTTTTTTGTCTAAATCTCACCAGCTGGAACAGATCCAGACCCAATTGAAGCAACGGTAGTTGTAATACTTTAATTGTTAATTATTTATATTTAACTAACCTAATAGTTAATAATTCTAATGCAGTAAGTTTAACATTATGAAGCTGAGCAATAAATATAACCTTTAAAATTAATTTTTATAAAAATTTTTTAAATAACTGCAACAGCCTCATATAATGCTGTTCCATCCTAACAATTAAATAAATTAAAAATAAAATAATATTAATTTTTAAAAGAAACTTGCCATAGTTATTGTAGCACCTAAAGGAAGGACAAAACGAGTAACTCTTCTATCAATTCTTAAATTTTGTTCTAATGCTCGAAAAGTAACTGGAAGGGGTTGCACCACTATTAGAAAAATTAATTTTAAATATTAAAAAAAAATACCTAGAAGCAGTTCCAAATGCAGTATCAATTGCTTGAAGCTTAATATTCTTTTAAATTACTATTTAAATATTCCTAACCATTCCAGTCAAAAAATCAAAAGGAAATTGTCTTGTAATTATATAATAAAGCAATGGAAGTGTTAATAATGAATGTATTATTAATCCACAAATTACAGTTACCTGAAAATATTTATAAAAATAATTATTATCTAATAGAGAACAATTAATAATTTTATAACTCATTTACTACGTACATAGCTAACGCCTTTAAAAAAACAAAAATTTAAATATTTATTAAAAAAAACCTGAGCAGTAGCTGTTAGGTCATCTATATCGACAATATTTTTACAAACAAGAGAGAGAATACCTATTGGATAACACCTTTTTTTAATGAAAATAATTTTTATTAAAAATATTTTTAATAATTACAACATTAAAGCACTAATCCAACGCATTATAACCTAAAAATTAAAAAAAAAATTCTCTTTAAAATTTAATTTTTAATTAATTATTCCTCTATATATTAATTAATTTTATTTATTTAATTTGGTAATAAAATTTAAAATAAACTAACAGCATCCAATACAATAAAAAAATTAATCATAAGCCTTGCTTGGTCACCTAATGTTGAAAGTATAACACCAAAACCAGTACAAAAACTAATAAACCAAGAACATTAACTTCATTTGTATATTCTAAAATCTAAATAAAATATTTTTAGAAAATTAAAATAAATTAAATACAGGTTTTAACGGTGTTTGAGATGTTTGTGTTGTTATATTTATATTTAATAAAGGTTTAGATGGAAGAACTCTTGGAGGTTTTACTGGAACATAATTAGTTTGTACTTGTTGAAATGTTGCCTAATAAACAATAATAAGAAAGAAAAGAAAGAGATATTAATTTAATATTACTTGAACAATATTTTCTGGGAACATATTTCTAATTTGATCCAAAAATGTATCAAGTGGTGATAATGCACTTTAAATATTTATAAATAAATAATTATTTAATTATTATTAACTAACGTATCATCAAGAGTTCCCTCCCCTAACTCATGAATAAGTTGTGGATCACCAGGATGAATACAAGAAACAAGAACATTTAATGACAACATTATTCCCAACAACAACAACACTTCTTTGTTTTCTTCAACATTTATTTCTCCAACAAAACATTTAAATAAAACATTGTTTTTCCCTTTTAATAATTTAACAAAAGAAATTCAACGGGTAACAACAACAACAAACATAACTCAACAAAAAACATTTAAACATTTTAATCACAACAATTTACAAAAACTTGGAAATTTTAACTGTTTTGAAGCTGAACCAAACACCGCACTTCTTACTGCAATTATTGTTTTCTCAACATTTATTTTAGCTTTTATGTTAAAGAAATTGAGAGAAAGTTTTTATTTAGGAAAACATGTAAATAAATATTTAATTTGTTTATTTTAATTTTTAAAGTTGAGAAAATTAATTGGTGACTTTGGTGTACTTATTTCAATTACATTAATTGCTCTTATAGGTTTAATTTTAATTTAATTATTTATTGTTAGTTCATTTATTCCTTCCTGATCCTTATTTACAAAGATGGGATATGCCAGATCATATAAACTTTACAAATCTCGAAAGTAATTTTTAAATAAATTAATTAAATTTTATTTAATCTTTTTAAGAACGTAGCCATGGTTTATTAGTTAAACCTAAAATAAAAGGATCTGATTGGTATGCAATTTTAACTGCATTTATTGCTGCTTTATTAGTTTTTATTTTACTTTTTGTTGAAACTGAAATAACTGAGTAAATTTTAAATTTTAAATTAATTAATTAATTAAAAGATTATTACTTTGCCGAAAAGAGCGTGGTTGTAAAAAAGGTAGTGGAATGCATTGGGATTTGGTGTTAGTTGGAATCTGTGCTTTTCTCTGTTCAGTTAATTTTTAAGAATTAAAAAAAGAATTTATTTTAATTTATTTAATAGCTTTTTGGATTACCTTGGATGTGTGCAGCAGCTGTCCAATCATTGGCACATTGTTCTTCCTTATCTGTTATGAAAAAGACTGCACCTGGAGCAAGACCTGAAGTTGATTATGTTGTTAGTTTTTATTTTCTACTTATAATTAAAATATAAATAAATAGTTGGAACAACGTGTAACAACAATTGGTGTTTCTCTTCTTATTGGATTAATTGCTTTTGGAGGAAATTATTTACGATTACCATTAGCTTCTCTTTTTGGAGTTTTTCTTTATTTGGGTGTTATGAACCTGAGAGGTGTTCAACTTATACATCGTGTTGTTCTTTTTTTTATTCCTGAAAAATATTTGCCTGATACTAAATATGCACAAGAGGTAAATAATTAATTAATCATTTATTTATTTATTTATAGATGAGCATTTGGAGGATGCATTTATATACTTGGTAAAATAATTAAATTAAATAAAAAAAATTTTTTTTAATTTAATTTTTTAGGATTCAATTATTTTGCCTTTTTGCTGTTTATACAGTTAAATATTTTAAAAAGACTGCATTAGCTTTTCCTTTGTAAGTCAAAAAAAAAATTAATTAAATTTTATTTGTTTAATTTTTAGTGTTCTTATGTTATTTATTTTTCTAAGGCAAATTGTTTTACCAAAAATTTTTTCACAAGCAGAGCTAAAAGCAGTAAAATTTATTTTTTTAATTAATTAAATTAAAACTTTTCTTTCATTCTCTTAAAGATTGACGGTGATGAAAGTGAAGATGAAGAGGAATGGTCAGATGATAAAAATTATTATGACCCTCAAATACCTGTCTAATCAAACTAATTAATATAGAAAAGTAAATTAATAAATTTTAAATTAATTTATGTACATATATTCTTTAAAAGAATTTGTTCCCTATACATAATGACCTAAAATTATTATTATTTTATTCTTTTTTTTTTTTTAATTTTATTAAAGACTTACAAATTTATATAATTTTTTAAAAATCTCGATTCTATATTCAGTGCTTTATTATTATTTTTTAATTATATATACATATCTATATTTTTATTTTACATTTGTATAAATAAATAATTAAAATTTAACTGTTCTCAGATACTACAAAATATTGAATAATTGTTTCAATAATATTTCCATATCCATTTCCCTTTTTAAATAAACCAGAAAATATATTCTATTATTGTTTATTACAAAATTTCAATATTTGATCCACTTTTACCAAATTATTATCCAAACATAATAAACATTAAAAAATAAAGAGTTGTTAAAAATTTATAAGAAAACATTCTTTTACCTAATTTTATTATAATTAAAATTTAAAGGTTTTATTGAAACAATGCAATTTATTTTATAGAATAAAAAATTAAATAATTTAATTATTAGAATTTTATAAATTATTTAGGTCATATTAATTATCGGATAAAAGAAAATAGGCTGACAATTATTCAATTTTAGTATATGTTCTTTTAGAACGTGATCACCATCCATCCATCTACATATGTATTTTTAAAAAACATTTAAGTCAATTTATAAAGAATAGGAAAAAAATCTAAATTAATTAAAATTTTAATGTCATTAAACCTAAACTAAAAATTATTAACGAGGAAATTAAATTCAAAAACTACTCAAAAAACAATTCAAATACTTACAAAAAAAGAATAATTACAAAATTAAAATACATTTATTTATATCAACAGACAAATAATACAAGCAATTATATAATATATAAAGACAAGGTACGGAATAATACAGAAAATTACATATTAAGGACAAATAATACAAGCAATGAATGGGTAATAATCAACCTAATTATATGTTTTTCCTATCAATTATTCATCGAACCTTCAATTTTACCTCAATAGTTGTCAGAGGAGGATCATGGCTTACGAAGTGCTGTGCCGGCTCCATTCCAGGGTTTCCTTCCTTGACAAGGATGTACAGAACATCGTCAGAAGCCTTCTCTCCCTAAAATAAAAAAATCAAAATATTTTTAATTAAAAGTACCAAGTGTTGGATCGAAACAAGAGTTTTTCCGAGCACATCAATTTCCCCAAAAGTAGACGTCTCGTAACAGTTCCCATTTGGACGAACACACGTTTTGAAAATTAACTTCTAAAAATTAAATTATTTTTTAATTTAATTTGATTAAATTTACCTTAGAATAAAGATTGTATACGTTTATCTTCGCCACTCCAAGAGCAGGAAGCTCTAACTCCTCATCTGCATATGCAATAGGTCCAGGGCTTATCTTAATCGGAATTTGGAACACTTCTCCATTTGTTGACTCGATTGACTTCTTATCCTCACTGACTAATATTGAGATATTAGTATTGACAGATCCTTCATCAATGACTTCCACCATTACTTGCATCTTCTTTCCTTTGTCGATCCATCCTGGAGCCCCATGGAGTTTTAGCAGTGGCGATTGACAACGGCAAGCGACGTAGACCTTTTCCTAAAAATGAATAAATTAATTTTTAAATATTAATAAAATAACTTACACATCCTTTGAACTTTGAAGGAAAGTGGAGATCAACAATTTGGATCTCACCCATTCCACAGAGTGAGATCTCGGCAGGCACCGCCTCAATAACTGTTTTATGTCCACTTGCGTAGTCACTCATAGCCTAAAAAAATAAAATTAAAATTAAAAGTAAATAAGGAAAAACATACAGTTTTTTGTTGATGAAGATTGAAGAGAAAATTGGAATTAGAGAATGTGTTTATGAATGTAATCAAAATATGATTTTTATAATAAAAAAGTTTTATAATTAATAAGATTTTAACCTTACAATTAGCTTAATTAATTTTATTCTTTAGAAAATAATTAAAAATCCTTTTTTTTTTTTTTAAATAATTAATTAATAACCCAAACTAAAGTACTAACAAATCTATTATTATTTAAAATAGTTAGGTATATGTACTTATCTATGATCAAACATGTTCATTCTTTTTAACTAATTTCCTAATAATTTAACATAATAAAAGAAATAATAATAATTTCTTTCCTTTAAAAAGAAATATGTATTATTTTATTTTAATGTTATCTTAAATGAATATCTATGTAAATATAAATTTTATATAAATATTTATATACATATATTTTACTTTTATTATTTACATTAATTTAGTCAATAATAATTAATTTTATTAAATATTTTTTTTACATAATAAATAAATCTAAAAATTAAATAAAATATTTTAACCAAATGTCTTCATCTACAAAAACTGAAAAAATATTAAAAAATTCTAATAATTTAATTGAAATTAAAACAAAAAATAAACAAACATTTTCCCTTTCTTTTTTTAGAAAAAAATGTTTTAAAATCAAGTAAGTTTTAATTTAATTAATTTTTTTAAAATTAAGTCCACGTAAATATAATGATCTTGTTTGGCTAAGTAAAGAAATTATTTTTATGTCTGGTATTAAAAATATTTCCCCTCAAATTGGAATAATTTGTGGTTCTGGTTTAAATAATGTTGCTGATAAATTAGAACAACCAATAATTTTACCTTTTAATAAATTGCCTGGATTTCCATTGCCTAGTGGTTTTTCTTTAAAAAAAATATTTTTTCAATTTATTTTCTTTTTCTAAAAAGTTATTGGACATAAAGGAAATGTTATTTTTGGTTGGTTAGGAGGAAAATGTTGTGTTTGTTTACAAGGACGTTTTCATCCTTATGAACATAATATGGATATGGCATTGGTTTATTTTATTTTTTAAAAACAAATAATTCTTTTTTATTTAAAGTGTACAATGCCTATTAGATTAATGGCAATGATGGGTGTTAAAACATTAATAGCTTCCAATGCTGCTGGGGGAATTAATCCAAATTTAAATATTGGTGATTTAATGATAATTAAAGATCATATTTTTATGCCTGGATTAATGGGGTAATGAAAACTTAATTTAATAAAATGTTTTAATTTTTAGATTTTCTCCTTTAGTTGGACTTAAAGACCCACGTTTTGGTAATAGATTTGTGTCAATGCAAAATGCATACGACCAGAAATTAAGGTATCTTTTTTTTTCTAACTAAAACAAAGACTGGTTCTCTATATAGAACACCCTAAGAAGAATTCCCTAACAATTTTTGTTTCAGAAAAAAGGCAATTATAATAGCAGAAAAACTTGGTATAGCCGTAAAGGAAGGTGTTTATTTGATGAATTCTGGGCCTCATTATGAAACTGTATCAGAATGTACTTTAGCTGCAAAACTAGGTGGAGATGCTCTTGGTAATTAAACAAATAAAATTAAAACAAAAAAAAGAATTAAAAGGAATGTCTACTTGTCATGAAATAATGGTTGCTAGACAATTAGGAATTCGTTGTTTTGCCTTTTCTTTAATTACAAATTGTAGCAGTCTTGATTTTAATAATCCTTTAAATGTTAGTCATTCGGATGTTTTAGAAATTGGACTTAAAGTTGAAGGAAAAACTTCAGAATGGATTGCTCAATTAATTAAAACATTAGATGAAGAAGAAGAGGGAAAATTAAATTTAAATAATTAAACTTAAATAAATATAAATATTGAAGAATTGTTTATTAAATTACATATATGTATATTAATCAGTTAAATAATTCCCAGAATTTTTTATAAAAATTTTAAAATAATAAGTTAAGAAAAACACTTACTGTAAGGAAATTTTTTTTTAATTTTTATTTAGTTACACTTTGAGTACCACTATTTGAGTCTAGGATAAATTTTGTTTACGAGTTATTTACTGACAAACTTTGTTAAAATTACCATGAAATGGGCAGATTTATACAAAAGAATAGATTGGCCATTATCTAACAATTCTGTAAATTCAAGAAAATTTAGTTTTTAATATAAACTCCTCTACTTATTGTTAGGCATTTTAAATTTATTTTTTGAATCTTTATTCTAGTTTTTTTACTTTTTTCAGTGAGAAAATAAGATCAATTTGTGGAGATCTTTAAGCTGATTTATTAAAAAAATTTTCTTCAAAATTTTCAATTGTTAAAATCCAATGGCCCAGGTTTTAATCTTTATTTAAAAAAATAAGTATAAAATTTTAAAAGTTTCCTTTTAGAGCCTTTCCCAACGCTGTAAAAAAATGTTACCTTCATTTTTCAAAGGATATATTTGTCTTCTCTCATTACTTTTAATAGCACTGGTTATTTATTATTTTCGTGTGCCATTGCGAGCTTACGAAAAGTTTGAATCAATTGTTTCCGTTGGCGTTTATTTTAATAATTTAACACCTAAATTCTATGTTGCATTAACTGGAACTTCAAGTCTTGTTTCTGGAATTATTTTAATATTTGAATGGTGGTATTTCAAAAAGTTTGTTATTTTTTAATTATTTTATTTTAACATTAGATATTACAATTATTTTATAAATTAGAAATAAATTAAACAGCAATCTGAAATTATTTTATTGTTCACACCGTTCCCATTTCCTTTAATTCTAATTACCAATTAATTTTTAAACCTACTTTAGTTAAAACTTCTTTTCCCGTTGCCGAGGGCAACAATTTTGTTTGGGAAATAATAATAGATAAATTATATTTCTATTAGAAAAAGCGAAACGCTAAACTTAACTAAAAATTAGAAACATTAATTTAAATAATATATTTTAATTATGTTAATTGAAAAAAAAGTTTGTGCTAAAGAAAAGACGTTACTATCAAATTTGCTGTTTGTATTTTTTAATTTTTTGGAATTTCCAAATTCTTTAGAATTTATAGAAATTATTTTTATAATTGAAGATTTTATTTATAATAATAACTTTTAGTAATGCCATAGATAACGCTTTGGATGGTAGTGATGATGGAAGTGATTCAGAACGAGAAAGCATTGACGGAAAACATCAACAGGGTTTTTTTATTAAATATCCTTTTTTTATTTTCTAATTTTGAATTTAAGAGCTAGAAGAATATGAACGGGAAAATGGATGTAAAGTTTGGAGAAATCCAATGGCTCTTTTTCGCGGCGCAGAATATGCACGTTTTCATAGAGAAACAGGCCAAGAACCACTTACCTATTATGACTTGAATTTATCTGCACAGGATCACCAAACATATTTTTGCTGTGAGACAGATTCTGGGAAAGAAGATTTAGAAAGTTAAATTTTTTTCCATAATATTCAAAAGTTATTTAAAATTTAAAGTTATGTCTTTGGCTTGGAGAGAAAGAGACAGTCAAGTACGTATTTCTGAGGCAAAAAGAGCACTTAAATGTAACCCTGAATGTGCTCCAGCATTAATTTTGTAATATTTTTCAAATTATTTTTAAGAAAATATATTTTTAGATTAGCAGAAGAATTTTGTCAAACAATATCCGAAGTAGAAGAGTATTTAAGGAAAGCTCTTAGAATTGTTGAGGGAATGTATAAACGTAGTCAGTCAGCTGTGTATCCCGATATAGAATCTCAACAAAAGAGTCGAGACATAAATATGCTGGTTACTTTTAAGTTATTTTCTTTCCCCCCTTCCCCTTATTCTATTTTAAAGCATTATTTATTTCTTTAATTTAAAGGTTTTTATTCGTCGCCGATTAGCAATGTGTTCAAGAAGAGAAGGGCGAGTTCGTGAAGCAATTAAAATAATGCGGGATGTATAATTTTATTAATTTTTATTTTATTTAGTCTTTATTTTTAGTTAATTAAAGAATTTCCAACATTGGTTTGTTTTATAAAAAGATCCTTTTTATTTTTAATTTAGAATGTAATGAATATACATGAAAATCTAATCGAGGCTTTATTAGAGGTTTTGATTTAGTATTAAACTAAATTTAAAGTCTAAAGCAACGTGCATATGCCGATGCAATGGCTGTTTTAGCAAAATATGATTCTTACATATGATGGTTTATTTATTTTATAAATTAATTTTACATTTTGTTTTAACAGAATGTATAATGCCTAAATCAGCAACTGTCTGCTTTACTTCAGCTTTGCTCAAAGCACGGGGCGTTGCAGATAAGTTCGAACCAGAAACAATGCGGAAACGCGGGTTTTCTTCGGCAGAACTTTCTGCCGTTGAAGCGATTCATAGAGCAGTGGAATTTGTATGTACTTTTCTTATAAAATTTTTTGATTTTTTAAAATTGTTTTAAAAACAGAATCCTCATGTACCCCTTTATCTACTTGAACGAAAGCCTGTGACAATGCCACCTGAACACATTTTAAAGCGTGGCGATTCAGAAGCAGTTGCCTATGCATTCTGGCATTTACAGCATTGGAAACGAGTAGAAGGAGCTCTACAATTATTACAATATACATGGGAAGGAAGTTTGTTTTTTTTTCTTAATTTAAAATATGACTAAACTTTTATCTTTTCCTAGCCTTCCGATTGCTTCCGAATCCTACAGAGAAAGTCAATCTATTTTTTCCTTATCCAACATGTACAGAACAAGCAGATAAAGAGCTATTTCCTCGTTGGTTTTTTAAATATCTGTTAAAATCATTTTAATTATTTAAGCTTACTACGAAGTATCTGTTTATCCAAAAAAGGAATCTCCGCTTTGGACATTATTTGCATCATTACTTTCTTATTGGTTGGTTTTTTAAATAAACTTGACATTTTAATATGTAATTTTCCTTAATTTAGTGTGGCAATTTTTGCCAACTTTTTCATCAATATCCTGACGAAACACTTCATTTTATGCATTTGGTAAAAACATTTTAAGTATTAAAAAATTATTTTATTTTTATTTAGGCAATTAGTGGAGCGTGGTCATCAGTTTTCACTGTTTGGGATTATTTATGCTCACTAGTCCCAGAAAATTTTATGGGCTTAATCGCCTCAAAGCCTAAAGCAACAACATCAGCTGGAGTTGGAGCACCATTGCCAGCGGTTGGAGCCGAGGCTTCTTCTGGCAGTCCTTAATATAATTATTAATATGTAGCTACTATATAGTTATTTTAAATATTTTGTTATTTTTGCTTTTAACTTGCCTGCCACATATTTTCTTCTACTATTTTTTTTCTTTTCAAATTTGAGCAATCGGTCTTTTAGTAAGTTTAAAAATATTTCTTTAACTTTTAACTTACAATATTTATTTATAGATAATATTCTATTTTAAATTTTAATAGTTTTCCTTTTTAAAAGTGAGAGGAGACACAATATAAACTCAAGTAAGGAATAGAGAATTTTAAAATATATAAGCACAACTTTGTTACAATTTGTTTACAGATCTCTATTCCCTAGTTCTTTTAATTATGTATTCTGTATAGTTTTATGTTCTAAATAACTTCGATTCGTGGCAATTCTGATTCAAATACTCATGATTTTTTAAATCAAGATTATTAAATATTAGAAAATATTTTTTTTCTCGCTAATTCGACTATTAAATAGTATAAATAAATAAATAACTATTTGCAAATTATTAAAAATATTATATTAATTATAAAATAAATATAAAATAATAGTAATAATAGTAGTAAAGGATTTAAAAATAATCGGGGAATATAAAGCAAAAAAATATTAAATTAAATAAAATAAGCGTGGGTTATTTTATATGTCCAAAAAAAAAAATAAAATAAAAGATTTATGTCATCATTAACGGATGTCAAACCACCCTCTAAAATATATTTTTAAATAAAATATATTTTGTTGTCCTTTGCTTTGTCTACTATTATTTACATATACCTATAAATATATATGTACATACTATGTACATATAAAAGGACATTTAACATATCTCACAATTGAAATTAAAAAAAAACAAAAATGGGTATGTCAAAGGAAGTTAAAAAAATATTTAAATAAAAAATAAAATTAAAAATGAAAGATATGAATATTTTTAAATAAATAAATTAATTAAATATTTAAATAAATATAATTATTTTAACAACTTAAACAATCTACCTAAAATATACAATATTTGTACATATGTACAATACTTTTATTTTAAATTAAATCCCCTTTTTTTGTATAAAATATATTAATGTATATTTTAATAAACTAATTTATTAATATATTTATTTATTTTAATTAAATTAAACTACTATTTTTATTTATTTTTAAATCCTTTGCTTTAAGTTTATACTATGTTGTGACTATACATATATAACAACAATTATTTAAAGGAAACTGCTCCTTTGAATTTATATTTGTTTTTTATTTTATAAATTTAAAAAGAAAACAATTGGAATAATTTAAAGGCTGTTAAAGAATTTTAGAAAATAAACGCCCATTAAAATTATATATTTTATTTAATTATTTATTTAAAAATATTACTAAAAAATAAAGGTCAGTAAAATAAAAATAGAAATTAAAAAAACTAAATAAATCAAAAAAAAAAAAACAGATGGACCCTTTTTATGGTAAAAAAAAGAAAATAAATGTGACGAAATTATTTAATTTTAGAATATTTTTTAATTATTTTTATTTATATAAAATGTTGCGTAATGAGAATATGAAAACACAAATTAATTAATTAAAACATAAAATAAAAGCTTAAACTTCAAAAAACAAAAAATAATTAATTTATACAAAATTAATACTTTTTTGATATTTAAGATAAATAAATAATATTTTTAAACAAAGAAATAATTAAAAGAATAAAAGAAATTAAATAAAATTTGTTTTTAAATTAATTCTTTATTTAATATAAAATAATTAAATTTTAAAGGAAAATGACTAAATAATTCTTTTTTTTTTAATTTTTAAAGGAAAGGTGTTCTTATTTTTTTAAATAAATAAATTAATATTTTCATTTTATTCATCTGTCCTTTTATTATTAAAATTTTATTGAGGTAAATTTATTTATTTATTATTCTTATTTTGTTTAATTAATATTAAATTAAATTAAAAAAATAATTAATTAATTCTATTTTTTATTTAAAATTAAAATGAAGGAATTAATTAAATTTATTAATATTTATAATATATTTTAGATAATTATTAAATAATATTATTTTTATTAAAATTAATTAATTAATAAAAAAGATAATTTAAAAAGGTTGTATAAAATAAATAATGTAGAATTAATACATTTATTTATTTATCTAAATTTAAATAATAAATAATATATTTTAATTATTTATTAAATTTTTAATAATTATTTTTATTTTACTCCATGGGGGTGTTATGCTTATTACTTATCTTTAATATTTTATTTTACATGACATTAAAAATAATTTTAAAAATTAATTTAAATATTCAAAATAAGGTCAAATATTTAAATAAATCCAATAAAACTTTTTATTAATATTATTTCAACGACCTTCTAAATAATTTTATTTTTTTATTAAAAAATTGTTTCACTACAGGAATTTTTCTAATTGTAATTTCTTAAATCTCAGATTATCTTCTTATATTTTCTCTCTCTTTTCCTTTTATAAATAAATATATACATACATTCATTTATTTATTTTTTTCTCTCAATTTTCTAACATTTCTATTTTAAAAAAAATTTTTTATTTAATAAAAATAAATTTTATTTATAAAAAATAACATCTAAAAACATATTAAAATAAATAATAAACCAACTTTTTAATTCTCCGAAATGCACAGTTTTTTGGTCATTTTTTCTTTCATTTTCAATCATTTTTAGAAATTTATATTTTTAATTCTAAAATTATTTATTTAGAAAATATTATTAAAGCTTTTTATCTATTTAAAAAAAAATTAATTTTAAGAAAAAAATAAATACATATTTTATTTAAATTAATTTATTATACTAATTATGTCAATATATTTATTAATTAAATTATTTTTTATTTCATTATTTTCGGTAAATTAATTATTAAAAAGAACTATACATTTTATTTAAAGTTTTTATCAACTGAAGAACTTTTTCCATCAAAATTGGGTGTACAATATGATTATTTTAATGAAGGCCAACAATCTTCAACATTTCATCAACAACCTTTGGTAATTTAATTTTAATTAATTTAATTTAATTTTTAGAATTATGGAAATATTAATTTTGGTAACAGTTATGGAGATAGTTAATTAAATTTAATTTAATTTAATTAATTATATTAAAAAAAAATAGCAGTTAATTTTGATTTTCTTTGCAAATGTCAAGCAAAATCTTCTTAACTAGGACAAGTACACCTTCTAATGGTGATTCAACTTCTTCAACACAACAGCAAGTTCAACAGGTAAAATATAATTAAATTAAAATTAATAAATATATTTCCATATAAATAAAAATGTTTATTAATTATTTTATTTTATTTTTAGCTACAAGAACAAGTAAGAAAACTTCAGGTCAGATAAATAAATCACAACAAGGAAAATCTTCATTTGAACAATTTGGTTATATTTAATTAAATTAAATATTTTATTTCTTTATTATATTCAATTAATTGGAATAATTTAATTAATTAATTATATATTTAATTTTAAGCACAAATGTTATCATTAGCTGATGGTTTAGATTGTAATTGTTCAGGTCATTCAACCCCTTGGTTAAATTATTCTTTTTTATTTAAATTAATTTAATTTATTTAGGAAAGGATTACCTAATTCATATGGAGGAAATAATATTGAAATACCTAATAATAATTATATTCCTAATCAAATTATTCCTTCAATAAATAATAGAATAATTAATCCTTTAAGTGTTACAGGAAATGGACAATTTATTCCAATGGGAGCATTTAGGTAATTTTCTTTAATTTATTTAAAAATAATTATAATTTAATATTTTCTTTATAAAAATATCTTTATTCTTTTTTTGACCTTCAATTGGTGGTTGGACAAATGGAGGAGGACAACAACCCAATCAACAACAATTTGGAAATTCTGGACAAATATTTCCTTATTCACAAGCAATCATGACAGACAATTTAAAGAAAAGAGCTGTTTAATTTTTTTTAAAATTGAAGAAATTTTTAATTATATTTATTTAATTAATTTTATGACTAAAAATATAATGTAAAATAAGTAAATACATATGCATAAATAAACAATTAAAATTTTAACCTTTATTTTTATTTAATTATTCCATTCTTTCTCAACAAAAGCATAGTCATATGTATATGTACATATATTATTAAAAAATAATTAAAGTAGCTTAGATAAATTATTTTTTAATAATAATATATAAAGTAAAATAAAATATAAACTAAAGTAAATATTAATCAATATTTATTTATTTTGTTTGAGGGCATCCAATAAACATTATTTGTGTCAAGTTAGATTAAGTTTACAATTAGTAGTTGCTTAATTGTTTTTATTAGTTTATTTGGATAAAATTAATTACTTAAATTAAATTATAAATAAATGTATAATTAAATGACTAAAATTATTAAAAAAAACTTAAAGTTGAGGTAAAATAGTAATTATAATTAATTTTAGAAAATAATTAAATTTATCTAAAATATATATATCAATTACTTATATGTAGATTATACTTACATAAATACATATATCCATACCTATTATGATAATAGTATTTAATCATAAAAAATTTAATTTTTTAATCGAATGGTTGGGTTATTAATTAATTATTTAAAAAAAAAAAAAGGATTTTTAATTATTTTCTAAAGAATAAAATTAATTAAGCTAATTGTAAGGTTAAAATCTTATTAATTATAAAACTTTTTTATTATAAAAATCATATTTTGATTACATTCATAAACACATTCTCTAATTCCAATTTTCTCTTCAATCTTCATCAACAAAAAACTGTATGTTTTTCCTTATTTACTTTTAATTTTAATTTTATTTTTTTAGGCTATGAACGAATATGTATTGGTCAACACAACGGTAATCGAGCCTTATCCGTCAAAGGTATTCTTAAGAGGACTTGGTGCTGCTCGCACGATTGATCTCAACTTTCCGTCAAAGTTCAAAGGATGTGTAAGTTATTTTAGTAATATTTAAAAATTAATTTATTCATTTTTAGGAAAAGGTCTACGTCGCTTGCCGTTGTCAATCGCCACTGCTAAAACTCCATGGGGCTCCAGGATGGATCAAAAAAGGAAAGAAGATGCAAGTAATGGTGGAAGTCATTGATGAAGGATCTGTCAATACTAATATTGAGTTCTTAGTCAGTGAGGATAAGAAGTTAATAGAGACAAGTAAAGCGCAAATGTTTAAAATACAAGTAGAAGTAAAAAAGGATGTAGTCGTCAGTACACAGAAGATGCTTTGTCTTTCTGCAAATGGAAAAGCGAAGATAAACGTATACAATCTTTATTCTAAGGTAAATTTAATCAAATTAAATTAAAAAATAATTTAATTTTTAGAAGTTAATTTTCAAAACGTGTGTTCGTCCAAATGGGAACTGTTACGAGACGTCTACTTTTGGGGAAATTGATGTGCTCGGAAAAACTCTTGTTTCGATCCAACACTTGGTACTTTTAATTAAAAATATTTTGATTTTTTTATTTTAGGGAGAGAAGGCTTCTGACGATGTTCTGTACATCCTTGTCAAGGAAGGAAACCCTGGAATGGAGCCGGCACAGCACTTCGTAAGCCATGATCCTCCTCTGACAACTATTGAGGTAAAATTGAAGGTTCGATGAATAATTGATAGGAAAAACATATAATTAGGTTGATTATTACCCATTCATTGCTTGTATTATTTGTCCTTAATATGTAATTTTCTGTATTATTCCGTACCTTGTCTTTATATATTATATAATTGCTTGTATTATTTGTCTGTTGATATAAATAAATGTATTTTAATTTTGTAATTATTCTTTTTTTGTAAGTATTTGAATTGTTTTTTGAGTAGTTTTTGAATTTAATTTCCTCGTTAATAATTTTTAGTTTAGGTTTAATGACATTAAAATTTTAATTAATTTAGATTTTTTTCCTATTCTTTATAAATTGACTTAAATGTTTTTTAAAAATACATATGTAGATGGATGGATGGTGATCACGTTCTAAAAGAACATATACTAAAATTGAATAATTGTCAGCCTATTTTCTTTTATCCGATAATTAATATGACCTAAATAATTTATAAAATTCTAATAATTAAATTATTTAATTTTTTATTCTATAAAATAAATTGCATTGTTTCAATAAAACCTTTAAATTTTAATTATAATAAAATTAGGTAAAAGAATGTTTTCTTATAAATTTTTAACAACTCTTTATTTTTTAATGCTTATTAATTTAATAATTTATTCTTTTGAATTTTATTTTGATTTTAATGAAGATATTTGGTATTTAACAAATAGAAGATTTAAAAGGGATTTTATGTTAACTGCAGGAAATTCCAGTGATATATTGCCAAATTGTTTTAGGGTAAAAAATATATTTTAATTTTTAAATAAATATTAATAACCAAAAAAAGGATAAAAAATATCATTAGGTAAATAAAAGTTTAAATTAGGAAAATTTTTAAATTTTTTAACTGTTTAAGTAATTTTTTTTAATTTTTAATTGGCCATTCTTTTCTCTCAAATTAAATAAATTGTTTTGAAAAATTAATAAAATATGCATTAAATATAGTTAATCCTGTTTTCTCTTCAAAATTATTTTTATTTGTATTCTTATTTAAATAAAGATAACAACCAACACTAATATAATCATTATTATTAATCTAAATAATTTAAAAATTAAAAATAAAATCTTCTTTTTCTTCTGACCATTTTGGCCTCTTTCTTTTATTTGCATAATTTTTATTTTCCTCCAAATTTTCTTCTAATCCTTTATAGTTTATATGTAGGTAAATTAGACCCAAGCAATGCTGTTTCAGCTAAAGTTGAAATCTCAACATTAATTACCTACAAACAACAAATTAATTAATTTATATTTTTATTAAAAACATTAATTTTAATTTTATTTATTTTTTAGCAATTTAATCAAGAATGGAGAAAAGATTTTTTGAAAAAGAATTTGCAATAAATGTTTCTAATTTTTATGATTTTCCATTTCATCCAAAGGGTACTTGATTATGTTTCCTTTTTTTAGCCTATAGCCGATTAGCAGATATAGACAAACTCAATGTTTTATTGAATAATTATCAGTTAAAGAAATTTAAAAATTTAATTTCTTTTCTTTTTTAGAATGTTGATCGGTATTTTCTCCTTCTAATTTTTTACGTACACTTAAAGTTTTTATTAAAATAAAATTTTATAAAAAATATTTTATAAAAAAAATAAAATAAATAAATAAAAAGTTAAAACATTATACAAGAATAAAAAAAACTTTATTTTCTTTATTTGACAGCATAATTTACGTTCAATCTTCGAACAAATTCCAAAAAAAATAACAAAATATATACAAACAAAAATAAACAAAATCTCAGAAATTGTTGTTTAAAATCTCTAATATTATTTAATTTAATAAAAGGGTAATTATATTAATTAAAATTTTATTTATTTACTCATATCTGGGGTAAATTAAAATTTATTTTTCTTTAAATAATAATTATTTTAATTATTTTATGTCATTGGTGTTGTTCTTGGATTTATTATTCGTCAATTATCTCCAAGGTTTTATTAATTAAATTATTAATTAATAAATATTTAAAGTACTGATGTAATATCTTTAATTGGATTTCCAGGGGAAATATTTATGCAAATAGTTGAAATGATGGTTTTTTATAATTAAATATTTTCATTAATTGTTAATTTTTTAAAAGATTCTTCCCTTAGCAATTTCCTCGGTAATTTCTGCTTTAGCACAAACTCGGCCATCTGAAGTTGGTAGAATGGGTCTTTTAACTGTTGGTTAGTTATTCTACTTATTTAGAATCTAAATTTAATTAATTTTAGCCTACTATATGACAACAACATTTCTCTCGACATTTGTATGTTTTTTTTAATTAAATTAATTAAATGTTTATTCTTCTTCTAAATTTCCTTTAATTAATTTAGTTTAAATTAAAGACAGGAATTTTGCTTGTTTCTTGTATTCATCCTGGTGATCCACAACTTATTCATGAGTTAGGGGAGGGAACTCTTGATGATACGTTAGTTAATAATAATTAAATAATTATTTATTTATAAATATTTAAAGTGCATTATCACCACTTGATACATTTTTGGATCAAATTAGAAATATGTTCCCAGAAAATATTGTTCAAGTAATATTAAATTAATATCTCTTTCTTTTCTTTCTTATTATTGTTTATTAGGCAACATTTCAACAAGTACAAACTAATTATGTTCCAGTAAAACCTCCAAGAGTTCTTCCATCTAAACCTTTATTAAATATAAATATAACAACACAAACATCTCAAACACCGTTAAAACCTGTATTTAATTTATTTTAATTTTCTAAAAATATTTTATTTAGATTTTAGAATATACAAATGAAGTTAATGTTCTTGGTTTATTAGTTTTTTGTACTGGTTTTGGTGTTATACTTTCAACATTAGGTGACCAAGCAAGGCTTATGATTAATTTTTTTATTGTATTGGATGCTGTTAGTTTATTTTAAATTTTATTACCAAATTAAATAAATAAAATTAATTAATATATAGAGGAATAATTAATTAAAAATTAAATTTTAAAGAGAATTTTTTTTTTTAATTTTTAGGTTATAATGCGTTGGATTAGTGCTTTAATGTTGTAATTATTAAAAATATTTTTAATAAAAATTATTTTCATTAAAAAAAGGTGTTATCCAATAGGTATTCTCTCTCTTGTTTGTAAAAATATTGTCGATATAGATGACCTAACAGCTACTGCTCAGGTTTTTTTTTAATAAATATTTAAATTTTTGTTTTTTTAAAGGCGTTAGCTATGTACGTAGTAAATGAGTTATAAAATTATTAATTGTTCTCTATTAGATAATAATTATTTTTATAAATATTTTCAGGTAACTGTAATTTGTGGATTAATAATACATTCATTATTAACACTTCCATTGCTTTATTATATAATTACAAGACAATTTCCTTTTGATTTTTTGACTGGAATGGTTAGGAATATTTAAATAGTAATTTAAAAGAATATTAAGCTTCAAGCAATTGATACTGCATTTGGAACTGCTTCTAGGTATTTTTTTTTAATATTTAAAATTAATTTTTCTAATAGTGGTGCAACCCCTTCCAGTTACTTTTCGAGCATTAGAACAAAATTTAAGAATTGATAGAAGAGTTACTCGTTTTGTCCTTCCTTTAGGTGCTACAATAACTATGGCAAGTTTCTTTTAAAAATTAATATTATTTTATTTTTAATTTATTTAATTGTTAGGATGGAACAGCATTATATGAGGCTGTTGCAGTTATTTAAAAAATTTTTATAAAAATTAATTTTAAAGGTTATATTTATTGCTCAGCTTCATAATGTTAAACTTACTGCATTAGAATTATTAACTATTAGGTTAGTTAAATATAAATAATTAACAATTAAAGTATTACAACTACCGTTGCTTCAATTGGGTCTGGATCTGTTCCAGCTGGTGAGATTTAGACAAAAAAAGAATAATTATATTAAAAAAAAAAGGTTTGGATGTTCTAACACTTGTTTTAACTACTGTTTGTTTTAATTAATTAATTAAATAATAAATTAAAATAGGTTGGACTACCTCATAAGGATTTAAGTTTATTACTTACCGTTGATTGGTTACTTGATAGAATCAGAACAAGTGTTAATGTTTTAGGTTATTTTTAATTATTTAAAATAAAAATGAATTTTTTATTTAATTTAGGAGATGGTTTTGGTTGTGGAATAATTTCTCATTTAACAAAAGAACGTTTATTTGAAAGTGATGCAAATGAATTAATTAAATATAATAATAATATTATTACTACTATAAGGTATGAAGAAAATATTCAGACACCAAACATTCGTTTAAAGAAAAACAACCAATTACTTCCTATTTCTTTAGACCTATTCAACCAAAACAGGTGGAATAAACAGCCAGTTAGTTTATTATATTGAAGGAATTTGTTAAATATAGAAGGATAATTTAATATTTATTTTAAGAACTCAACCTTCTTTCTCTGGTACAAATGAAGCTTTAAACCTTTCATTACAAAAGAATTTACCTCCTCCACCATCTCTTTCTTCTCTTCCATTACCACCAACTCCATCAATTAATAAATCAACAACAACGCTTATTCTTGGTGATAACAGAATAAACGTAAAGGTAGTCATCAATCTGGTAGTACAGATTAAAGAAGTTCTTTACTTGATGGTTGCTATGAATTTACTGTTTAATTATTATTCTATTATAAATTAATTAAAGGCCAAACTTTTATTTCTAATAAAGAATATTTTATTGGTATTATTACCCATTCTTTAGATGTTTTGATCTCTAATTTAATAGAATTTTATTCTTTTGTATTTTCTGATTTTTACAAAAATATTTTTAATTTGTTGTTTGGTTAAGAATCGATTTTTGTTGTTAGCTTGCGATCTACTTTATGTACACCTTTTAATTTGTCTCTATTTAAATATTAGACATTAGATATATATATTTTACTCTTTTTTTTAGCTTTAAAGAAATATATTTATTTTTAAATAATTGTTTAAAAAAAATAATTTAAAAGGAATAGGTCTCTTAACCCTTCTTTTTATTATTTAAAAAAATCAGATTTCTTTAATTAATTATTAATTTAAATTCTCACATTTTAAGCTTTAAATAAATAAAACTTTTTTTAATTTTTATTTTTGGATTATCCCAGAAAATATTTAAAAATACCAAACACACAAAAGAGGGAAAAAAGAGGATTACATTTATAAACAGATTTTAGCTAATCTATTTACTATTATTTAAAAATAAATTTTATTAAAAATTTTTACCTTTTTATTTAAAAATTAAAAAAAAAATTTAATTTTTTCCTTTATTCTACTTAATTATTTTAATTTCTTTCTTTTTTTTATTTAAAATATTTTTCCCTTTTAAATAAAGCATGGAGTATACTTTTCATTAACATTTATACTCTTAAATATATATTAGCATTTTATTTTAAAAAAAATTAATTTTTAAACAATATATATAAAAACTGGTTTTATATTTTTGTCTTTTCTTTTTTATTTTTATTATTTTTTAAAAAAGGAAATATATAACCTTTTTTTCTTTAAAACATTTTTTACTTTTACTTTTTAATATTTTGTGGTAATTACATTAAACTTTTTCTTTTTTTTACTACACAGTTTTTTGTTTCTTTTTAAATGATTTATAAATAAATTTAATTAAAAGAAATTCCACGAATTAAAAATAGAAAGGAATTTGCACACAAATTAATTTTTTTTATTTCTATTATTATTATTACCCTTTTTTTTAATTGTTTACACTTTTAATAGAACAAAAAAAAATGACAGCGGAAAAAAGAGAAAAATCATTTGTGAATAATCATTTTATTTATTTAATTGCCATTCTACGTATAATTTTATTTTTCTTTTTCTATTAAATGAGTAAAATAAATTAAATATTTATTTTTATAATTTGTCATTAAATTAATTTATAAAAAATTATAAGCTAATTTGGCTTTATTTTTATTTTTAGAATTAATAAGAAGAAACATTTTTTAATCTTTTTTTTATTTTAAAAAATCCAGAATTTTCTTTTATTTTTTTTAATCTTAAAAAAAGATTTTGTTTTAAATTAATTTAAAAATATTTTTTTAATTAACTATATTCCCTTTTAAATATTTATTTATTCTAATAATGACTTTTCACATTATTTTAATTATTTTTAACTTTTCTTTTTCTTTTCTTTTTGCCCCATTAACGGCTAGGAATTTGTTTTCGGAGTGTTTTAAATATAAAAATAAAATTTTATTTTTTTTAGTATTTTTTGATTGTATTTTCTACTATTTTTCTTTTGGTTTTGCTACTAAAAAATTTGGAGGTTTTTGATATGTTAAATGGTAAAAGAGAAGAGAAAAAGAATTGCGTTTGCTTGTTTGTGTGGGTATAAACACTCGGGAAAAAATTTTTAATTGCTAAATGTGCTAAAGGTGTGTTTAAAATAATGGTTAAAAATGAATAGGTGAATTTAATTTTTATTAAAAAAAATAATTTGAAGTTATTTTTATTTGAATGAACGTGAACCTCTTTTTTTTAATTTAGTTGATTTTTCCTTCAATTGATTTTTCAAATTAATTAATTAATTTAATTAAATATAAACTATTATAAAAGAAAAATAATTTCCTTTGAAGGGAATAGCACCTCTAGAGAAATTAAAACCAACCTCACCCACCAACTTAACCAACGACGCAACCTAAACTAATGCGCCTAAGAAAAGTTTTTATTTGCATTTTTAAACCTTTTTTTTAATAATTAACAAATTAATTTAATATTAAATATTCAATAAATAAAATAAAACTAGTTTTATAATAATATTATTATTTTTTGTTCTTTTATTTTTAGTTTATTTATTATTATATTTAATTACTTTTCTAATTGTTTGTTCTTTTTTAGGTTTACTTATTTATTCTTGCTCTTAAAAATTAAATAATTTTTTAAAAATATTGAGGAAGAAAATTAATTAATTTTTTTCCTGTTCTTTTAATTTCTAGAATTATTTTTACATTTAATTATTTATTATATTTTTTTTAACTTTATTTATTATTATCAATTTCCTTTATTATAATTTTTATTTTATTTAAAAAATATTTAATTTAAGACCCTTTTTTCTTTTAGAAATAAATTTAATTTTTAAAAAATGGCCTCATTTTTACGTAAACTTTTTGGTCTTAGAAGGAAGAAATTAACAAAAAAAGATTCAATCACTGGAAGAAATAATTCTTTTGTAAATTAAAAAAAAATAATTAAAATTAATTAATTTTTTAATTTTAAAGCCAGTTCCTTATTTATCAAAACTTGAAGGCAATCAATTAGAAAGTGGTCAATCATTAATTGTTAGAGGAATAATTATATGTAAATTAATTAATTAATTCTAATGATTAATTATTAATTTTTTTAGCTAATGATGAATTTGTTATTAATTTAACTAGTGGATCAAGGTAATTAATTAAATAAATAATTAAATAATTAAAATTAAAAGGGTAATATTGGATGAAGAAACACATGTTTTGGATGATCGTTTACTTTGTATGAAAGTAGAATTACAAAAGAAAAGAATTCGTTTAAATGCTTGTATTAATGGAGAATGGGGAAGTGAAGGATTTGTTAAACATAAATGGAAAAATGGTAATAAATAAATAAATTAATTTAATTTAAATTAATTTTATTTATTAGGAGATGAATTTGATATTCGTATTCGTTGTCATGAAGATGAATTTGAGGTTTTATAATAATTTAATTCTTAATTTTTTAATTTAAATTAAAAGATATTTGTTGAACATAAATTATGTGCCAGATTTGGACATTATGTCCCATTAACTAAAATTTCCCATTTATATGTTGATGGCTGTGTTGAATTGTATTCGGTATAATTAAATAAAATATATTTAAAATTAATATTAATAATTTAACTTTTTTTAATTTCTTTTTCTTTTAAATTATTTAATTAAATAAATTTTATTCATTAATTAAATTAATTAATTTAAAAATAAATAAAATTAAATTATTAATTAAATAAATAAATTAAAAAGGTTTCATGGGAAGGCAGAGAATATATAGTTCCTTATGCTGCTGATATACCTGGAAATTTTTATCCTGGAAGGCGTTTATATATTTCTGGATTAATTAAGAAAAGAGCAAAACATTTTCAATTAATTTTATGTAAATTAATTAATTTTTTATTTTTAATAGGATAATCTTTTAATTTAAAAAATAATTATTTTAAAGATTCTGGAAATAATATTGCCCTTAGAA
Source organism: Meloidogyne exigua (assembly GCA_018905775.1). Taxonomy (NCBI): domain Eukaryota; kingdom Metazoa; phylum Nematoda; class Chromadorea; order Rhabditida; family Meloidogynidae; genus Meloidogyne; species Meloidogyne exigua. Next base: position 1,638,225 of record JAGUQR010000011.1, read on the forward strand.
TGACTACAAAATTTGGATTTTCTAAAGTATATTTATTTTTTAAACTTTAATCTCTTTATAAGGGTATCTTCCATTTTGCTGTCCTCATAAAAAGAGTTCTCTTGAAAAAATAATTTCTTTTTCAGAAAATGATTTGTGATACTCAAATAACAACAGAAGAAGAACAAAAAGAAGAAAAACAAATAGAAGAACCAATAACATTTAAATTGGATGAATTCCCTTTTAAAAGAAAAAAAGCCTTTGATTTATTAATTTATTGTGAAGATAAAAAATTTATTATTTATATAGATGATTGCTTATTGGGAAAATATGATCACAGGTCTTTTTCTTTTTAATTTTTAAAAAATAATTAAATTAAATTTTATTTTTAAAGATTAAATCCACAAACTATAGATCGGCTATCAATTGAAGGAAATATTATATTACATGGAGTTCATTTAAAATAATTTAAAAATGCCATTCTTTTTTCTTAAAATTTTGTGTGTGCCTTTTATTATATTAATTGCCATTTTCCAAAAAAAAAAAATATTTAATATAAAATATTATTTTAACTATCTTCTTCCATTGGAATAAAATTAAAAAATATTTAGAAATTAATTTAAAAAAATTTTTTAATAATATTTTTTTGAAAGACATAAAACCAAAATATGCAAAAATATTTGTTTTTTAATTTATTGTTTAATATTTCTAAGATTTTAAAATAATTGTAGTATTTTATTAATATTTTTCAATTATTTCAACTAATTTTCTGAATTGAATTAGAAGTAAAAACATATATTTATTAAGGTTAAGTTAATTTTATTTTCTCAATACATCTTTGGTTCGATAATCAAACTCTTGAATTCTTTATTTTTTTTCTTCTTCTTATTTTCTCAACTTTAAAGCGCTTGAATGGGCGTTTTTATTTTTCTGGTCTTTCTTTTAGTACTATGTATGTATCTCTTTCGTTTATTTGCTCACACACAACAGCTATCAATATTGGTGAGCGCTGACACTTTTATTTATTGACAGACCAACATTGGTGGTCCGCCATTCAAACAAAAAATGCTATAAAAAAATTAAATGGGGGAACTACTAAAATAATGGGTAAAGCAAAAATGCGCGAATTTATTTTTTTATTTTTTATTTATTGTGACAATTTTGGATTAAAAAAATTTTTTTTTTAATTTATTAATACTTTTTAGCGTTTTTGTTTTTTATTTAATTAGCATGTGCCTCATCATCTTTTATTAATTTTTTTAAATTTAAATATTTCTTGTAATTTTCAGATATTTAACAAAAAATGTCAATTATCATAGAACCTCATATTTCTAATAAAAGAAATCAATTAAGAGCCTTTAATGAGAATGAGAATAATGGATTAAATAAAAATGAAGTCTCTCTTCAAGGTTAATTATAATTTTGATTTAATTTAGATTTTAATATTTAGAAGAAATTGAAAAGAAGAATTCTGATATTTCTTCTGTTAAAACTACTCTTCCTAGTACTTTAGAAGAAAATTTAAATAACAAGGATATTTCTCTTTCTAAAGAAGATATTTCTAGTCATAAAGAGGTGAAAGGAATTTCTGCTTCAAAATCTAATGAATTGGACAATAATAATCATCAAACTAACAATGATGGAAAATCATTAGTTTCTGATGGGAGAAAGAAGGAAGGAAAAAATTTAGGTTATAAATTTATTTAAATAATTTAAGGTATTGTGTAAGGACCTAGGAGAAAGGGCGGTTTCTATTTTGCTTTTTAATAAGACCATTAGAGAGATTAGAAGTTTCTAATTATTCTATTTACCTATTTATTTTTTGCTAATTTTTTAAAAGTATTTCTACATTTCATTTGTCTTCTTTTCTGTCGCTCTGGGTATTTCTCTCTCCCTTTTATTTGGATGATTGCTATCTTTATTTTACCCAATAATTATCTGATCATTTAATAAAACAATTTAAAATTTAATTCATTTTTTTATTAAGGCTTCAGCACAAGAATTTCCACAATGTGGGAAGATGTGAAACGAATGATGGGATTTTCTCCGGATTGTTTGAATGGTTAATTAAATTTATTTAAATATTAATATTTATTTTTGTTTTGTAGGTGGTTATAGAAGTATTGGTAGCCGAAGTTGTACTTGCCCACAATATTTTGAAGGACAGCTTTGCGAACAAATTAGTTAACATTTTTTCTTTAATATTTCTATTCTTTTTTATTTAGTTTGTGCAAATGGTGGTATTCGAATGAAAGAAAAAACAACTGGATTTGGAGGTATTCAAACAGAAGAGGATATTTGTAAATGTACACATCCAATTTATATAACTGGTCGTCATTGTGAACAGGTTAATTGCCAAAATGGTGGACGTCTTCTTAGCGATGGAAATTGTCAATGTGCTGATGGGTGGTACAGTGGAAATTTTTGCCAGGTTCTTTTTTTTTATTAAAATTTAACTATTTATTTTTCTTATATTTAGTATTACACTTCCTCTTGGCTTGTTGCAATTGGAATACCCCTTATATTTATAGCTCTTATTATTTTTTGTTGTGTTGTTTGCCGTATGGATTTGTGTTCATTGTGTCGTCAACGTCCATCAGTAGATACACAAAGAGTGCGTCCTAATGATCGACGTTTGTTTTTTTATAATTTATTGACAATGAGAATTAAACTATTGCTTTTAAATAAAATTATTTTAATTAATTTTATAAAATTATTTTAATTTTAAAGGACCGCGTCGTCGTCAGCATCAACAAAATTGTCCTAGTTCATTTGGCGATTGTAGAGGTCAACAACCCCGAGGTGGCCAAAATCGCACCCGACATATAAACGATAGTTCTTCAAATGCAACACGCCGTCAACAACATAATGAACATCTTCTTTACACTCAGGTTTTTGGAAATAACTTGTTAAATAAATATTAAATAATTTTATAGCAAAACCTTTTAAATGCCCAACAACAAGAACAACAACAACAATATGTTCTCCGTTTGGAACGATTTCCCATGCTTTATAATCCAAATTGTATTATTGATAAGCCATTAGATCCTCCACCAACATATGAACAGGTTAAATATTAATAAAAATATTCTTTTTTATTAAAGATAATTTTAAAGGCAATTCTTTGTCTTCCTACAACAGGAATTCCACCAAATTATTACAACTTTATGGCACAACAACAATCCAATATTTCGGTAGTTCAAGAAGACAATGTTGAAAGAAATGAGAATGTTAATGAAGTGGAAGAGGAAGTTTTGGAAGAAAGAAGAGAAGAAAATAATATTCAAGAGAATAATAATCAACAAATAATTCAGCAACCAACAAATGAACGTTCAACTTCTACAAACTCTAAATAGTATTTTTTAAAGGTTTTTCTCTTGAAATAGGTACAAACAGAGTCTTAAATGGTATCACACTAAAAAGTTCTTTTTTGAGTTTAAAAACAACTAAAATTCAATAGTGCCGGCTTGTGAACATTTTGGTATGTTTTTATTACCTCCAATCTATTTTTGTGGACAAATTTATTTACAACTCAATGGCCATTATTTCCTAGTTATTGTTAACATAAACAGGGGAGTAATGTAGAGGGGAATAGAAAAGCAAAAATTATTAGGATTGTCCGTAAAAAGAAGAGAGAAGTTAATATTTAGGTACCAAAAGTTCTTTCTGCAAAATTTAAGTGCTTAATAAAAAACGTTTTGGCTTACTTAAATTATCAAGATCTCCCCCATTTTATCCATTCTAATCCATCCATAAATATTAATAGTCGCATCTTTGTCTTTTCGTTTTGCTCAGGTATTTTTAATAGAATTATTACTTAAAAAGTATTATAAAATAAGAATCTACCTAAATTATAAATATTTCCTCTGTGATTGTTTTCTATTTTCTTGTAATTTAATAAAAATTATATTATTCGAATACCTTTTTTCTTAAGTTAATTTCCTTCGTACTTTTAGACCTGATTTTTTTTGTTAATTTATAGGACAGAAGGAAATCAACGCCTTTGCTTCTTTTATTAAATTGTAAATTTTTTGCCATTTCTTGCTACTTGTTTTATTTACTCTAGTAAATTTTTAAATCATTTTTTTAATATTTTTTATTCTGCTTTTTGATTCGCTTTTTTTTTTCAATTTATTACCTACATAAAGAATTAAAACATGAAAAATTTTACAGTTATAGAACAGGTTAAAAAGGAAGAATTGTTTAAATATTCTGTAAAAGTTGTTATATTAAATAAAGAATTTTTGAAACCACAACCCCTATATATCATTCCCATTTGTTCTTCCCAAATTTTTTTTAAATTTTATTCTTATAGGTATTCAATATTTATCATTCGTCCTTCTACTGTTGTTCCCTGTAATGCTGCTTTTGCTCTCTCTGCATCTTTTAGTTGAACAAAACGAACTTTAGCGACGCCAGGGGTTATCATTTCGACAGATTCAAGATCACCAAACTGCTGGACTCTGTCGCTAACAATTTGCCAAGTGTAATCTACAGGCAACTGAAATAGGAAATTAAAATACTTTGATTATCATCAGATAAAGTTAATTACATTTTTTATAAGGATGATACGTGAAACTTCGTAACTTCCTCCAATACCTCCAGACATTGATGAACCACCAACTGATCCAAAACCAATGTTATTGTTGTACTCATACTTGAAATTAATTTTTTATGACTTACAAAAGCGAAAAACCTTAATTCCAACTGATGTTTGCTGAGCAGCTACAGCTTGTGAAGAAAAGTTAGGCGATGTTTTTGTAGAATATTGAGAACTTCCACTAGATCCTCCAAACTGAGGAAGACCAGGAGTTAATCGCGGAGACTGTCCACTAGATTGTCCGCCAAAATAGGTCGATTGAAAGGTTGAAGGTTGATTAGAAGACTGAACATGAATTAATTTTGATAACAAAAGGATTAGAAACTTGAAAATGTCCCACATGTTGCTCTTGTTGCGGAAGCACATGTTGAAGTGCTGCTTGTAGTGGTACTTGAGTATTTATTCCACCCCAACTCAATGATACAGGTGCAATTGTTGTAGCTAATAAAGGAGTGGGTACTGGGGCAACAGCCCCATTTAATGGAGTAGAAACTGGAGTAGAATTAATATTGGAAATAACGCTGGCTACATCAGTAAGCGGAGCCCCATTTGCACCAAGACCCATACCAACACCCCGAAGGCCAAACTGAAGAGATAAAATCATTACAAACACACCAACAATAACTTATTTATCGTCCCCATAAATTCCTATTAATTAAACTAAGGTATTAACAAACCGGAAGACCTCCCGGATCACGCCTTTCAATATCCTTTGGATACCTATCCATACGTACTGCTAACGTTCTATCAAGCAGTCGTTGACCATTAAGCATTGAAACCGCTTGAACTGCTTCAATTGGATGAGAATATTCACAAACAGCCATTCCTTTTGTTTTTCCTTCTTTATCCATTTGTAGGTCCATCCATGTCACTTTTCCAGCTAATGCACAAATATCAAAGAGACGGCCAACAGTGCAATTGTAAGGAATCTAATAATTTAAAGATAAATCAAAGATCGAGAATAAGGCGGTGAAAAAATTAAACAGACAACTATTAACTGTTAATTCCAAGGCTAAAACAAAATAACAAACATTTGTGACAAATACCCGATTGCAAAGAGGAGTGCCGATGCCCAACTGACGCAAAAAAGATGGACTAAGACCAAATGTTTCATTTTCGTTAATGCTTAAACCGACATTCCCTATATCACGATCAAAAGCAGAACCCCCTCCTCCTCTAGTTCGTTCAGGACGATCACCACCTCCAAGGAAGTCTATCCCAGTATCTTCTTTTACTTTGCGAAAGAAGGCGATTGGATCCTCAACAAAACAAGTTTTAGAACTTATTGAAAAAAAAATTGTTAAAGCAGAATTACACCTAAATTCAAACCAGAAAATTGAATAAATTATTCGAAACTTTAAAATGATTAAATTCTTAGGATGAATATTTTAATTAAAATTCACTCTAATTTCCTTTGCAATGATTAGGCGATCATGAAGCTCTGTTCGATGCATGTTGTCTATACATTTATTTGCACCATCCCTATGTTTAAATTCAACAACGGCACAGCCTTTAGAACGGCCATCTCTATCCTCAAGCATTTCAACAAAATTTACCTAAAATGCAGACATTGAGAATCGAAAATTTTGAAACATGGATGAAATGTTTTCAAAGGATGAATTTGTAACGGCTTTATTTAAATTTTTCAAAAAGAAATTTTTACTTAACAATGATGTCACAAGAAAACTAAAACAATTTTTAACCGTTTACAAAATTCCTTTGAATGAAACAAGACAAAAAAGACCCAGTTATAATAAAAAACAAATGCGTTAACCTCGCCGGCTTTTTCACGAATAATATCCTTCAATTCCATCCATTTCAGCTCCCAAGGAAGATTAGATAGATAGACCATTCGATCACTTTTGTGATCTATTCTGTTTCCGCCGCGTTCTGAAATAAGACCTGATGAATAGGCATCAAAAGAAGAATTCATCATAACATTTCAACATAAGGAAAAAAGTCCATAAACAATGTTCTAGGATTCTAACTTCTCCTTTTCAAAACCTATTTGAAAAGACTGCAAAAGGAGACAAGAGGTGCAACAAACAAAAAATATAGCGCTATCTTATTTTTGATAGTTTGTCACAAAATACCAAATTATTACACAAATGAATGATGAAAATATAATTTAATTCCTCTAAGTCTGCAAAAAGAAGCTCCGAAAGTAAAAAAGTTATGTCAAATTTAGAATTAAATCAATACCTTGTCCCTACTAAATCAAATCCGAATAAATGTACTATTTCAATAAAATTGAAAATATCAAAAGCGTACCATTACGTTTTAAACTAATCATAATATTTAATTAATACCTCCTCCACGGTCACGTCGACGAGAAGCCGAATCACTTCTTCTACCACGTATGGGGCTCCGAGATCGGCTTTTAGACCTTTCAGTTTTCATGAATAATTTAAAGTAATATAATCTAAAAAAATAGATAAAAACAAAAGAAAATAGAACATTAAAAATTAAATCTATAGAAATTGATGATTACAAGAAAATATCTACAGTAGACTTTTCATTGATTTTGGCGTCAAAAATAAAGTTAAAATGTTTACTTTTCATAATAAAAACTTGAAAAAATATTTCATAATGTATACAGTTATTTTAGCTTTTAATCATTAGATATTTCGTAAATTACCGTTTTAAAGAATAAAGAAAATACTTCAGCTGTTAGGGAGAGAAACAAAATTTACCATAACTCGACATTTCGGTAAACACATTTTGGATACATATCGGTAATTTCTACATTTCAGCGCTTAAATAAATTTTTTATTTTTTTTTTTGTACATTTTGATTCTCTTAATACTTACTATATCTTATAGGTACCTAACTTCGTATTTCTTCATTTTTAATTTTGTTAAATTGCGACTTTTGTAGTCTGTACTGAAATGTCCAATTTTAAGTTATTTACCGAAATGTTAATTACCGAAGTGTCGTTACCGAAATGTTATGGAACCAAATTTACTCAAAGGAGGAGGAATAAATAAAGGAAAGTGAATAAAAAGTGTATTGGAGTGAGATATAGGCATTTTCGCATAATGGACGCCTTTTATTGAATTCATTGCGGAGATTCTTTCTATCAAAAGTTCTTTTTAGTTTTTTATATTTGAAAAACTAATTTTACTATTTTTATTATTTTATTAAACATAAAATCCGTTAGTATTTTTCATGATTAAAATTTAGAAATTTTCTCGACTGTAATATGAAAATTGTACTCGCTTTACCTACAAAATTATTTCTACCATTACGTTTTAACATATCTCCTAATATTGCATCTATCATCTATTTGAGTAAATCTAACATTTGCATTAAATCCGCATTTTTCTAATTAACATCATTTTTAGTCCGCAAACTTTTATTTCTATGCTTCCTTACTATTTCTCTTATTTCTTTTGTCACCTTTTATTATTTTATTCTTTTCTCCTACCCTTACTCCTACCCTTCGTTACGACCCAAATCCATCTGCCCAAGTCGCTAATGTTGCTCCTCCTCCTTTTACTTTCCCCTCTTTGCAGTCATCATCAATGAAATACCAAAACACCCGTCCATCACTCCTCGTCCTCGGAAGAAGGCTTCGTTTCTCCCTTTACTTTTCTTATATAGTTTATACCCAAAATAGACATTTTTTGGACAACTAAACTTAATTCTTTCTTTTAATATTTAAATAATTTTTAAGATTTATTATATTTTTTAAATACTTGCCTATTAACAAAAAGAAATGGAAGAACGCGTAAAAAAAGAACTTAACGGTAGATTTACTTTCTTATATTTTAAATTATTGAATAACTGAACAACAATTATGTTAAAATTTAATTTAAAATTTTAGGAAAGAAGCCATCTGAAGTTCAGGACCTTCTTTTGGATAATTGCAAATCAACCAGCATTAGTGGTCTGACAGATGAATTTACACAATTAACAACACTTTCGTTTATCAATGTTGGACTTAATTCACTTGATGGTTTACCGAAGGTTTATTTTTTTATATTATATTTCTTAATGTTTGGTGACTGAACTTTTAGCTTATTATTGTCTGCTTTTTTTGTGTGTCTTTAATGTATAAAGTCATTAAAATTACTTAGGCAAAAACCATCATTTTCTTGACATTTAGCCTTAAATACTTTATTATTGATCTTAAATACATATTATTATTCATTGAGAAAGATTAAAATTTAAATATCATTAGCTGTCTAGACTGAAAAATTTTAATTTTTTTATTTCAGCTTCCAGCTCTGCGGACAATTGATCTCAGTGACAATAAATTGACTGGTGGTTTGGATAAACTCGCGCAAAACTGTCCGCGCCTTTATCATCTTAATTTATGCGCTAATAAAATTGAGGTACTTTTTGTACTTTCCTATATCTTATTTTTAATATTTTTGCTAGGCAATTAAACCACTTGAGCCACTTAAAGACCTTCGAGAGTTGACAGCATTAGATTTATTTGATTGCGGTGTAACGGTTTGTTTAAAAAGTTTTTAATTTTTATCTCACAATTAAGGAGCTTCCGCAATACCGCAAAGATGTATTTGCTCTACTTCCACAGATCAAATATTTGGATGGCTTTGATATTCATGATGGTATTATTTTAATAAATTATTTTATGTTAACATATTTTAGAAGAAGCAGACCTCTCTGATGAATATGAGGGAGCTGAAGATGCTGCTATTGGTGCCGAAGAGGGATCTGTTGATGATGAATTTGACAGTCATGATGAGGAGGAACTTGCCTATTTAAATTCCTCTAAAGTTCAGGTTATTTTTTAAGTTTTAAATTTAATTAGTATTTTTTAAAGGATGAAGATGAATCAGAAGATTATGTTGCGAAGATAAAATCGGCAACTGAGAATGGGGCAAAGAAAAACGGTGAATCTATTGCTGTGAAGGATGCAGTTAATGCTGATGATGTTAACAAAAATAATAACAACTCAAGAGTATGTATTTATTTATCCTCTCCAAAAGTCCACATTTTTATCCTTGCGTGTAGAGTTCTTTTTGAGTTAAATGAAAAGTTTTGGGAATTTTGGAGAAAGATACTAGATAATAAATTGCAATTTTCATTAGGAAATCGAATCTTTTTTAGAAGCGTAAACTTGACGATGGTTCTGCTGAAAATGCTGATGGTGAGCCCAAGGCTAAAGCTTAATTACCAGAAACTGAAGAATAAAAGGAAAAAATAGCAGCAAAGATGGCGATAATCAAAACACTCATTTATAAAAATGTTAACAAAATAAATTTCTGGAAAAGAACCAATTGAGATAAGAAAACTTGATAAAATAACTAATTTTGTATGCAAAAATATTTTTTTTTATTTGAAAAAAAGTATTTTTGCATTATGATTTAATATTTTATTTTGACCTGGGAGTTTCCACAAAATATTTTGAACATTATTTTTCGATATTTTATTTTAAAAAATGTTTTTTGCGTTGCGTTTTTATATTTTGTTTTTTACTATTTTCATTTTGTTATTTTATCTAAATTAAATACCACAATTAATTTTGAAGTCTTTTTTTTTTGCCTATTGGCAACAAAAAATGATCATTCTTTGAATAAATTTTTTTTTGTCAATTTTACATTTTAAATTAATTTTGGATGATCATTACTTAGAAAAATAAAGTTTAGGCACACAATTATAATGTTTAAATTTTAACAGAAGATTTATTTATTTGTGTCTAAACTTTTTATTTACCTTCAATCTCTTTTTATAGACCACTTTTATATTTTCAAATTTAACGCATTAAATGTGTTTTTATATAAAATATTTAATAATGGGGATTTTTGTGTTGCTGCTATTTGTTTCGTTATTTTTAAATTTCTTATTAAATATATTTTTTTTAATTTTTTTGTTTCTACTGGGATGTTTTCCAAATTTTGTAGTTTTTTTTTGAGATTTTTTTTCTACAAAGGATTTAAAGAGTAAAAAATCTAAATTTGTTTTTAATTTTTATAAGCTTAAATTGCAACAGTTCAAATAAAATTAAAAAACATTATACATTTATATACTTGACAAAAGAAGGAATTCAACACATTGATGAATAAATGAGTCATTAGTTCATTCCATTTTTTATTCATTCTATTCTATTTTCCCCTTCTTTTTTCTCTTTTTAAAACCACTCTTCCATTACATTTAATAAAAGTGAAAGGAAATTGTTCTATCTGTTGAAACACTTCGACCTATTTGATCATTGAATGGATTAGAAATTGACAATTTATTATTTTTTTTCAATTTGCTCAATAAATTATATAAAAATGGTAAATGAATATCCTTTTTTAATTTTAATAATTAAATTTTAATTTTCTTTAAAACTTCTAATTTCTTTAAAATTTAATTCTAAATAAAAATAAAATTTTAAAAAGCCTTCAATTCCTCATTGGCAAAAACGAAATGCAGCAGCTGGAGTGGAAGATATGGTTTTACTTCGACAACTTAATGATGATGCAATTGTTGAAAATTTGCGTAAAAGGCTTTCTGCTCGTTTGATTTTTGTTTGTTTTTTAAAATATTATTCTATCATTTTTCCTCACATTTAAGACATATATTGGTCCTGTACTTATTAGTGTTAATCCTTTTGCTGATGTACAGAAATTTGGAGAGACGGAAATGGAGCAATACCAAGGTTTTTTAAACGAATTTTTTTATTTCTTTTTTTTTTTTCTTTAACTTAGGCGCAGCCCAATATGAAAATCCTCCTCATATTTTTGCATTAGCAGACTCAATGTTTCGTAATCTTATGATCGATCGTGAACGACAATGTGTTATAATTTCTGGTGAGAGTGGGGCAGGTAAAACTGTTGCTGCAAAGCATATTTTAAGTTTTTTGAAAACCCTAAAGATTTAAAAAGTTGTTTTTAGATGTCCTATTTAGCTCATTCATCTGGTGGTGGTCAACGTGTTCAACGGTTAAAAGAGACTATTTTAAAGACAAATCCTTTATTAGAAGCTTTTGGCAATGCAGCAACTATGCGAAATTGGAATAGTAGCAGGTTTATTTTTTAATTTTTTTGGTACTGTAATGTTATATAAACATTTTTACAGATTTGGAAAATATGTAGAAATAGTCTTCAGCCTCGGTGGAGAACCCTTAGGAGGTAGAATTTCTTCATTTTTACTTGAAAAATCCCGTGTTGCTCAAACTGCTCGTGGAGAACGGAATTTTCATATTTTTTACCAATTACTTGAGGGAGCTAATAAAGAATTGAGACAATCATTTGGATTAGTTAAAGCTACAAATTATAATTATTTGAAATGTTCGGAATGTTATGAAGCTGAAAATACTGATGATGAACGTTCCTTTCTTGAAACTAGAGTTAATAAATATCTTTAATTTAAATTGAATATTTTGTTTATTTTTAACCAAAAACATTTTATAATTTAAGGATGCAATGTCTGCAATTGGTTTAGATGAGAATACACAAAATCAGTGTTTGTCTGTTGTTGCTGCTACACTTCATATTGGTAATATTACATTTTTAGAGTCTGATGGTGATGGTTTTGCTACAATTGGTGATGAACAATGTAATTTTAATTTTTAATTATTTTTCTTTTCATTTTTATAGGTTTACAATTTCCTGCCTTTCTTCTCGGGATTAAACCAGAATCAATAAAAGTTGAAAATAAAAATAATTTAATTATAAAAATAAAAATTATTTAAAGGAAAATCTTACTCGTCGTCAACTTCAATCCAAATGGGGTGCAAATACCGAACAAGTTGAGGTTAGGCACAATAAAGAACAGGTTTTAGATTTTAATTAACAATATTATTAAATTTATTTATTTAAGGCAGCATATACACGAAATGCCTGGGCTAAAGCACTTTATGCTAAACTTTTTGAATTTTTAGGTTTTCTTTATTTAATTTTAATATTTTGTTTTTAATAGTTACTTCTGTTAATAGAGCATTAAATATTGATGCACGTCGTCATTCTTTAGATTTGTCAATTGGTGTATTGGACATTTATGGATTTGAAGTTTTTGAATGGAATGGATTTGAACAATTTTGGTTTAATTTTTATTTAAATTAATTTTAAAAAATATTTGTTTTTAGCATCAATTTTGTGAACGAAAAACTTCAACAAATTTTTATTGAATTAACATTAAAAGCAGAACAGGAAGAATATATGGCTGAGGGAATTCAATGGACTCCTGTTGAATTTTTTAATAATAAAATTGTTTGTGATTTAATTGAAGCAAAAAGACCACCTGGTTTTTTTTATTAATTTTGAATAAAACATAATTAATATTTTTAAAGGTATTATGCCAATTATTGACGATGTTTGTGCCCAAATTCATGGACAAAGCGATGGTGTAGACATTTTATTGTTAAATAAATTAAGAAAACAATTAATGGGTAATGAACATTTTCGACCTGGTTCTGATGCTTTTTTGGTTCGTCATTATGCAGGAGAAGTTCTTTATCAAGTTGAAGGTTTTTGTGACAGAAATCGTGACATTTTACATTCTGATTTGGTTCATTTAATGCTAGGAAGTAATAAGTAAATTTTTAATTTTCTCTTCTTTTAATTTCTCTTTAAGTTCATTTATACGTCAATTATTTGAAGGTTGTATTCCTTCTGATCCTAATAAAAAACCAACAAGTGCTTCATCAAAAATTAGAGTATTTTAATATTTATTTTTTTAAATTTAATTTAAATTTTAGAGTCAAGCCAATCATTTAATGGAATCTTTAATGTGTTGTGTGCCTCATTATGTTCGTTGTATTAAACCAAATGAAAGAAAACGAGCACTTGATTTCGATGAAGAGAGGTTTCTTTTTTATAGTCAACTACACTTAAAACATAATAAGAAATTCCAGGATTGATTTTACTTTAAAAAAACTTTTTTTTTTGGACAATTTATCAAAATTTTTTCCTGACTTATATTAAAAATTTTAATTAAATAAATTTTTAAATATTAAAAAAGGGTTTTGCATCAAGTTCGTTATCTTGGGCTTCGTGAAAATATTCGTGTTCGCCGTGCTGGTTTTGCCTATCGACGATCATTTGAACGTTTTATTTGGAGATATTCAATAATATGTAATGGAAAAGAAAATAAAAAACTAAAAAAGTTTTCTTTTTTTTTTAATTTAAATTAAATTTGTTTAAAAAAAACAGTAAAGATCCTCGTCATGATTGTGAAATTATTTGTGAAACTGCTCAAATATCTCCAGAAGAATTTCGTCTTGGAAATTCTAAAATATTTATTCGAAGTCCTGATTCATTATTTCTTTTAGAGGAAGCGAGAGAAAGACGTTTTGATGCTTTTTCTAGAATAATTCAACGAATATTTAAAAGATTTGCTGCAAAAAGAAATTTAAAGAAACAAAAGGTTTTAATTATTTTTTTAAAAATTTAAACATTCAATTTATTTAAAAGGATGAGGCAAGTGAAATCTTTCGTGGTTTAAAAGAAAGAAATCGTTATTCAATTGAACGTCGTTTTGTTGGAGGTTATTTTAATTAAATTATTTTTGGAATTAATTTTTAGATTATATTGGCCTAGATCAACGGCCAGGACTTCAGGCAATTGCTGGTGGTCGACGTGAGAAAGTTTTCTTTGCAGCAACTGTTACTAAATATGACAGACGTTTTAGAGTATTTTTAAATATTAAAAAAATCTTTTATTTTTTTAATTATTTAGTCCACATGTACAGACCTTTTATTGACAGGAAAGGCAATTTTTCTTGTCGGTAGAGAGGCTTTAAAAGCAGGAACAAATGCAGGGAAAATGGTGGAGGCATTGAAAAGGTTTAATAAATTATTTTTTAATTTAATTTTTTTTTAATAGAAAAATTCTTTTTTCTTCATTAAATGCTGTTTTGGTTAGTCCTCTTCAAGATGATTTTTTGTTATTAGTTGTTACCTCTGAATATTCAAGCCTTTTGGAAACACCTTTAAAAACTGAATTTTTGGCTGCTTTAAAGTTAATTTAATTTTTTCATTTAAAATTCTTTTTTCAGTAAACGTTTAAAAGAACATTGCCATATTTCTTCTCTTCCATTACAAATAACAGATAAATTTACTGTTCAATTAAAGCATTTACGTCCATCGATGTTACCAAATTCTTTTCCGAAAGCTGCTGTATCTTTATTTACTGGTGGAAATGAAAGAACTGTTCAATTTAAAAAGGTTAATTGTTTAAAAGATTTTATTTATTTTTACATAAACAGCAAGGAAACGGTCCTCGGACTGTTTTGGTTCCAAATGGAAAAATACTTAATATTTTGGTTTCAGATAATTCATTGCCTGCTAATAGTAGTAAATTAATTTGATTAATTTTGAATTTTAATATATATTTAATTTTTAAGAGCCAACAGGTCATTACAATCGTTATCCATCTAATGGTAATATTATATTAAATCAAAATAATAAACAACAACAACATTTATTTAATAATAATAATAATATTGGACAACAAATAAAACAACATAGTAAAATAACAACTCCTCCACCAATTAAACCAAAACCTATGGTTTTTAAATATTTTTATTAAAATTTATTATTATTATTTTTTAATAAAGGTAAAACCAAAAACTTCAAGTCCACTTCTTCGTTCTTTATATCCTTATGAAGCTCAAGATATTGATGAACTTAGCTTTACTAAAGACCAATTAATTGAATTGATTAAAAAAGATGATTCTGGTTGGTGGACAGGAAGGTTAGTTAAAGAAGGAAAGACTGGCCTTTTACCTGCAAATTATGTTGAAGAAATTGAATAAAAAAGAAGACAAAAATATAATTAATTTTTAATCCTTTAAAAACTCATTTTCTCCTGTGATTTTTGACCCAAAAAAAAGTTTAATTATTATTGTCCCAAATATTTCCATTTTTTGCCTTTAATATTTTTTTAAAATTCACTTAAAATAATTAATGCTCATTTAAATTAAAGTTTGTTTATATTTATTTGACCTAAATTCCATTAAAAGTTTTAGTCTTCTTTTATTATTATTTTGTATGTAATTAAAAATTAGTTTTCTCGTAAAAATCAATTTTCAGTCATAATATTCTTTACAAAAACCTTTGTAAAATTCTCTTTAATTAATTTAAAATGGCTACTACATTTATTCAAAAAAATGAAGGAGATCCAAAAATTTTATTAAATTCAGGCCATTTAATTCCTTTAATTGGTTTTGGTACTTATAAAATTGTTGACCAATCACTAATGGATTCATCAGTGGATACTGCTCTTAAATGTGGTTATAGATTCTTTGATACTGCAAAATTATATCAAAATGAGAAGCAATTGGGAAATAGCCTTGAGGTTAGAGAAATTTTAAAATTAAATAATTCTTGGAATATTTTTATTTTCTCCTTCAGACTCTAATGTCCTTTATTTAAAATTTACAGAAATTGCTACCAAAATATGGGCTTAAACGTGAGGATATATTTATTCTAACGAAATTTTCTCCTTTTTCTGCTGAAAAAGCTACAGAAGAAATACCTAAATTAATAGAAGAATCATTAAAAAATTTAAAAACAAGGTTTGATTAATTTAATTTTAAAAATTATTATTCAAGTTATATTGATTTGGTGTTAATTCATTGTCCAAAACCTGATGAAAATGAAAATAATGATAAAGAAGGGAATAGTACAAGTAGAAGAGTAAACTGGAAGACACTTGAAAAACTTCCCAGTTTTCAATCTTTCTTTTTAATTAAAATAAAATATTTTTTTAAGTAGAAAAAGCTCATTCAATTGGGGTTTCTAACTATGAGGTTCGACATTTGAATGAGATGGCTGAATATTCAGATAAAAAACCTTCGGTTAACCAAATAGAATTTCACCCTCATTTTCGAAGAAGTGATATTAGGGCATTCTGTAAAGAGAAAGGAATTCATGTACAGGCAAGTATTTTTTAATTATTAGAATATTTATTTTTAATTTTTAGGCATTTTCCCCTATGGCAAGACAACAACCAGAATTATTAGGGGATCCTGTAGTAAAAAGGCTATCAGAAGAGCACAAAATAACTCCTCAAGTAAGCCTTAAAAAATTTTATTAATTTATTTTTAAAATTATAGAAACTTTTATTATCTTTTGCGATATCACAAGGTTTACTAAATTTTGTTTTTGAAAATAATATGTATTTATTAAAGGAATTGGAGTTGTTCCAAAATCGTCAAATCCTGAATGGATTCGTTCTAATTTTGATTGTTTAGATGTAAAATTAACTGATAAAGATTTAGATGAACTAAACAATATTCCAATTAATAAAAATTATATCCGACCAACTCCATGGCTGGTTCTTTAAATTAATTTAAAAATTAATTATTTTTAATCACTAACTAGAATAATAAATTTTTTACATAATAAAATTGGGAGGTTTTGGAATTTTCTAAAGAATTATAAAGAAAAATGAAAGTACAATTATTTAAAAATAAAAAAAGAAACAACTAAAAAAAGAGTAAAACCTAAATTATTTTCCTAAATATACATACAAACAAATAAAAAGGGAATGTAGAGGTGAAGAAAGGAGAAATATACAAAATTATTTTAAAAAATATATAAGTATTTAAAAAAAGTAGGGGATATAATTTTAGAAAGAAATAATTAATCAATGCTGCTACATTTTAAGATCTCAAAATATCGAAAAATATTCCACCAACCCAAATATATTTTTAAATTATGAATGCATTGTTAATGAACTAAATCTATGACTAATTGTTTGCCAACTTAATTCTGATGTACTAATGCCTTGCATACCAGTAAGACAAGGCCAATGTTTTTTATGAACAGCAATTACCTTAAATTCTTTTACTTTTAATTTTTAAAAATTAATAACTTTTTGAATTGTTTCTTGTGCTGATTGATTTGGAATTTGTTCCAATGTTTCACTACTTAATTGACTTATAAAGTCTACAGCAGCAACGTCATTAGAGCAAAGAGCCTAATACGGGAAGATTAAATTATTATTAAAAATTTTAAATAAACCTTTACACATTCCTCTGCTGCATCACAAATTGAGGAGAGCTCATAACCACCTTCCAATGCTAAAACTACACGACCATTAGCAAATGGACGAAGAGTACGGGTCAGGTAACCAAATAATTTTGGAGTCAAATTATATCTGAAAGTTAAAAAACAAAAATATTTTCTCAAAGGGGAGGTCTATTGTTTCCAAATAGAACGATAATCTAATTGGAATAATTAATTTTAAAAATTTTATACCCCCCAAGAGCAGCTGCATGTCCTTTAGTAGCATCAAAACCTGCAGAAACTAATATAAATTCTGGCTTGAATGCATCCAATAATGGGAGAACCAATACACGCCAGGCAGCACTTAAAAGATAAAAAAATAATAGTAATTAACATGTTTATCAAACAGATATTCAGCATCTCCCATAATGTCACCGCTGAATGGAATATTGACAGTAGTTCCCTTCCCTGCACCAACTCCAACTTCAGTAACTGCACCAGTACCTTAATATTAAAAATAATATATTTTAATGTTTTTTAATACCTGGAAAGAAATTTCCATTATCATGTCGATGCAAACTCAAATATAGACAATTTGGATCAGACTCAAAACAAAGTTGTGTTCCATTTCCATGGTGTACATCCCAATCAATAATTGCAATACGAGGAGGGCAAAGTGTAGGACCATTGTTGAAACGTTGTTGAAGATAACGTGCTGCGATTGCAACCTTTTATTCAATTTTTATACAAAATAATTAAAAGATTTCAAACATTATTAAAGAAGCAAAATCCCATTGCTTGTTCTCTTTCTGCGTGATGACCAGGTGGACGAATACAAGCAAACCCATTCTTTAATTTACCTTCCATCACTTGACAACACAATTCAACAAGAGCTCCAACTGCCATTTTTGCAGCAGTTTGTGTACTTGCATCGTTAAAATAAGTATCAGAATCAACACCAATTCCACCACACGGTAACTTAAATAAATTTTTAATAAAAGTCTCTAAAAAACTCAACATACCTGCACAAAGCTTTTAAGTGGCAATTCGGCAGGATCTAATTTAAGACAAGCAGTGGGAGAAATGGCAAAGAAGGTAACATAAGTAGGTGAATGAACAAGACGGAGAACTTCTAAGGGTGCCTTCCTAACACTAGAAGGATTAAAAATTAAAAAGTAAAATTAAAAAAAACATACACAACTCTTTCGCAAGATGAGACAAGACCTGATCCAATCAGTCTTGACCATATGGATTGGACACGACCTCCATGCTTTAAAAGTAAGTTATAAGTCAAAGGAAGTTAAAAGGTAAATGACATATAAAACTCAAAGATCGGTACAAAAATAACAATCATTAAAATAACCTCGACGTGATTTCCATTATCTGCGCAAAGGCATTGGTGTTTATACATTGCTTGATCATAAGCCAGTCCTAAATTATAATAAAATAATTGTAAAAAAAGTAAAAGAAATACCGGTTTTCAGATTATGATCAACTACATTCATCAAAGCATCAACAGAATTAGAAATAGTCGTTCCATCCAAAACATTTTGTTGTCCTGCTATAGAACCTCGACTGCTTGTAAAGTCCATAAGAGTGTCATCCTCTGGCTCTTCACGGACCAGTGATTTACGGCGAAGTACCAAATCACGTAATTGTTGCTTCAAAAGAGATGGATATCCTCCAAGTGAAGGCATTTGAGGAGCAGGTGCAGCAAGAGTGCGATTATCAAAGCGAACCTGGCGCTGCTGCTGCACAGGTGTTGACGTAAAACCTAGAAATATTTTTCAAATAACAAACCCTTTAATGTATTTAATAGACCCCATTAAATCATTTAAACATTCAAAAACCTGAACTAGATGAAGAAGCACTGGAATCTCCTGTACCTAAAATAGCATGTGATCACAAAGTTAAACCAAAAAGTTTCATACCGCTATTCTCCATTAACATAGAATTTGTTGTAGGAGTAATGCCACTAGCACAACCTCCAGCTCCACTTTTTAAAAGTGAAGGCATTGAAAGAAAATGATGCATTAAAGTGTTTTGAAGAGAAACAAGTCCATTAATCATTTCTTGCTGTTGCTGGTTGGAATTAACATTAGAACCAATTTCTTCACCAACGCTGTTTTTATGAATTCCGTCAACTAAATTTTCATAAAAATTAAGTTAAAAATAAAAACCTTTTCCTTGACCAGCAGAACCGAAAGAAGCAGCCATTGGTAAATTTGGCAAAGATGGTGATGGAACAATTATCATATTTGAAGCAGCATCCAAATGAAATGATTGAGGAGTATTTGTTGTTGTTGGTGTAGGGACAGTTCCTCCTCCTGCTGCGACCAATGCTGCTGCCTGTTGCAGAAGTAAAGAAGCTGCAGCATTGTCCATCCCTCCTGTAGAAGAGGTATTAGTTGAAGCAGACGCACCAGCAGAGGATTCACCATTTGAAGCATCTTCTGGGCTAAAAATAAAAAATGGATCTTAAACTATTCTAGAAAAACTGAATGAATCAGGAACTCTAAATTGAACTGGAAATTCCATCTACAATAACATAGCCAAGAAAAGTTTCGCTATATATTAAGTCTCTAAATCTTTTAAATTAACCTTTGTTGTATCGACGTATGTGAAGGGAATAAAATAGATTGAGGAGGTGGAACATTGGAAGCAACTGTAGTTTGCTGATGAGGACTTGAGCCCTTATTTAGAAGACGTGCTCTAATACGCATTTTCAGGTTAGGCTCACTGTTTACTTTGCGTAATTGAAATTCGGCAGCAGATAAAGACGAAAGGTTAGGAAGATCAGAAGAGTCACCAGACGTACAATCGTTTGTGTGCCGTGAGGAATGTGTTGGATGAGGGTATGGCAGAAATCTATTGAAAATAATATTTAAATAAAAAAAAAAAAAAAAGCCGGAGGTCAAAATTTTTATTTTAACCTCTGATCGGCATGTGATGTATTCACAAGAGAAACTGGAATCGAAGAGGTATCACCACCACTCGGTAAATTTAATTCCGAATTTGTGCCTTTTGTTTGCGTTGACCAATGAGAAGTCACCCCATTAATAGAAGAGGTAGTAGTAAGAGCTATATTTGAAGAAGAGCCAGTAGAGCTGGAGGTATGTAATCGTTGTTTTTGTTTTTTGATAGCAATCCTAAAATTAATAATTTAAATATATTAGCAAAAAATTGTATTATTATGACTCAAATGGTCTAAATAAGAGTAAATATAAAAACACTTACATCGATTTAAGCCTGTCTCTTGTATGTTGTGAAATTGTTTGACCTGATCCACTTAAAGTTCGACGATTTCGAGCAGTAGCCGTATTCCCGTGTTCTTTACCCATTGCCAGAGGAACAGAATTACAGGAAGTTGGCTGTTGCTGTGGTTGTATTTTTGGTGATTGTTGTTGGGCTGCAGCAACCGCAGCAGCTGCGGCAGCACAGATTTTCTGACGATCGGTTTTAAGATCAGACTCATCGTTGGATAGATCAGTACTTGATTGTTGTTGTGAAAGAATTGGCGGTTGTTGTTGCTTTAATTCAGAAGAATAAATTATTTAAAATATTTAATTCAATTTATTAATTTGTTCTAAAATATAAAAACCTGTTGTTGTAAAACAACCATTGCAGCAGCTGCAGGGAGTGCAGATTGTAAC
Source organism: Meloidogyne exigua (assembly GCA_018905775.1). NCBI lineage: Eukaryota > Metazoa > Nematoda > Chromadorea > Rhabditida > Meloidogynidae > Meloidogyne > Meloidogyne exigua. Next base: position 1,659,364 of record JAGUQR010000011.1, read on the forward strand.
AGCTGTAAATTGAGCAGATAGTCTTGTTGGGCTAAAGTTTGGGTATGTTGGAATTGGGCAAGTAATTCAGCATGTCTTCTTTTATAAAACTAAACAATTAAAAATGTAAAATTAAATTATAAATTCAAAATACTTCGTTTCAGTCTCTCTTAATTATAATAACTTTTTTGAAAAAAAAACATAAAGAGTGACCAGAAACCTTATATTAGTATATCAAACCTCTTGTAACAATGCCAAACGTTCATCAATTGGACCATCAGGAATTGACAAATTTGGATCTTGTTGTTGCTGAATTTGTGAATCATTTGCAGAATTTGGTATTGAAGAATTATTATTTATTGTTGTAGTTGGGAGGCTTTGCTCGTCCATTATTTCCTTTTTTTTATTAATATCAGTCTTTTGCTTTTTTGTAGAAAAATAATATTATTCTCATAAATATCAAAATACTTCTCCTCTCTCCAATCTCGCTTTAAACGGACAATAATAAAAAGTGTAAATATACACAATAAATAAACATTTTCTACTACTAAAAGGCAAAGAATATATAAAATTAGAAAAATATAAACATAAGTAAAAGAATCAATACTTGCATTTTTTAGTTTAATTATTGTTCACATTTAATAAACAAATAGAGAAGAAGAAAAAAAGTTTTGACGAATAATTTGTCTAATTGCCTTTAAAGAACATTTCCTGTGATAAGGAAATTTTTGTATTTTTTTTAACTATAAAAAATTAGATTGTTCGGAATTTTGCGCTTTTTTTTTAATAAATATGAAAATATTAACAAATGATTTGTCACTGCAATGAATAATTTAGATTACGTATTTTTAAATTGTAGAATATATTCTACATAAATATGTATGTATGAATAGTTATATATATTTTAAAAAATAAAGTAACTTTCATTAAATGTGGATATGTATGTAACTTAAATTATTAACATAAATATAAAAAAAGCAAAACTTTTTTTTTTACATAAAAATATCATAAGTATGGACAACCAACAAACGAACACTTGTTTGTTGGCTTGGGAGAGTGAAAATAAGTGTAAGGGAAATTTAAAAGTTCAGGTTTTACTGGCTGCTTCATCGTTAGGCTTTTTTAAATTTCTTCTGTTGTATCCAAAAAAGAGTCTTGCCGCAAACAGAATTTGAAGCGGATGGAAGAAGCAGCAAGCGAAGGGCGACGACGTTTTTCAATAGAAATGCGCTTCGAAGTATTGGATTAATGTGGAAAGAAGTAGAAAGGAAGGAAGAAATGGGGAGTAGTGATCCAAAAATAGAAACACATGAGAATACGACGGCTGCCTATAATAACAAACAAAATATAAGAGAGTAGAGGAGACGGAAAATATGTAAGTAGTAAAAAAATGGTAAATGTTAGAAAATATACCAATTAAACACCATGTGAGTCTCAAACGTTATTTTATTCTATGAGATTCTTCAAAATAAAACATTTCAGTGAGACTCAAATGCGTCAAGGTTAATAAATTTTTACAGTAAGAATTTTAAGAAAATACTACAGTAAATATTGACTGTCTTTACATTGAGAATATCTAAAAATACATTGTAAATAATATTTAGCTCACCTTTAATTATTTTTTATGCTATTATGAAAAGAAAATAACACTGGACAAAAAGAGAACAAAGTCCTATTTTTATTTTAGTTTTTCAATAACATTATTTCTTTTTTTTCTCTAACTTCTTTGTTACTTTAACTTTTTTTTTTTAAACGGCAGGCGATTCACTTCAATTCTTCATTTTTTATTAGCACAAATCTCTAGTTCTAAAAATGGCCGAAAATTTCCGAAAATAAACATCATAGAGGTTCTTAGAGATTTTTACATTTAAAACATATACAATTCTTAAAATAGAAAAGAAAATTCGGTAAAATAGACAATAAATTATTTAATTTAGTTTCTTTTTTTGTTAAGAAAGAGAGAAATACATTAATTAGAATTAATAAAAGGTTTTTAGTAATAATAATCAAATATTCTTTTTCTAAATATCATCTCAATAATCCATCAGTTGGAGCAAAAGTACTCGAAGAAGTCTAGCCTTTAATTTATATTAAAATGATTATTTAATTTAAAGAATTTATACCTCATGGCTAACCATTCGAACCATTTCTCCTGGCCGAATAGCAAAAAGATTAGCCTCAGTTGCTATTTCATGACCGTTAACTTTGAAAAAAATTAAAAAAAGAATATGCATTTAAGTAAATTTTACCTTCACAAGCCTCAAGAAATTCAAGACACTCAATAAGAACTTTAAATAAATTTAAAAGATGTATAAAAAAAATTTTTAAAGAAAAACCATCATCTCGTATTACAATAACACATTTAGCAATATTCTCCATCATTGAAGCCAAACCTTAAATAGAAAAAATAAATTATAATTAAAATTAATTAACATCGTTTGCTGTAAAACCAAGTATCAACACCCAGTTTTCGTTCACAAGGTTCTAATGCTCTAACAGTTCTTGAGATTCCAAACCTTAAAAAATAATAATTCTAAAATTAATTAACTAAAAACTCGTAATTGCTTTTAGCACAATAAAGGGTTCCAATAACTAAATTGTAAAAAAGAATTGTAAAAAATATAAATACCTAAATATAGTAAAATATTATAAATTAAAACTTATAATGATTGAGAGATGAAAAGATTTTTTATCAACATTAGCATTTTCTTCTCTTTCTACTCTTTTCATGATTTCCTCTGCTTCTTCATTACTGTCTTTAATAAAAAAACTTTAATAAATTAAATTTAAAAAATAATAAACTTGTCATTATATAACAAACACACAAATTAGCCAAAACAATAGCAGATACTTCCAACATCTTTAAATTAAAAAATATTAATTAAATAATATTTTTAATTTAAACCTTATCAAAATTGGCTCGAACTAAAGGTGCATAACAATCACTAGAAAATGAAGTAAACAACTATTTTTTAATTAATAGCCTTTTATTTAAAAATTAAACCCCTAATACATAATATTAAATAATTTTTAAGAAAAAACAAACCTTGCTTCTTTAAATTTTTCTTGCATAAATAAAGTATGTGCTAAATTTAATTTCCAAATATCATTTCCACTACAAAATTCAGCAGAACGTCTAAAAAGTCTTTCAATTAATGACCATTGTGACTTATCCCAAAGCAATTTTGCTTGAGATAAAAATGCTGGTAAAAATTCTTCCATTGCTTGTTCAACTCCATCAATAGCTTGCTGTAAAGAACGAACATCTAACGCTGTTCCACTCTCATTTTCACGAATTTCCTTTTAATTTAAAATTAAATATAAAGAAAAAAAGTTGCAATAAAAAACTACTAAAAAGAACCTGTAAATGTTGATGTCTTTTACGTAATTCTGCTAATCTTGAATTTGAAAGGGAATCAAATTTTGAATAAGCATCTGATTCCGAAGACTAAAATAAATAAATAAATTTTTGTATTTATTTTAAAATTACTTGAAGTGTTATTAAAGCATCCAAATAATCAAATTGATACTAAAAAAGAAGGTAAGAATTAGATCCTTTAACAATAAGAAGACCTGAGAAAGCATTTTGTATGTCAAATGAGCTGAAAAGAAACGTTAAATATTTTTTCAAAATCTTTTTTAACCGTTTTCGGCGAGTACATCTGCTGCTAAATCGTAGTATTCATACCTTTTTATTAAAAAATAAATAATTTATTTAAAATTAATTTAATATTATACTTGCAATAAAGCAACAATAAATTAGCAAAAGTCTCAGGTGGAAAAGGATTATGTCCAAGTAAATACTGGAGTTTAGAAAAACTATCAGCTAAATTCGTTTCTACACCAATTAATGCCTAAAATAAAATTCTTAAATTAATATTTGATAGTTACTTGATTGTGTAAGGTCACAGGATCAAGTTCTTCTTCAGATCTTGCAGGCATATCCAATAAAGCTTCTGCTGCTGCGTCCACTTTATTTTTAATTATTTATTTAAATCTATTAGATAAAAACTATTTTTCATTTGATATTCAATTGCAAATTTAAGATTACAAGCTTCAATTACGGCACTTTCATTTAATTGAATAGTATTTCCTACAGAACGAAGTGGTGCCCCTCCATTTGCCTCTTCTGCTGCCATTCCAATTCCTAATTCTAAAACATTCTTTGATTAATTTATTTTAAAGTTGAAAAATAAACCAGGGTGATCTTTGACAGCTCGATCAATAATCTCAGAAATCTGTTAAATAACTAATATAAAAAAAATAAAAGAATAAAATTTTTACCATACTCAAAGCCTGTGGAAAATTTCTCATTTGATAATGACAAAGAGCAATTGAATAAGTCAATTGATTCTAAACAATTATATTTAAAATGGTAAAATTAATTTTTAAATATTGCCTGGTACCCTAAAGTATCATCAACATTTTGCTGTTCAGTTGCAGCCGTAAAACGTTTAAGTGCCTCAGAAGGCTTTCCTTCCTACATTTAGAATAAATTTTCATATAAAATATTGGAAGATAAAAAACTCACTTTTAAATCTAAACAGGCCAAATTCACCTTTAAAAGAAATAAAAATAAATATAATAATTAAAAATCACTTCAATATCAGGATCATCATTATCAAATTGTTCAACAAGAATTCTAGCATTTTGAAGATCTTCTTCGCGATATTTAATTGCTGCATCCAATTTGACAACTTTCTTCTCTATTTTTTGATCATTTATCTAAAGAAAAATATAAATATTTGACAAAAATTTCATACTAATGCTAAAACAGAAACAGCCTCTGGAAACATATAAGCCTAAAAGAATGAAAAAAATACAAAAACAAATAATAGTAATACATTATAAAGCGCCTGAGCATGATAAAGGCGGTAATCAGTATGTTGTGGATATAATTCGCTGAGTTTTTCGTAGCATTCTGCTGCCATAATATAATCTGAATATTAATAATAGAATTAATATCAAAGTTATATTTAAGCTATACATACAAAAGAGAGGTTTTAATAAAAAAAGGTTCTTTGAAATAATTAATCTGAACTAAATAATAATTAAGTTTTGGCATTATGTAAATATTGAATTATAATGATAAAAAGAGAACGTTAGTTAGAAAGAATAATGAAGGGAATGAGAGAGAAATAGGTCACCGAAAAATTCCTATAGGTTCTGATAAAAAATTTTGCTAATTGTAAAATCGTTTTAAATTAAAAAGTTAGCAAAATAAACCTTGAATATAATAATAGCAATAGCCAAGAAGCGATAATGCAGCTCTAGACTAGACGGAAAAATTTCATTATATTTATAAGATTTAATTTTATTCAACCTCTGAATTCCGTTGAACTTCATATTGTAAAACTCTCATTGCCTCGGTGAATTTATTGTCTCTAATCTTTTTTAAAAAAATTTAATGTTCTGCATTAGGTTAAAATGTTTACCATTCCATATATTGTGCTTGTAAATTCCCCATCCTTGATAGGCATGAACGCCATTTAATCGTTTAATATGATAGATTGTTTTCTTTAAAAAGATAGGAAAAGCCTTTTTAAATTTAACATTCCTTTTTAAATAAAAATTTTTTTGTTTCTATGACAACCATTAAACTCTTATTCTGTTTACTTTTAGATTTTTTAATGCCATCAGATAAAGGTGTAGGAGCTGGATCATCTACAAGTGAATATATTTGTCGTGATTTGGGCGAATTCAAGGTTTTATTTTTTAAATTAAATCAGTTTAATCTGAATTTTTAGAAATTGCTTGACAGACTTAGATCAGAGGAAGATAGGATAATATTTAGACTTAATTGTGAACTTCCAACACGTTCATTTTCTCGTCAGTTGGATAAAAGAAAAATCTGTGAGAATGTCCACAAACAGGTAATTTAATTAAAAACTTATTTAGTACTTCAAAATTTTCTGATTTTTTTACTTATCTATTTATATTGAATTTTTAGAAATTTTTTAGCCAACTAATTTTTTTTTTATTTTAAATAAAGTTGTTAGAAACAAGGAAAAGACGGGAGGAATTGCTTAATCGATGTATTCTCGAGAACAGGGAAACACTTCTAAGGTATCGGAATATTAAACAAAAGGACGAGGGTAATGTTAAAGCTTCTACTTCAAAGGATGAAATGGCAGCTTATGCAAATGTAATATTTATATTAAATATACTTTAAGGATTACTTCCAAGAATTTAAATATAATGTAGGTATGTAAATAACTAAAAATTTTTAGCTTCGATTACTAAGAGAGGAAGCATCTGTTGAGGAGATTGTACGTGTTCAGGCTGATAAAGCTCTCACCGATAGGTGCAGACGAGAATTGTTGCTTCCATAATTTTCGGAATTGAAATTCCCAAAATATTGAAAGGTTCTTGAAGTTTTATTTTTGACATTTTTATAGTATTTTGCAATGTATGTGAACCTCTAAATTTTCTTAGATTTAAAACAAACACTAATAATTTACGTTCATTTATAGGTATATACCTATGTAGTGCTAAAAACAAAACCTCAATTTTTGTTGTATTGTTAATTTTTTAAAAAGGATTAAACTTTTGTAAAATATATTTATATTGGCAAATATCGATAATAATTTATGTACAATAAAGGTGAAAATACAAAAGGGTTAACAATAAGATTTAAGAGAATGTTTAGACCTTGGATTTTTAAACATCTGAAATAAAATATTTAATTTAATCATTCTCTTGGTATTTAATTCTAAAAAGTTGACAAAAGATTATACTAAACTTTAAACAAAAATGGAAATTAAAAATTATACAAAAGGACGGAAATAAAAAAAGTCATAAAATTGGCAAAACCTTTGGGTTTCTATTGAGGTTTTGATTCTAATTCCTGTGTGCGTTGTCTAACTGCAGCTATTCTTTGTTTAAGCAATGTAGTACGTAAAAGAGCCGTTCGTTCAAGTGTTCGTATTGAGTGAATATCCTTATCCTTAATAATTAAAAGATAAAATTGTAATATTTTGTCAGTTTTTATTATTGTTAGCTAGGATCTAAATTTTTTCGTTGGCTTGGCCCTTTGTCTGAAAGTTCGGGGAATACAATACATAAGATCCACCTATGGATTAAAAATTTAATCATGCTGAAAACATGTAATTTTTAAATTGTATAAAATATATCAAATACCAATGCAAAAATGGCAGCCATCTGCCTTGCTTGCCTGTCTGCAGACTTTCTCATTTCAAAAGCAAAGGAATCAACTCCTAGAACACGTCTACTTCCTGATAAGTCTGGCCGCCAAAATTTTTGATATTTTTCCTCACAAAAACCTTCAAATATAATTAAAATACTTTACTAAAAAACAAACAAACTATCATTTATTGATGAAGGTGATTTTTCAAGTGGCCTTTTTAATTGTTGGAAAGACGAGGATGGAGTTGCACTAGTTGTTTGTGGTGCAGATGACGATGATGTAGGAATTCGAACTGACAATGGAGTTGGGGTGCATTGTCGAAAAGTAGGAGTAGAAGTGGGGGTTGATGAAGAAACTGTCGGTGTGGAATGTTTGTGAGGGTGTGGCTGCTGATTTTGTGGAATTCGAATAGTTGGCAATGTAGAAGAAACTAAACATTTTGGAAAAATTGTGAAATAGAATTTATTAACAAATATTTAGAGATCTACCTGGTCCTTGACTAAGGACTGGGATCTTAGTGTACCCAGAACCTGGCCCAGGTCAATTGATTGAAATTAACGTTAAGGATTCTAAAAATCCATGTTTCTATGCCTTACAACAGATGAATTATCAAAATAAGGTTTTTTCAATCGAAAAATATTAAAAAAACCTTTTTCATTTTCAACAGCTGGTTTCGTTATTTTTGTCATTTGTTGAGTGACAGGATGACCACCATTACTGCTCCCGTTTTTCAAATTACTAGCGGAAGCCCTTAGCTTTTCTGCATTTTTCCATTCTGTTGGCTTTTCCCATTGAGAAATGTTTGTTGCACTATTGTAGTAATACCTTAAAGTAAAAAAAAATAAAAAACTAAAAATTAATAAAAAAAACCGTTTGCCAGAAGAACTAGTCTGTTCTGTCCACATTCCAAATTCTTTTAAACGAGCAGTTGTTGGTGTAATATCCTAATTTAGGTAAATTAATTTTATCTTTAAATGTTGTACATATTTTTATTTAGAATAATAATAAAAAAACAAACCATTTCTTTTATTTATCTTAAAATAATTGTTATTAATTTGCAAAGTTAACCAAAGCGCGATTTAATATCAGCTGGTCACTGAAAAAGTAAATGTAAAAAAGAAAAAATTAAGCTTTTTGATTAAAAGTTTTTATTTCGTAAATCCGAGCAACTTTTTAGTATCCTGTGGGAATTATTGGACGAAGTTGGTATTGGTATCGTGCAGGATCAAACGAACCCAATTCCAAGTAGTCGCAGAGCGCACGTAGTATTGGTTCCTCTCTATCTCTAATTTTCTATACTATTTTTCATTTGATAGCGACTCATTTGTCAGTCTGTGCGAGTAGAGCAAATTAATCGCATTTTTAAGCTTACCATCTTTGAAAAAATTTAAGAATTTAATTAACACATCAAATTATTTTTTTGACGTTGTAGGTGTATATTTACTTTACGACTTACATTCGCAAATTATATCATACGTATATTTATTTTCTCTGGTTTACAAGGCATATTTGTTTTAAAAATGTATTTATACAATCTAACATTACAAGGAATTACTGCAATTAATTGCGCAATTCATGGCTCATTTACAGGGAATTCAAAACAACAGGTTTTTTTTATCCATCTAACTTTAATTCCAATAAATTGTTTAGGAAGTATGTGTTGCTAAAGGATCTGTATTGCAATTGTTATTTTGTGATCCAAAAACAGGAAAAATTTCTGTAATCTGCAGTTGTGATACATTTGGAATAATTAGATCACTTTTAACTTTTCGTCTTACAGGCAGTTCTAAAGGTTTTATTTGTTATTTAGTGGGACTGAAAAGGCTTATTTTTAGACAAATTTATTAAAGTATCTTTTTGGTTTTATTATCGCTCATCTTCCTTCATTGTGGAATAATATATGAATTCATCTTTTCAGATTACATTGCGCTTGCTTCTGACTCTGGACGTATTGTTATTCTAGAGTATTCTTCACAAAAACATACATTCGAACGAATCCATCAAGAAACTTATGGTAAATCTGGTTGTCGACGAGTTGTGCCTGGTCAATATTTGGCAGTTGATCCAAAAGGAAGAGCTCTTTTAATTGGAGCTGTTTGTTTAGGATTTTTGAATTGAAAATTCGTTAACTTTTATAGATTGAACGCCAAAAATTGGTTTATATACTTAACAGAGATGTCCATGCAAACCTTACAATTAGTTCACCACTTGAAGCCCATAAAAATTACAACATTTGTTTTTCGATTGTTGGTATTGATGTTGGTTTTGAAAATCCGACTTTTGCCTGTCTAGAGATAGATTATGAGGATTGTGATCATGACACAAAAGGAGATGCTTACAAGCAAATACAGCAAACACTTACATTTTATGAATTAGATCTTGGATTAAATCATGTTGTTCGCAAATATGCCGAGCCATTGACGGAGCAGGTATGTATAGGTTTCAAAAATAATTTTTAAATAAATTTCTTCAGGGAAATTTACTCATTGGTGTTCCCGGCGGTAGTGATGGTCCCAGTGGAGTGATTGTTTGTTGTGAAAACTATTTGGTTTATAAAAATTTGGGCGATCAGCCTGACATTCGCTGTCCTATTCCGAGACGAAGGGTACTTTAAATTTTAATATTAGCATTTAAGGTCTCAACGAGTAGCTTAGAATTATTCACATCTGAAACTATATGTTATTAATTCTCATTTCAGAATGATTTGGATGAAAGTGAACGTCCAATAATGATCGTTTGTACTGCAACGCACAAAACAAAATCTATGTATTTTTTCCTGGTACAATCTGAACAAGGGGACGTTTTCAAGGTAACTTTAGAGGCCGATGGTGAACTTGTGACAGAGATGCGTATTAAATATTTCGATACATTACCTGTAACAAATTCATTGTGTATTTTGAAAACTGGATTTTTATTTGCAGCTAGTGAATTTGGAAATCAGTTTGTTTTATTTCAATTGACTTTTTGTTAAAAACCTTTTTATAGCCAACTATTCCAAATTGCACATTTGGGCGATAATGACGATGAGCCAGAATTTTCATCAAGAATTCCTCTAGATGAAGGTGAAACATTTTTTTATGACACACGCGGTCTGCAAAATTTGATACTTGTTGACCAAATTGACAGTTTGAATCCACTAATAACTTCATATGTATTTTCTAATAACTCGTGTTAAATCTTTCAATTTCTTCAGATTGGTGATTTAGCAAATGAGGACGCACCCCAAATTTATGCGCTTTGTGGACGTGGTGCACGCTCAACAATGAGAGTACTTCGTAACGGATTGGAAGTTGCTGAAATGGCGGTCTCAGAATTACCAGGAAATCCAACAGCTGTTTGGACTGTGAAAAAGAATGTTGATGGTCGGATTTTTCATCTATAATTTAATTTTATTTAAATAGATCTTTACCATGCGCATATTATTGTTTCATTCACAAATGCAACTCTAGTTCTTTCTATTGGAGAGACAGTAGAGGAAGTTACTGATTCCGGATTTCTTGGAACAACGCCAACACTCGGATGTGCATTAATAGGAGATGACTCACTTCTTCAAGTTTATCCATCAGGCATTCGACATATCCGATCTGATCGACGTATTAATGAATGGCGAGCCCCACCAAAAAGACCAATTCAAAAGTGCACAATGAATAGGAGACAAGTTATTACTTTTCTTAACTTGATTGATATAATTGTTATTTAAGGTTGTTATTTCTCTGGCTGGTGCTGAAATAGTATATTTTGAGCTTGATATGAATAACCAATTACGAGAATATTCTGAACGTCGTGAACTTACGTCTGATGTTCTCTGTATGAGTATGAGCGAGGTCCCCGATGGGGAGTTGCGTTCTCGTTTTCTCACAGTTGGTTTAGCCGATAAAACAGTACGCATCATTTCATTGGATACGTCTGATTGCTTGGCACCATTAAGGTTTTATATTTAAAATATTTTTTAAAATTTTTATTTACAATTAATATAATCTAGCATGCAAGCACTACCAGCGGAACCAGAATCCTTGATGGTTATGGAAACCTCCAGTGAGCAAACAGGTACAACTAGCATTATGCATCTGAATATTGGTCTCCAAAACGGCTGTTTATTGCGTGCAACGCTTGATCAAGGTTTTTTAATTTAAATAAGACAAAATCTAATTGTAAGAAAAGTAACTTTTTAAAAACTAAAAATATTCTGTGAAAATTCATTTTTCAGTAACTGGAGATTTAAGCGATAATAGAACGCGCTATTTGGGAACTCGTCCTGTGAAGCTTTTTCGAGTCATTATACAAAAGCGAGAAGCTGTGAGATTTTTAAATCTAATTTAATATTAAATATTTGCATATTCATTGATAGAAACATTAAAAAACATATTAAATTAATTAAAAAATATTAAGCTTTTTGCCTGCTCCAGTCGTGCTTGGCTTTTCTACAATTATCAAAGTCGTTTTCATTTGACTCCTTTGAGTTATAGTGCACTTGAACATGCAGCCAGTTTTTCCTCTGAACAATGTTCTGAGGGTATTGTTGCAATTTCTGATAATACACTTCGGTAAATAAAATAATTTTTTAGTTAATAACTGGATAGTATCTTCCACTTTTTCTTTTTAATACATAGCTTAAGTAAATTCTTGTTATATTAATTTTTTCCTTATAATTTAAAGAATTTTGGCACTTGAAAAACTTGGCGTACTTTTTAATCAAGTTGTCCACAAGCTCAAGTACACACCACGTCGGCTAGTCGTACATACACAGTCACAGAATATGATTATTATTGAAACAGATCATGCAGCATTTACAGAAAAGGGAAAACGTAGAAGACGTGAAGAAATGGCAAATGTAACTTAAATTATTTCTTTTTAATTTTGCGTAGCATAATTACAACTGTTCTTTCCTTTAAAGGATTTAATTGAAATGGCAAAGGATCAAGAAGAGAAAACATTGGCTGAGGAAATGGCACATTCGTTAAGGAATTATGAACCTGATGAATCAATATATGGATCTCCCAGAGCACAAGCAGGTAATTATTTTTAAATTGATACTATATTTTTTAAATATTTGGAAAAAATGTTATTTTTTCTAAGGAAAATGGGCATCAGCGGTCAGACTTTTGGTTCCTAAAACTGGGCAAACTCTTTGTCAATATGAACTTCCTGAAGGAGAAGCAGCATTTTGGTTTTCTTAAATAAAATCTTGTTTAATGTTTATTACTTATTGTTAGTGTTGAATTAGTGAATTTTCGCTCACAACAAGACTCTACATTTGTACTTGTCGGTTGTGCCATTGAATTGGAACTTCGTCCAAAACGTTCAAAAGGGGGCTGCATTTACACTTTTCTTCTAACGAATAATGGAATGCGTTTTGAATTTATTCATCGGACACCGACACCATATGAAGTTTATGCTATACATGACTTTCGTGGAATGGCGCTTATAGGAGTGGGAAATTTACTTCGGATGTATGACTTTGGCAAGAAGAAGCTTCTGGCAAAATGCGAAAATCGGGTAGGTCATTTTATAAAAAAAAATTTTAATTAAAAAATTATTAAAATTTTTAAAAATATTAAAACCGGGTCGATACATGCGCGCGATTAAAATTGTTTAATTTCTGCTTTTTCTTTCTCTTCTTTACTTATTATTTTTATGTTTATAAGATCGATATATCGACAAAAATAAGCAAAATCACATAAAATAGTATAATAAAAAACCAGCTAATTTTATATTTTATTATGATATATTTTTTCTTTGCTAAAATTCTTGACTGTATCTAATGTTTCTAAAACTGATATAAGTTTTTTTAACTGAATTCAATTTCTGAAATTATTTCTTACTAGTTTTTTTTAATCTTTAGAAATTCCAGTTTTTATCATTTAAAATAGAAAGAGAATTTTCACCAATTAAATAAACTTAACATATATAATTTCTATAAATTAAGGCAATATAGTAATAAATTTAGGGTCAGTATATTTTCTTAATTATATTTATGCTTCTGATTGTTCTCCACCTTTTTGATTTTGTCTCTTTGTCATTGCATCGTTACACATTCGTAGTTGGGAATTAAATGAGTTACACTAAAATTGTTATTTTTGTTAATTTTTGTATTTATCTAATATACCATAGGCATGTTATTTGCATCACGCTTTGAGGTAAATATCATGTTATTACAAGTGAGCAATTGTTTGAAGCAAGTACGAAATTCTCGGTTGAATAATGTATAGATTACCTAAAGTTGAGAATTTTTAAAATTTTATTTATTTTTATAAAATATTACTGGATTGAATGCAGAATTGAGATATCCTAACCAAAAGAATATTGACCATATCACTTCATTAACATGTACATCAAATGCCGTTAATCCATAATATATAGAAAACCCTAACCAACAGAAAATGAAACATCCAGTTACAATTGCTACAGTTTTTGCTGCTTTAATTTCCAGTGATAGGCGCTTCTCATAGGTACCCCCAGCACGTTTTTTCTTCATCCAGAATCCTTTTCCTAAAATACGCATAAGTAAAGAGGCAGCAAGTCCTCGTTTATTTGTACTGTTGCTTCCACTGCAATTACTACTAGTACATGTTTTTTGTTGTGATAATTGTTCTTGCTTTGGAATAGTTCCATTTGTCATTGTATTATTGTTATTTTGATGTAAAAGTGGTGTTGTTGTTAGGTTATTTGTCGATTCTGGAATATTTGCGCTACTATTGTCATCATTTGCTTCTTCGTCATTAGGTGTTGATGCTGCAGTTTTAGTTAAAATTGTTGTATTTTGATTTTCTTGACAACAAGCACCATTTGAAGTTGAAATTCCATTTATTTTTGTCACTTCACCAGAATTTGTGGAATCATGAGATTCAGAACTTTCTTCTGTTGCTTTTGGGCAAAGTGAAGGTCTAAAACAAAAAATAGAACTATTTTTTCTAAATTTTATTATTACCTTTGAGACAATTCATAAACAATTTCACTAGGAATGCTTAAGCGTACAGGACTCATTCTTTCGTCATTCCTGAAATTTTTAACATTTTTTCAATTATTTAATTTCCAGAGCTACCTTTCTTTTATCAATAATTTTTCTTCACTTCTTCTTCTATCTAATTCAGAATTATTGCAGTAATATTCTAAATTGTTACAACTCCCATTCATTTGCGCATAAACAGTAGGCATTGAGCTGCTGTTTAGTGAAATAGGTACACTTTTTAGAGGATCCATACTGAGCCTTTGTCTTAAAATTTATTTTAATTTATTATTCTTTTAATCTATCTTTTTAACAATTTAAAATTTTACCTGTTTCTAATATGTGCCACTCTAGTCCCAAATAATTTTGGCAATCTAAGGGTTGAACCATTAATGCCATCCTTTGATTCATTATTTGATTTTTGATGTTTTTCTGGAGGTTTCTTTATGGCATTTTCAGCTATCTGTAAAATAAAAAAACTTTTTTTTTTCTCTAGTATTTTTTCAAGCTTTTTCTTTTTTTTTTAATATTCTCCTGTATCTATTTAAATTTAATTATTCTACCTGAACCATTCCGGCATACTGGGACTTTGTTGCTGCCATTGCAGCAATGTAAATACGTGCATAAACAAAAATAACGATTGCCATTGGGATATAAAAACTTGATGAAGCACTGAACAGAATATAATACATTCCAGAGTTTGAAGGAGTACAACGACAGGCATCTGGATTACGCAAAACAAACTCTTCCGCGTTCCGTGCCATACTTCCTCCTGAACCTGTAGTTGCTGCTGCAGCCATCTGCTGAGCAATATAACGCTTTCGCTCACTTGATGCAAGTAGAAAGCTTGGTGTACAAACAATAAATGAACTAATCCAGACAAAGGCAACAATACACCTAGCACGAAATTTGGTTATCAACATGTTGTAATTGAGTGGTTTAATAATTGCAATATATCTATCAACAGAAATGGCAACAAGGTTATAAACTGAGGAAGTACACATCCAAATGTCGATGGTAAGCCAAGCAGTACACCAAATGTCACCAAAAATCCAAAAACCATTTAATACCTCATTCGCAATGCTGAAAGGAAGGACAATAAGACCAACCTTAAATGTTTAATAAATTAAGGAAATTAGCCTTTAGATTTTTTATTTTTTAATTTAAATAATCCTACCAGCATATCTGCGACAGCTAGTGAAAGTATTAGCAGTCCAGTTGCTGTTCTTAATCTTCGGCGCATTAGTACCTAAAAAAAAATTTTTATTTAGAATAATTTTTATTTTTTTTTATATTTTTTTCCTATTATTACTTCTTTTACATATCTTTTTATCTTTGACCTTTTATTAAAGATGAGGGAATTATGGGGAAAAGTACTATTATCTTCTTTGTTTTTAAAATTTTACCGCTGCAATAACAAGTGCATTTCCTCCAACTACAACAATAACCATCATTGCTAAAAGTGCAATTAATGAAAAAATACGTAGTGCACCAGGTTGATTTGGCAATAAAGTCCATTGTTTAAGTGTACAAATTGCTTCATCATTAGATTCTGATAATAAATGTGAAGAATTTATTTTGATAATTTCTCCAAATATAGTGCTTGTATTTGTTGATAATAATTGTTGAGGTATTCTATTTTCGTTAACTGTAGGTATTCTGCCACTTATGAGATTCATCTTGTTGTTAATATTCGTTGAGTTTAATAAAATTAATTCTGAGGTTGCTTGTAATTTTTGTTAAAAATATTTATTTTAGTCTTTTCTTGTCTCCATTATTTAAATATTTATGAGATCTATGAATAGGCTAAAAATAAAAATAGTTTTACTTTTTACATTGATTTTAAAAGGTGCACGTAAATTAAAAAATTTTATGGTTATTGAGAATTAATTAATTTTTAAAGTAACTCTTTTTTATAATATTAAACGGGAATTAATAATAAAATAGAAATGTGTTTAATAAGTATTAAACGCACGGAATAAATAAACAGATGATAAATAAAAATATGCAAAGTGGGAACGTATTGGGATATTTTAATTTTGTTATTTTTATTTTAAATGAATTGTTAAAAATATTTCCTAAAGTGCCCCATATAAAGACAGACATTTTTATTTTTTTATAAAACCTACAAAATTTCCCTATTGATTTTCCAAGAGTTTTGAATTATTCCTTTTGTTAAAAAGGAATAAACATTTTTTATGAAGAAACATGCTTGTTCCGCCTTTCACTTCCGCTCTTTCTTGAACACAACAACTTCATGGAAAATTGTCTATTATTTATTTGTCAAAATTTTTTTGTCTGTTTATTTATGTGTTTTATCTGCTAAATATCCGTCAAAGCGTTCTTTTCATAGTTAGGACAGACTTAATATGTTTCTGGCTGTTTAATTTTCTTTTAAAAATATTCACGTCCACTTGTTTTCTTTTCCTTTGAATACATTGTCAATTTAAAAATCTTCTCTCCTTTTTTTGCTTTTATTTTGCTTTTCATAGGGTGTTGGCACCTTTTCAAACAACATTTTTATTATAAAAGCAGAAGGACAACTAAATGTCCTTTTATAAATGTGATAGCATTAAAAAAGATGGCATAGCTTTTAAGGGGCAAGAGGGGGGAAGAGTTTTGATGAAAAGGAATAGACTAAATCTTTCCACACATTTTATATATTTTTTGTTAATCCGCTCTCGCTTTTACACGCGCCAAGCATCTGAAGCTAACTACCATTAAGAGAGTTAAAAAAAGGAAAGTATGTTAATATACTAGTACATAACAAGAAGAATTGACGAGTAATCGATTTTTAATGTTTTAGAATAAAAAAGAGGGAATTTATAGTTTTGTTAAGTGAGAATAGTTGAACAAAAATAGTAATTTTTAGATTTGTTGTTATTTTTATTTAAAAAGAAGTTTTTTTAATATTAATGTAGATTTTATATAATTTAAATATTTTGTAGATAAGAGAGGAATTATATAAGAAATAAGAAATAACTGATTATAAAATTATTTTTAACTATCTCATTCTAATTTGAGAAATTTGCCAAAAAATGGATAACTAGGTTAGTTTAAGTAAAGAGACGGACTTAGAAATAACTCAATTTGAATCGCGGCACTTGTTTTAGGGATTTAAGAGAAAGGGAAAAATGAATAAAAGGAAGAAAAAGAAGCGGAAGAAGAATAGAAAGGAACAAGAAAAAATTCTTCCTCTTTTTTAACCAAAACAGCTGTCTCATTTACTTGTCACCAAGCTGAGAACAAGCTTTTGAATTTTGAAAAGTAAAGGATAGAGGCGAGAAAAAAAAATAAAAAAGACGTGAAAGGACAAGTTAAATTCATTCTTCCAATAGGGGGTAAAGGGACATTGAGATGAGCGAGGTTAAATACGTTGTCATTTATTTCGCGGTGAGACAGCCGGGATGAAATGAGTAAAAAAAGATATTTAAGATTGTGAATTTATCGATATAAATATAATTAAAAAAGTGAAAATAAGCTGAGAGTGATACGGACAGAGGGATTTATTTTGATTAAAATATTTCTAGTTTTTTAAAAGTAAATAATTGTTTAATGTTTTTTAACCTTAACGTTTATAAAAAGATTTGTTTTTTTTCTAGAAATAGTAAATAGGTTGATTTGTGTTCTTTATAAAAAAATCAAGAAATTTGATGCGTATTTTATTTTGTTTTTTAGATTTTTTTGACATTTGTTATTTTTATACACTAAAATGTTTTTTAAGGATAATATGATATTTTGATACCTGTTAGTAAACCTTAAGTTCGAAATAAATTTAAGAAAGTTCTTTATAAGTACATTTTAAATATTAAATTAAAATGACTATTTTTATAATTAATAATTGAAGATTAATCTAGAAATATATTTTTTAATTATTAATATTTAAATTTAATCTTGGGAGTAAATTTAGACTAATAAAAATAGATATTAAATTGATTAATTAATTGACATTTACTTGTGTTGGCAAGATTTCCCCAATATTATTATATTGGACATTTTATGCCCCCCATGGATAAAATAATGCAAAATGAGGAAGAAACCCCACACTTGGTATAATACATGGAAAATGCCTTTCTGTTATATGTTCTTTTATTTTATTTTTTAATTTTATTTTGTAGGGGCGTGGTTGTATAAAAAAAAAGAAAATTCTTTGCCGTGACTAGATTAAATTAATTTGCGTTATATCCTTGTGTGTGTGTTTGTGTGTTGATAGGGAAGTAATATGTATTAGGAAAAATGTGAAGGTGGAAAAGCATAAGGGGGAGGAAAAGTATTTTTATTTATTTATATATTAAAAATTATTTGTTGGAATTGAGTAAAGGAATTTAGTTAGTACTTTTACAAAAGTTTTTTAAGAGAAGGATTTTAATTTAATTTCTCTTCTTTTTTTAATATAAACATTTTATTTTAAAATCTCCTATTTTTACCATATTTTTTCTTTCTTTATAATTTGTGTCTTGTTCATATATTTTTCTGGAGTGTGAAAACGATAAGTTTTTTGTTTACTTATATCAAAGAAAAAATAATTATTTGTTAGGTTTGTTTTTCAATAAATATCTCTATAAAAGTGCAATCTTAATTTCTAAAATTTAAAACTTTAATTTTTTGCAAAAAATAATTATTTAAATTTAAACAAAAATTCCTTGAAATATTAAAAAATAGAAATTCATCAAATAAAGTTGAAAATAATAATTCTTTTATCATTTCTATTTTTAAACGTAATTTTTTAATGCTTGCATGTATTTACTAATTATTATCGTCACTTGGAAACATAATATATAATAATGTAACATAAAAATACATATATTTCTACTATTTTAGTTTTTTTAGGTACTCTTTATTTTATTTTAATAATATTACGTGTATTTGTTTTTTGGAAAATTTCTAAATATAAAGATTGAAAAAAATAATTATTTTGACGTTTAAAAAAGATTAAAGATTTTTAAAATTCCAAAAAGCTTTAGAATAATAAAATTTATTAAAAAGAAGAAAAAGATTTTATACAAGTAAAAAAGAATAGAAGGATTATTTAGTCTATGTATATATATCTTTTGCAATTAATTTGATTAAATAGGAATTTTCTTTAAGGGACTATTATAAATAGTATTTTAAAAGTAGAGTTTTTTAATAATAGGAATTTTGATTAAAATAAAAAAAAAAGTTGCTAAATTTAAATTTTTAAATTAGAATAATATGAACCTTTTTTAAATAAAATTTTGAACGATAATATTTATTATTGGGAGTTGATTAAAATAAAACTAAATATTTAATTTTAATTATAGAATAATTATTTTTATTTAAAATGTTTTTTTTTTCAATTTTTGTCATTTTTATATTCAAATTTCTTGGAAATGGAATTAAAAAAAAGGAGAGAACGAATCTTTTACGCATCACTCACTTTCTTGAAAAATTAATTAGGAAAAGAAAAAGTGAAATGATAGGGGGAAAGGAAAGTAAAATTAAATGGTTTTTTTTATTAAAAAAATATTATTTATTCATTAAAAAGAAAAAAAAAGTTTTATTTGTTTAATCTTTTAAAATAATATTTCTTTTTTTGTTGTATATCTTTATCGTTATTTTAATAATTATTGCCTTAAAAGATTGAAATTTTTAACAGAATGCGCCGCTTTTAAAATGGACACCTAAAGGGTCTATAAATAATTGCACTGATATTCTAAAATTTATTCTTTCGTTTAACCTAATGAATGAATAAAGAATAAAAGCATTAAATGAGGGAAATATATGCCTTTCATTTATTTGTAAAATAATACACTGAAGGTTCTTCCTGGTCCTAATTAAGGTTGCACCTCCCATTCTTTGCCTTTTTTACTTATATCCTGAAGGCTTTAACGCCTTTTTATTTTAATAAATATATTTTTAGTTAAATGGATAAAAAAAAAGAAAAAGAAATTAATGTTTTAAAATAAGCTTTAGAATTTTGATTATAAAAATAGATAAAAGAACTAAATAAACAATAACAAGATTTAGCAAATATATAAAAGAGCAAGAATTTCTATTTAAATATATAAATGAAAAGAAATGTGATGTCATTAAAAAGAAAAATATTTAAAAATTTGCTTTTAATCTTAAAATTATTGTTTTAAAAAAGCGGAGTTATTAAAAGAAATTAAAAAGTATGTAATGTATTTGTGGAGTTGTTTTTTTATTTTTAATAAAAAATTAATGTTTTATTAAAGAGAAATTATATGTAAGAATTGGCAATTTAAATAGTTAAAAAGTCAAAAAAATAAAATATAAATAAAATTTATTTCTCCAGTGGTTTTTAATTAAAATTGAGGCAAAAGAATTAAAAAAAAGTACTAATTAATAAATAAACTTTTGGTCATTTGACTTTTATCATTAAATTAATTTTTTAATGTTTAAATGCTTTATGAGAGTTTAATGCTTTAACCCTCCCAGCTTTTCCCTTGGTAATTTGTTTTATTTACAACCTTTTTTTAATGTTCCTTTTTATCCTTTTCTTTCCTTTTTCCCTCTTATTCCTTTTCCCTTTAAGCAATTAACATTTTATTTAAAATCCCCTTTTTAATAAAATTATCTTTTAATAATTTAAATAAATGTAAAAATGGTTAGGTTTAAAAACTTTATTTTTAGATAATTTTATTTTTAAAAATAAAATAGGTAAATAAATGGTTGGAAATTAATTTAAAAATATAAGATATTATTTTTTAAGAATTTTTAAATACAAAGAAATGTGTTTTTTTCCATTTATTTATATTAACTTTTCTATGCTTTAGTTTCTATTTTTGGTACCTTCTAACATTTTACTTGTAAACTCTTTTTTTTTTTCTTTTTTTGGCAAAATTAGAACCAAACCCTTTTTTTTGAAAAATTCTTTTCCACACCCACAACAAAATATTCTAAAAAGTTGCTTCCAAGATTTTTATGTTTTGTTTATATGTATTCTATTATGAGAAAAATCCCCATAATAAAGTCATATCTAGTGTTGCCAAATTTAGCTTTAAAATAAAAGAAACTTTGGTATTTTTAATATTTTTATAAAAAATATATTTTAATGAGATAGAATAAATAAATAAAAATTTTTAAACTTTAAATTAAAAAAATAATAGATTAAATAATTTGAATAATATTTAAGAATTATTTTTAATTATTATATGTGAATGCAATTAAATAAAAATAAATAAAATGAATTACCTTTAAAATTAAAAATTAATTTTAAGAACTCAGACATTATAAAATAATGTACTTATTATTTGAGTAATTCTTAGTATTTACTTGGGGGATTTATTTATTATAATTTGAGCAATTAAAAATAAAAAAAAATTAATTTAAAAATATAATAAAATATTATTTTTATTTTTTTTAGCAAATTCAAGTCCAAATAGTTGATATCAAATCAATGGGCCCAAGGATTATTGCTTCGGATAGTCAGGAATCTGTTCATTTTTTGCGTTACAAATCGAATGTAAGTTTTTTTTAATTTAAAAATACAGTCTATGCTTTCACTTATTTTAGGGGTAAATGGTATATTTATTTAAATAGGTAATATTATTTATATTTAAAAATATAATCTTTTATTAGTTAAAAGTTAAAGTATTGACTTTAAAAAATTAAAACAAAAATAATATATATTTTAAATATTTTTAACAAAAACAATTAATATTCTGAGAATTCCAATTTATTTTTATTTTTAAAAGAAAAAAGCACGCGGTTATTACTTCATAGTAGAATAGTAATAGTCAATTTATTCCGCCCCCTCTTCACCTCTCTTTAAAAAAAAACACAAAACAGAACGCAATACAAGTTTATTTAGTTGCTAATATATTTAGTATGTTTAAAAACTTGTGGTTAAGCAAAAAGCCTATAAAATTCAATAAAAGTGCATAGCAGTGGAACCGGTGCCAATTTTAAAGGTTTCCGGCCTAACAAAATAAAAAGAGTTGGTCGTCTGGCGACGGGCGGATGTTAACCATGGGTAGTAATAGTAAACTTATTTTTTCCCTTTCCTTTTAAAAATGCCGGTAGAAGAAAATAAAATGAAATTAAATTGGGACTTTAAACATAATGTTATTGTTAAAAGAAAAAGGAGGTTTTTAAAATATTCTTTTTTTTTTCTTTTAATAATTAAATTTTAAAGATTATATAAGAGAATTATTTTAAAATAAGAAAAAAAAAGAAATAGTTTTAGTTATTCTAAATTAAAAAATAAATTACTTGTTTAATTTATCTGTTCCTTTTTAACCTTTATTTTTTTTAATTAATTATCTGAACTGTATTAATTAAAAAATAAAGGTCTTTATTTAATAATTAAATAAAAAGTTTAAAAGAATATTTTTAAAAAATACATATGTAAAGAAAGAAAGAATTATTTAAAAGTTAGTGAGAAATAGATGTTTGGTTAAGCTTAATTAGGAAATAGCAAAGTCATTAAAAAAAAGAGTAACAAATGTGCGCTGCCTTGACTTCGGTGTTTGAACATTGTTTGTGGTTGCCAACATTAAAAAAAGATTCTTTTCTTTTTTTCACGTTTGAAAAACGTCTTTTTATGTGCTTATTATTTGTGCCATAAATGGTAGTAATTTTTTAAGAAAAAAAGAAAACTTGGAAAAATTAAAAATATTTAAATATTTAAAATAAAAGAGAGATTAATTTTTATTTATTTATTTATATATTTATAAATAGGTGTTGAATTAAATTAAAGAAAAGTCTTTTTTGGGTATATTTTTATTTTTGAAAAAAAAACAACCTTTCTTTTTTACCATTTAATAACTTTATGTCTGAACATTTTAGATAATATTCTTATTTTTTACTAAAGCTTTATTTCTTTTTTTTTAGGGATTTAAATAATTACTTTAAATAATATTTAGGTGAGTAACTCTAAACCATTAATAATCCTTTTTCTTTTTATTTTATTTTTATTTTCTTTCTAAAAAGCTTTCATTCCTTTTGTTTTTTTTTCTATTTTTAGTTTTTAAATGTCCTACTACTCCATTATTTTTTAATGTAAAGAAATGACTAAAAATGACACCCTTAAAGGATAAAGAACATTTAAAATCTGCTTATTTTTAGATTTTTGTTTATGCATTTTAAAGTGTTAAAAAATGTTAAAAAAGAAAGGTTTTGTGTGTTAATTTAAGAATATTAAATAAATAAATTTAAATAAAATAAAAAAAATATATTTACATACAAATTAAAGATCTTTTAAGAAATTAATAAAATTAAATTTTAAAATTTAATTTTAAATGTCATTTAAAATGATGAAAAAATTGTCTTTTTTCTGTTGTCACTCTTGTACTATTTATGTAAATTAATTTATTCCCTTAATTTAGAATATTTTTTTAAATTATTTAAGAAAAGGTTTACACCTTCTCTCACGCATTTATTTATATTTTAATTTACATTAAAAATGTACAAGTAATTCTTTTACTAAGAAATTGGATATAATTCTTATTTAATGATTTTTTAAAAGTATTTTTATTTTATTTAAAGATTTATTGTTTTTTAAGCTATTTATATACTTTTCCTTTTTTTCTTTTTTAAGAACCTAAAACTTGAGCATTTTTTTCTTTTTTTATTTTTCAATTAATTTTTTTTTTCAGTTATTTAAATTAGTAAAGTGTATATTTATTCACTTTATAGCCAAACTTTTATGCAAAATAAAATTAGCTTGCGTTAACTAAATAAAATTAATTTTTTAAAATGGGTCCCAATATTCAAAAATTTGTTTTTTTTAGTTATTCGGTAGTTGAAAAAATAAACTTTTTTCCAATAAAAAATAATAGTTTATTTTTCCCGGAAATTCAATTGCGTGTGTTCTGCTTGGATAACTTATGTTTAGAGAAGAAAAAGGGAAAAGAAGACTTGTTGTGTTAAATTAAACCACTACCGGAAATAAATAAAAAATAAAAAAAAAATAAAAATTAATTATTGTTTAGAGGGGAAAAAACAAATAAAATTAAAAAGGAATTTAATTTAAAAAAAATAAATATTTTTAAATTAAAAAAAGAAAAGTTTTTTTGGAAGGAATTTTAGCCTAATTTAGATAATAATTAATTTAAAAAAAAAGTTTAGTTATTTTTCCTTTTATTTATCTAATTAATATTAAATTTCATCATTTAACAAGAAAAATTGTTGCTAAAAATATATTTATTAAAATAAATTTTCCTTAAAATTTCTGTCTGTTATTTTAACTTAAAAAATCTAAAAATAGAAGAAGAAAAAGTTGGTTTAAAATTACTCTTTTCTTTTTCCTTTTTTTCTTCTCTTTATTTTTAAGGGGATAATTAGAATAATTTGTGAATAATAAATTTATTTATTTATTTAAATATGTTGCTATATTGCAAAAAAAAAAAAAAGTTTTTTGAAAAAATAAAATTAAATATAATAAATTGGAATAATTTGTGACATCATTAAATGTATTTTTTTTTAATTTTTATTAATCTATTTATTTTAGTAAAGAAATAATTAAAGTAATCTGAGAGGGAAAAAAAGTTTATTTTGTTTATATAACAATACAAGGATTTTTATATTTTTAGGAAGAAGAAATAAAATTTAAAAAATAAATAATTGTTGCTTATTTAAGAAAAAAGATTAAAATTGAAACCTTAAATTAAAGAAAATAAAGATTAATTTATACAAAATTAAATTAAAAAAAATATATTTATTTATATTTTTTCTTAATTTTGACTTTTTTTTTTTTTTTTGCCATATTTAGAAATTATTTTAAAAAAATTAAATTTAAATTAAATAAAGAAAATAAATATATTCTAATATATCCAATTTCCTTAAACAAAAATGTAGCGGAAAATAAATTAAAAATTTTATTTAGAAAATGCTTTTTATATAAATGCGCAAAACGAAAAAATTAATTAAAAATAAATTAATACAAAATATAAAAATTTAATTATTTTCATTTTTAGAAAATTAAAAAAAAATTTAATTAAATTAAATTATATTTTATTTATTCTTTTTCTATTTATTTATTTAATTTATTTTTAATTATGTGTAATTATAATTAGAAATTTAATTTTTTAAAAATTGTTTATATTTTTAAAATTTTCTATATTTAGAATATTTACAAAAAATAAAACTATTTTTGAAATTTTTTTAAAAATAATTATTTTTGTATATATTAATTAATTAAATAAAATAATAATAATAGGAATTCATTTTTAGAAAAAAAAAATATTTAAAAAAAAATACTTTTATTATATATTTATTTTATATAAACATATAATAGCTGGGGGATTTTTGACATTTTTATTAGAATATTTTTAAAAATATTTTTATTAGTTTAATAACCATTTATTTTTTATTTTTTAATGTTAAGGACTTTTGTTTTGTTTTTATCTGTTCTTTTTTTTTATATATATAGGGAATATATATATCCATCAAAAATATTCATCATTCATCTAAACTATATAAATATATAGAGGGTAGGTAGGGTGGTGGCATTTAGAAGAAAATAAAAAAAAATATTTATTTATATTTCTAAAAATATAATATGTATTTGTTTATGCATTTCATGCCCGAAATGTTTATTATGCCTTAGGGTTTAATATTTAGTAAAAATTTTATTTATTTGTTAGAAAAGGATATAACTAAATATTAGAAGAAAAAAAGATTTATATTTAAATATTTAGAGTATATAATTGTTAATTTGTAATTAAATATTAATTATTAAAAAGTATTAATATTAGGCTAAAGTTTGTTACTAATAAATATTTTATTTAAAAAAAGAGGGGGAGGAGGAATATTTATTTAAATAATAATGTTGCATTAAAATTTAATTGAAAAAAAAAGATTAATTTATTTAAAATTAATTAATTCTTTGCATGTGCTTTTTCTATTAGAGAAAATAATAAAATAAAATTAAAAAGAAAAAAGTTTCTATTTTTAGATATTCTAGAATAGCTTTTAAAAAATAAATAAATACATATAAAAATATATAAAAGAAATTTTTTTGCAAATTTAGTTAAAATTTGCATTTTTTTATTTTATTTAATTTTTGGAAAAATTAATTTTTAATATTTTATTTAAAAATAAAACAAATAAATAAAAAGAGAAAAGGGAAAAAAATTAAAAAATGCTAAATAAATAAATAAAAATTATTTAATTATTTCAGGAAAATCAATTGGTTATTTTTTGTGATGAAACAACTCCTCGTTATATAACTTCAATATGTTTGTTAGATTATGATACAGTTGCTTGTGCTGATCGTTTTGGGAGTATAGCAATTGTATTTAATTTAATTTAATTTAATTTAATTTAATTTAAAAGCTTCGTCTACCTAAAAATTTGGTTGAGGAAGTACAGGAAGACCCAACTGGGGTTAGAGCTTTATGGGATAGAGCTAATATGAATGGAGCTTCTCAAAAGGTTCTTTTTATTTATTCTAATTAATTTTTGTTTAATTTAATTTAGTTGGAATTAATTTCACATTTTTATATTGGAGATTTAGTGACAAAATTACATAAAACAAGTATTGTACCTGGTTCTGATGATTCTTTAATTTATAACAATTTCTGGTTCAATTGGAATGCTTGTTCCTTTTATTTCTAGAGATGTTTTTAAATTAAATTTTCTATTATTTTTATTTTATTTAAGGAATTTGAATTTTTCCAAACACTTGAAATGCATTTACGTGTTGAAAATCCACCTCTTTCTGGTCGTGACCATTTGGCTTATCGATCATTTTATGCTCCGTGCAAGGTTATATTTATTTACTTTTTAAATTTATTCTCTCTCTTTTCATTCTTTTTTAAAGAAAAAAAAAGTTTATTTAAAAATCATTTTCTCTTTTCTTTTCTTTTCTTTTCTATTTAATTTAATTTTTTTTTTTTTTTTTGATAAGAATATCATGCGATATTGATATTTTTAATTAAAATTATTTTGTAGTCTGAGAAGTAAAAAAGGAGGGAAATTTGTTTGTAATTATTTCCTAAATTTCATCATTTTATTTTCTCCTTTTATTTCTTCTTTTTTTTTAATTTTATTTTATTTTAATAATTTATTTTTTAGTTTGTTGTTGATGGAGATTTATGTGAACAATTTTCTACTCTTGATACAGGGAAACAAAGGGAAATTGCTTCAGCTTTAGGTTTGCAACCTGGAGTTGTTGTAAAAAAATTGGAAGATTTAAGAACTCGATACGCTTTTTAATTTATTTAAAAAAATTGTTTTTTTCTCTTTGTTATTTTATTATTATTTTAATTGGCCCTCATATATTTTTTTTTTCAATGATCTTAAAATTAAAATATTTTTTAATTTAATTGTTTTTAAAAGAAATTATTTGTTTAATTATTTTTATTTATTTACTACATTTCCAGTTTTATTTTTAAAAAATTTGTTTGAAGATTAGATTTAAAGATTAATTATTTAAATCAAAATAATTATTTATTTTTAATATTTTTTGGGAGTTTTTTCCTGTTTAATAATTTTAATTTAAAGAGGTCTTATTTATTAAATTAATTTATTTTTAGATTTTAAAAATAAAAAAATTAATTTTATAAAATACTTAAAATGTCAACAACAACAACAAAAACAATTTCAAAATCTTCAGAAAAACCGGCCTACAAAGTTGGTTAGTTATAACTTTTTTTTTTTAATTTTAAATTAATTTGTTTAATTTAAGCTGATATGTCTTTAGCTGATTTTGGTCGTAGAGAAATTATAATTGCTGAAAATGAAATGCCTGGACTTATGGCCATGAGGGTAAAAATTTAAACAATTATTTTAATTTATTCTCTTTTTTTTAAGGAAAAATATTGTAAAGAAAAGCCTTTAAAAGGTGCACGTATTGCAGGATGTTTACATATGGTTATTAATTAAATAATTAATTATTAAATTTAATTAATTAGACTGTACAAACTGCTGTTCTTATTGAAACTTTGCTTGAACTAGGAGCTGAGGTTTTTAATTAATTAATTTTTATATATTTATTAAAAAAGGTTCAATGGTCATCTTGCAATATTTTCTCAACACAAGACCATGCAGCTGCTGCAATTGCTGCTAGAGGTGTTCCTGTTTATGCTTGGAAAGGAGAAACTGAAGAAGAATATGAATGGTGTATTGAACAGGTTTTATTCTTTCATTTCTTTTATTTATTTATTTATTGTTAGACAATAATATTTCCAAATGGACAACCTTTAAATATGATATTAGATGATGGTGGTGATTTAACTAATTTAGTTCACAATCATCATCCAGAATTATTAAATGGAATAATTGGAATAAGTGAAGAAACAACTACAGGAGTACATAATTTAGCTAAAATGTTTGAATCTGGAGAATTAAAAGTTGCTGCAATAAATGTTAACGATTCTGTTACAAAATCAAAATTTGATAATTTATATGGAATAAGGGAATCACTTCCTGATGGAATTAAAAGAGCAACTGATGTATTTTTTAATTTTAGTTTTTAAAAATAAATAAAATAAAGGTAATGCTTGCTGGTAAAGTAGCAGTTGTTTGTGGTTATGGTGATGTAGGTAAAGGCTCAGCTGCTGGACTACGCAATTTTGGTGCTCGTGTAATTATTACAGGTTTATTTTTAATTAAATTAAAATATTTTAATTAATTAATTATTAAAGAAATTGATCCAATAAATGCTCTCCAAGCAGCAATGGAAGGTTATCAAGTAACAACGTTAGAAGAAGTTGCTACGCAAGCACAAATAATTGTAACAACAACTGGATGTAAAGATATTGTTAGAGGAGAACATATTGAAAAATTACCTGAAGATGCTATTATTTGCAATGTTTTTTTTTTAATTAATTAATTAAATAAATATTCTTTTTCTCTAAAGGTTGGACATTTTGATTGTGAAATTAATGTTCAATGGTTGGAAAAAAATGCAGCAAGTAAAGAACAGGTTAAACCACAAGTTGACCGTTATACTCTAAAAAATGGAAGACATGTCATTTTATTAGCTGAAGGTAGATTAGTTAATCTTGGATGTGCTACAGGACATTCTTCTTTTGTTATGTCAACTAGCTTTACTAATCAAGTTATTGCACAAATTGGTTAATTTAATTAAATTTTAATTTAATTTAATATTTTAAACAGAATTATATACAAAAGCTAATACTCCAAATGCTTATAAAACTGGTCTTTATGTTTTACCAAAATTATTAGATGAAGAAGTAGCTAGACTTCATTTGGCTAAACTTGGTGTTAAATTAACTAAACTTACTGAAGAACAAGCAAAGTATAATTAATTAAATTATTTTTTAAATTAATTTTTAGATATTTGGGTATTTCAAAGGAAGGACCTTTTAAAGCTGATCATTATCGTTATTAATTTTCTGAGAGAGAGAGAATTGGTTGAAAATAATAATTGGATTTTTGAAATTTTCTAAGGGTTTTTTTTTATATTTAATGAAATTATTAAATTTGGAATTAATTTGTTAATTTGATGTTAAAATTGGATAAATTATACATTAAAAAATATTTTTTTATAATTAATTTCTCAACCTTAACTAAATAAATATTCTCTTAATTTCTCTCTCTTATTGATTGTGAGTTCTCATAGCAAAGGAAAGGAAAGAATAAATATATTTTTCGCTCTACCAATATGTGCAGGGATGGCCGAGTGGTCTAAGGCGCCAGACTCAAGCAAAGCTTGCCCGGGTTTGGGTATTCTGGTGGGCGTATGCCCGCGTGGGTTCGAATCCCACTTCCTGCAAAAATTTTTTATTTTTTTATACTAAATAATTTTTTAATAAAAAATATATATTTATTGTTTTTGTAACATATCAATGTTTAAATATATAATTTTAAAGATCTCTCCTTACACAAAAATACCTCAAAGTAATCATATCCATGTGGAATATACCTCGAGAGTATAAAAGTCTTCAAATATGAAAGAATATAAATTCATTAGTGCTTATAGTATACTTCTAGTTCTTACCTACGTCAGTTATTTGTCTTTTTTCGTTAAATAATTTTATTTTTCAGTCCTTCTCAACTCAAAAATGGCCTCCACAGTCATCGTCGCTGAAACATCTCCATTAGTCTTTAAAGAACTTTCTGCCGACTATTCGGAACAATTGGGAACAACTGTGTTAGCAATCTTGGATAGTATTGAACAGACTCGGCGTCGGGCTCGGCAAACATATTTGGACATCAAGGAGTTCTGTGAGGGTAATGAGAAGACGAAGAAAACGGTAAAAGGAATTAGAGTAATAAAAATGGATATTAAAAATATTTTTGATTTTTCTAGTTGAATGAGGCATTATGGAATAAGTCTGAAATGCAAGAAAGCAATGATCGAATCATTATGCAGGAAATGTACTTCAGTAAGTAACTTTAAAGGATAAAGGGGATAAAATGCAATTAATTAAGGTCTGACTGTAATGATCTTCTCCCTATCGCTTGGGGCTCTTATTGGAAATCTCTGGACAGAGCTTCATTGGCTTCCTCAGCTTGGTATTATCCAGGCCTTAATTGGAATTGTTCTTGTTCTCTTCCGTATTTGGGATATCCTTTGTCAATGCCCAAATGATCCAAAGGAGCGTGTTCATCGTTCCCGTCTCTTCATTGCTTTGGTTGCTTTAGGATTTTGCCTTGGCCGTTTGTGTGATTATTTCTTACCAGTAATTGCACCAAGGCTGTTTACTCCGTTCATGATTGCTATTTTGGTATCTTTTTAATTAAAATGTTTTCTCCTTTTAAAATTCTTCCTTAGATTGATAAAAAGTTTATGCGTACTGGCCGTATTGAATTCTTCCTTACCTTGACTGCATTAGTCTTTGGATTATGTTGGAGTTTTCTGTTTATATTTGGACATACGCATTTTGTTGAAATTCTCTTTTTGTTTCTTGTAATTATTGCCAAAATTGGATTTTTCTATGGACATTTCCAAGTAAAATTAATTATTAATTTTTAACTAATTTATTTATTTTCTAGTTGCTCTATCATGTTCATTGTGTCCATTCGGAAGAACTTCGAAAGGCAACAGTTGAAGGATCAAAAGAGGATAATAAAGCAAAGCAGGAACAACCACCAAAGGGTGGATGTTGTGGTGGTGGTGGTGGAGATGGAAATAATGAAGAAGAGGAAAAGAAGATTGGAATTGATCATTGGAAATGTATTGGCCACTTCTCATATATTCTGGCATCTGTCATTGGAGACACTGTGATGGCTTTTCTTCTTGGATAAATTAAAAGAAGAATAAAAGAATAAATAGGTGATAGTAAGAATAAATAAATAAATAAATAATATTCTCTTTTTCCCTTATTATTGTGTTTTGTCCAAATGATATAAAAACATTTATTTCTTAAATATTCTCTTATAATCTTTTTTAATAATAGAAAAAATATTTTAAAGAAAAGAATTAAAATTTATTTTTATTTATTTTCAACTTTGGAATTGCTTGTCATACCCAATTTAGTAATAAAAGGAAAAAAAAAGAATTTAAGAAAAGCTACATAATTTACCCATTTTGTTTTGACATGAAAATTTTTATTAAATTTATTTATTTATTTTTGTTTTAAAAACATCAAAAATAATAAAAAAAGAGAAAAGGGAAAATTTTATTTAAAATTGTTTTCCTCTCCTAATTTAATTTTTAATTTTATTTAATTTTTTTTTGACATTTATTATTTAATTTTATTTACATAATAAATTAATTAAAAATAAATTTAATTAATTATTTTGTTATAAAAATAAAAATGATCAATTAATGTTCGATTAATTGTAAAAGATTTATTTATTAAGAAAGCCGCTTTTTTCTTATATTTTACAATTTAATATGTTCATTTTAGCAAATTTAAAGAAGCCTTTTCTTTTCTTCTTCTTTAACTACTTATAAACTAAAAAATGACAATAAATTAAATATATTCTTTTTTATTTTTTTAAAACAATTTATATATTCAACAAGATATATCCGTCATTTTTTTTTTTTTTTAGTTGCCGGCATAATAAAAAAAAATTAAATAAAATATAAAGAATATATTTATTTATTTATTTGTTGGCATATAAAAATCTAAAAACATTTGTCGCTTTTTGGCCTTTTATATTTTATTCTTTTAATTTTATTTTTATTCATTATATACCCCGCTGTTTGTTTCTCCTTAGGGTGTAAAGTTAAAATAGAAAATGAGGAAAAAAACTGGTTTTTGATTTATTTTGTTTTTAAAAAAAATAATTTTTAAATTATTTTTTTTTTAATTAAAAAATAAAAAATGAATTAATTAATTAATTTTTAAAAATTAATTATTTAATTATATTTAATTTAAATTAAATAAATAATTTATTTTTAAATTTAAACTAATTAATATTTAAATATTTAATTCCTTTAATTTTTATTATTAAAAAAAAATAAAGAAGTGCCGAACATTGTTGTTGTAAATATGTTATGTTTTTAGATAGGAGAAAAGGTGACAAAAAGAAAATCTTTTTTATTATTTTTTTAAAGAAAAATTAACGGAAAGGAAACAGATAAAAAAATAAAGAAAAAAAAAGATTTGTTTTTGGACAATAAAAATTCTGAACAGGTAAAAAGAAAAAAAAAATGCCGTAATTATTTAATTTATTTTTTTTATTATTTTTAAAAAAGTATCGGCAAATCAAAGAAAATATTTAAATAAAAAATAAATAAATACAGTAATTAATTAATAATAAATAAATATTTCTTTTTTTTATTTTTATATTTTTAATTATTTAAATAAATTTATTTTAATAATCAGAGAAAGAGAAAGATAAGAGGAAGAGAGAGAGAAAAAGAAAGGAAGCGTTGAAAAATATTTTTCCCTCAATGCGGTAATTACTTCATTCTTTTCTTAAATATTTATTTATATGTACAGACAAAACAAAACAAAATAAAATAAAATAAAATTTGATAAAATGCTTAATGCCGCTTTTCCTTTTTTTTTTTTCTCCTCATAAGGGAATATCTAAAGGGTATAAATAAATAAATAAATTAGAGAATTAAAAATATTTTAAAGGATTTAAATAAATAAAAACAGGAAATAATTTAAATAAATTATTTAAAAATAATTAAAAGAATTTAAATTTAATTTTTGATATATTAAAAATGGCCAAATATTTTAAGGTCAACTAAAGGAAACAAAGAAGAAAATAAAAAGGAAGAAGAAGGACACCACTAACCATTAAACAGGAAATAAATGAAAATAGTTACCATTAGTTAGATAAATAATTTTTATTTTTATTTATTTAATTATTTAATTAATTTATATTTAAATTTAATATTTTTATTTTAATTAATTAATTTTAATTATTTAATTATTTAATTTATTTAATTATTTATTTAATTATTTAATTTATTTAATTTTATTATTTAAAAAATAAATAATTTTCTTCTTCTTTTTTTAAAAAATCTTTTAAGCATTTTCTTTTACTCAAAATAATTATTTAAAAAAAAATATTTAATTTCTATAAACCCTTTCCTTTTAATTTTTAAAAAATAAAGAAGAATATAAAGGGTAGTAGTAGTAAGTATATACCCATTTTTAAAAGATTATCGGCTTTTTTATTTTTTTTTATTTCTCCAAGGACATATATAGTAAATATATTCCCCTCTTTTTAATTCTTTTTTTATTTTTTTTTTAATTTTCAGCTGGCCAATCCACCCACAAAATCTGTGTTTATTTGTTTGAATATATATATCTACCTATTTATTATTATATTTTATTTTTTTAATTTATTGCCTTCTGTCTTTATATTTTTAATTAATTAATTAAAAATACCCTAAAGGAAAAAATAAATTAATAATTATTTATTTATTTATTTACAGTAATATATATATTTATTTATTAACTATTAAAAACTTTTTTTCTCAGTCATTTAATTTTTATTTTATAAAAAATATGTTTGACATATTTTTAGAAATTTATTCCCAAAATTAAAAAAAAAAAGGAGTTAATTTTATAATTGTCATCTAATTTTAAAATTTATATATAAAAAAAATAGTAAATTATGTGAAAAAAGTAAAAAATAATTTAAAATAAAATTACAGTAAAATAAATAAATAAATTATTAATTACTAATTAATTTATTTAAAATTTTAATTAATAATTAAATATTCTCTATGTCCCCCCTCTTGTTATTTTTTAAATTAATAAAAATCAAAAAATTATTTATTTAGCCCCGCCTTCTTTTTTTTCTTTTCTCTCATCATTTTTGGATTAATTTATTTAATAGGATTATTGTTAAAAAAGGGACAAAAATATAATTTTTATTTTTATTTTAATTGTTTTTTTTTATTTTTTAAATTTATTAATTTAATTAATTATTATTTATTTAAATTAATTTATTTGTTTAATTAATTAATTATTTTATTTAATTTAAATAAAGATGTTCCTTTTTTATTTAATTATAATTATTTATTTTTATCTACTTTTATTAATTTTTTTTTCCTTTAAAAATTAATTTTTAGGTTTATTTATTTATTTGTTTTTGTTCTTAAATTAATGAGGAAATGGACATCGGGACACAAATCGAATTTATTTTATATTTTATTTGTTTATATATATTAATGTTGCCCTTTTTTTTTTAACCAAAAAATATATATAATTCCCTAATGACTTGTCCAATTAATAAAAATAAGACAAAATAATAATAATATTACATTAAATTAACAACTGCGCGTATATACACACACATATGCCCCTCTTTCCTTTTCTTTTTCTTTAATTATTCTCTCTTGAATAAATAAATAAATAAATATATTTAATTAATTAATTATTTGTTTAATTTATAAAAATTATTAATTTAATTTTATTTAAAAAAAAAGTTTATTTTTAATTTAAATAAACTTTTAATAATAAATTCTCTTTATTTTTACAACCCAAAACTTTTTTTTTAAAGTAATAAAAATAAATAAATAAATATTATTTAAAACACATTTTCTTTTTCTTTTAAACTTAAAATTGTTTCAATTTTTATAAAAATATTTATTTAAAACATATTTTTATTTTTATATTCTAAACACATCGAAAAATAAAAAATCATGAATATATGGACATATTTTAAATGCGCAGAAGAAATAAATATCTTTTTCTTTTTCTTT
Source organism: Meloidogyne exigua (assembly GCA_018905775.1). Taxonomy (NCBI): domain Eukaryota; kingdom Metazoa; phylum Nematoda; class Chromadorea; order Rhabditida; family Meloidogynidae; genus Meloidogyne; species Meloidogyne exigua. Next base: position 1,694,449 of record JAGUQR010000011.1, read on the forward strand.
TCTTTTTAATTCCCAAAATTGTCCTCAATCATTGTCTTCTAAAAATAATATTTTTTTTTTTAAAATACATATATAATCTTTATATATTTAAAATAATATTTTATTTTTTTTTTAATAATATTTATAAAAGGCTAAATTAATTAATTAAATATTTATTAAAAAAGGGGAAATTAAATAAATTAATTAAAATTAAATAAATTAATATTTATTTTTATTTAATAAAAAATATGCGCATTATTTTCTTTAATTTTTCTTTTTTTCTTCCTCTCATATTTCCTTCCATCTTCCATTAAATTAAAATGGCCAAGAGTATATATTTATTTGATTAATTATTTTTATTTTAAAGGAATTTTTAAAAAATAAATAAAAATAAATATATTCTCATTAAAGACCTAAAAAAAATATATGAATCATTTTTATGGGTAAAAAGGGCATAAATACATATATTTATATTTATAAATAAATAATAATAAATAAGAGGAATAAGAAGAAGAAGATGAGCAATAACATTGGCATGTAAATAAATAAATAAATATTTATTTAAAGGTATTTATTTTTTATATATTCATTGAGGTAATAATACACATAACTAATAATAATAATAAAGAAAAAAAAATTAAATAATTTTTATTAAATAAATAATTTTTTTTTAAATTAAATTAAATTAAATTAATTTCCTTTTCTTTTTATTTTTTAAATAATATTTAAAATTTATTTCTTTTTTTTCTTTTGTTGATTTTTCCTCATTCCGTGCCGGTCTGTGAAAATTTCTTTTTTTCCTCATATATCCACCTCTCTCTCTCTATATTACCAAAAAACGCCATTAATAATCCGCCAAATATCCCCTTCTACTATTACTAATTTTTTATAAAAAAAAATAAAAATAAATAACTATTAATTTATTTATTTTCTTCATAAAAATAAAAAGGCCAATTGTTGTTTTCTTTAATAAATAAATAAATATATTTATTTATTTTTTAAATTAACCCCTTATAATATTTTTTAAATTAAAGTTTTATTTAATTAATATTTACTGTATTTACTAGAAAAATAATATATTTTTACAAAAAAAGGGGAAAATATTTATTTAGAGAAAGAATTTCCGGTTGAAAAAAATAAAAGGTTAGATTAAAATCTTCTTCTTCTTTTATTTTAATATTAATCATTTATAGATAAATAGTATAATTTATTTTAAATAAAAACCTTATTATTTAATTTAATTTATTCTTTTATATATTTTAATTATTTAAAAAGGAATAATATATTTTATTTATTTATGTTTAATATTTATTTATTTAAATATATATCGGTATAATTTAAAAGAAAAAATTGCAAAGAAATTAAAAAGAAGCCCCTTTTCCCCTATCCGGCAATTGGTAGGTATTTAAATAAAAAAAAATAAAAATAAAAGGAATTTTTTTTTATTGCCACGCCGCGCGACCATAAAAATGCAAAAATGAATAAATAAATAAATATTTTAATATTTATTTATTTATTTGTGTCATCGACTGACTTTACTTAAAAATAAAGTAGCCAAAAAATACTACAAAACATCCAGCGGCGAAGAAAAAAAAAAAAAAAAAAAGACGAAAGAAGAAGATTAAAAATAAAAAATAAAAATAAAAAAAGTGATGGCGCGTGTAGCGATACAAAACAACAAAACAAATGATCACATTTAAATGTACAGAAAATAAATAAATAAATAGACATTAATTAAATTAATTATTAATTAATTTAAATTAATTATTAATTAATTTAAATTAATTAATTAATTAATTAAATTAATAATTTAAATTAATTAATTAATAATTAATTAAATTTATTTAATAATTAATTAATTAGATTAATTAATTAATTAATTAAATTAAATTCTTTTTATTTTTAAATTTAATTCTAATAAATCCAAATATTTATTCTCTATTAATATATTTATTTAATTGTTTAGGACACATTAATTTCTAAATAATTTAATAAAAAAAAAAAAATAATTTAAAATGTAAAGGGCAGTAATAAATTATGACAAATAAATATTAAGCCAATCAGAGAATATTCTATTATTTAAAGAAATATATAAAATTGACAATGGCGGCTGGTTTTGATGATTTGTGTTAAAATATAAAATAGAGAAAAAGAAGAGGAATAATAAAAAAGGGAAAATAATTATAAACACTCTTTTTTTTTTATTAAATTAATATTTATTTATTTATATAACCAACTGTTTATATTTTTAAAAAATTTTTAAAAATTAATAAAATTAATTTCCTTCACTTTTTCTAATAAAAATATAATTTTTAAATAATAAATCCTCTTATTTAATTTAATTTAAATTAAATACTCTCTTCTTCTTCTTTTTAATGATCAAAGAATAATAAAACTTTATTTTCTTTTAAAATTCTGGATTTTTTATTTTTGCAATTCTTTTATGTTTAAAAACTAATAAAAATAATTTTTAATTTTAAAAGAAATAGAAGGCAATAAAAAGTTTTATTTTTTTTTTTATTTTTTAAAATTAAATACATATTTTTATTTGGCAACATAAATATATTTAAAAATAATTAATTATTTATTTATTTATTTCTCTCTATTATTATTAACATAAAATAAATATTCTTTTTTTTAAATATTTTCTATTGGTTATTTATTTATTTAATTATTTACTGTATATTTTTAATAAATAATTTATTTCCTAAAAATCAGAAAAAACCCATTATTTTTTTTCTAATAAAAAAAAACTTCTTCCCGCAACCAATCCATAAAAAAAATAAAAAATTTAAAATGTTGCAATTAAAAAGGTAAACATTAATTTTTAAAATAAATAAATATATTTCATGCTGAGAAAATTTATTTTATTTTTTTTAAATATAACCCTTAATTTTAAAATAATTTATTAGAAAAAAAATAAAATTAAATTTTTATTTAAATTAAATTAAATTTTAATTTAATTTTAAAGGTTAATTATTAAATAAATAAATAAATATTTTTTCTTTTATTTTATTAAATTTATTTATTTATTTATTCTTCTTCTTCTTTTATTTAATTTTTTGCGCGAGACTTTTATATATTAAATATATAAATGCTTTTACTTATATTTTTAATAACTTGAATAAACACACAAAAAAATTATTTTTAATTTCTTTATAACATTTTAGTAAAAGAAGGAGTAAATAATTTCTCCTCTTTTACCTTCTTTTCTTTTTATTTATTTATTTAAAAATGTCAATAATTTTTTTTTTTTTTTTTGTTTTAATTAATATTTAATTTAATAAAAAGAGGGGTAATAATTATATTTAAATAAAAAATAAATAATTATTTTTTTCTTTTATTTTTTTTAAATATTCTCTTCTATTTTATTTTTTAAAGTTTGTTTAATATTATATTAAAAAAGAAGAAAAAAAGTTTATTTTTATAAACACCTTTTTATTACATACTTTTAAAATTAAAAAAGAAAACAAAAGAAATGCACATAAACATTTATTTACTTATGTACGTAAAGTTAAAGTTAAAAAATATATTTATTTTTATTTTTAAAGAATATATTATATTTTTTTCATACTTTTATGTGTTAAATAAATTAATTGTCGTGACCTGTAAATTAAAAAGAAATAAAAGTTTTTAATTTTTATTTAAATTTTTTTTTTTCTTTTAATTTATGACTAATATATATATATATTCTATTAATTTATATTATTTATATATTTTCTTTTATTTTTTTTTTCCAAATATTTAATTAAATTATTTTTATTAAATAAATATTTATTTTCCTTAAAAACAATTACTCTACTACTACAAATAAATAAATTTAAAAAATTTCCATCATTTAAATTATTTTTTCTTTTTTTTATTTTATTTTCCCCAACTGTCAAATGAAATAAAAAAAAATAAAAAAAAAATATTCAGAGAAGCATAACCATTAAAAATATAAAAATGGGCGGAGAATGCCACAAAATAAAGCTTTAAATATATAAAACTAACAAATCTTCATATCCTTTTATTTCTTTTATTTTTCCGGAAAAAGGAAAGAAGAAAAAAAGGTTAAAATATATTCAACCTTTTCTCTGTTAGAGAAAAATATATTTATTTATTTATTTTTCAGTTGGCGCATTAAAAGGAAAAAAAAAGAAAATTTGTTTTGTTATGATAAATAAATAAATAAATAAAATGTTTAAAAAATTCCAAAACTATATTTAAATAAATAATCATTATTTTTAAATATAAAAAAGAAAAAGAATTTTTATTTTTTAATGGACAATTCATTCTCTCTTTATTTTCCCCTTTTTTAATATTTTGTTTACTGTAATAAATATTTTTTTAAAATTATTTTATTTATTTAAAAAAATATTTATTTAATTAATTTATTTATTTATTACTTAAATTTATTTATTATTAATTATTTATTTATTTAATTAATTAATTTAATTATTTATTTATTATTACTTTAATTAATTTAATAATTATTTAAATTAAATTTATTTTTCTTTTTATTTATTTTTAAATTCTTTTGTATGATTATAAATTATTTTTAATTTTCTTCTTTTATAAATATTACATATATATTAGTCATTTAAATATTCTTCTTCCTTTTTTTTGTTTTAATCATTTATTTATTTATTTATTTAAAAATTGTTTTTTCTTTTAAAAAATATTTTTTATAATTTATTTTTCTCTAATTTTTATATTTAATTTCTCTATTTAATTTAAAATTATTTTTTCTTTACTAAAGGGGTGTGGTCTAAAAAGTTTTTTTTTAATTTTAAAATAAAAAAGGGAAAAAGAGAAAAAGGGGTTTTTGGCCTTCAATAAAAATAAAATAATTGTTAAAATAAAAACTAGGGGAATTTTTGTTTTGACGGACAACCACCGATTAATTTCAATTTATATATATATTTACCCCTATTTATTTACTAAAAACATTTGTGGCACACTCTGCTGCCTTTTCTTTTTTTTTTATTCTTCTCCACGGTTGCCTGCATTTTTCTCCTTCTTTTATATTTTATTTTATTCATTTATTGCTACTATAATTTCTAAAAAAAATAAAATACCCCTTCCTTCCTTTTCCCTTTTATTATTTATTTTATTTATTCTCCCAGTTGGCCAATGTGTGTGCCTGATTATTTATTTATTTATTTACTGTATTAGGTAAAGGAAAATAGGGGTTTATATTTATGTAAATGTACTTATCTATATTTATATTTATTAAAAATAAAGTAGGCATTTAATACACAGAATTTTAATTCCGCCCTTTTTTTTTATATATGTACTTTTTTTTATTGGATATTTTATTATTTTAGTTTTTACAAATAAAAATAAAAGGGTAAAATTAAATAAATAAATATATTTAATTAATTATTAATTAATTATTTAATTTAGATTTAATTTAAAAAATAAAAATATTTAATTTAAATACTCTTTTATGTATATTATTAATTAATTATTTAATACTTCATTTTTTATTTAATTTAATTTTAAAGATTTAAATTAAAGATATTTTATTTATTTACGCGCACATTTCTTTTCTTCTTTTTCTTTCCTTTTATATTTTCTAAAAATACTTGTTGTTGTCCTTTACTTACAAAAACACATTTTTGTTTTATTTATTTATATATGCGGGAATACCTCAAATAAAATTAAAAAATATATTTATTTAATATTTTTTAACTCCTTTCCAAGGCCATCATTATTTTAATAATTAATTTTTAATTTTTATTTTTATTTATTTATTATCATTACACAATCTGTACATATAAAGAAGAGTTTTTTTTAGAATAAAATGAATTTTATTTTTTTTTATTTTTTATTTTTTAATTTAAAAGTAAAGTATTTTATCGTCATCAAATAATGAAAGAAAAAATATTTTGAGGAAATTAAAATATTTTTTTTTTTAATTTTTAATAAAAAATAATATTATTTAGGCATTGAAATGGCTATTTAATTTAAATTTATTTTATTAAATTAAAATATTTTTATTTATTTATTCATTTATTTTATTTATTTGCCTAATTTTTATTTTCCTCTTTTTCTTTAAAATTAGTAGTTAAAACCATTAAATATATTATATTTCATTTTTAAAAAATATTTATTTATTTTTATAGATAACACTGTGCGCAACATAATTAAATAAATAAATAAATATTTAATTAATTAGTTTATTTATTTAATTCTTTTCTTTTAATTTTTGCCTTATTTTTTAAATTTAATATTTATTTTAATTATAAAGGTAATTTTTAAAAAATTCCAAAAATAAAAAAATAATTAAAAAAAAATTAAATTGCTCTAAATAAAATTAAATAAATATATTTAATTAATTAATAAATATTTTAATTAATTTTCCCCCTTTGATATTTACCGACTTTTTATTTTAATAAAAAATAAAAAATATTTTCTTTTCTTTTAATTCTCTCAGTCATTTATTTAAAAAATAATTTTATTTATTTTTTTATTTTTTTAATTTTTAATTTGGTCATTTCCTTTCCGTTTTAATTTTTAAATTATTTAACCCCCTTATATATACTACAACTAATTAAATAAATAAATATATTTATTTATTTATTCTTTCATGGGAAAATTAATTTTTTTTCCACTTTTATGCTAAACAACTTAATTACGCAACTACGCACAGATTGTTTATTTTTCTTTAATTTTTTAATTTAAATAAAATAAATTAATTAATTAATATATTTAATTAAATTAATTAATTAAATTTAAATATTTATTTAAATTAAATATTTAATTTATTTAGATTAATTAAAAATAAATTACCTCATTCTTGCTTCTTCTTCTCTCTTCTTTCTTTTTAAATATTATATTTAATTTGTCTTCTTTTAGTTTAATATACTACTACTCTACTACTACAATGATTGAATATATATTTATTTTTAAAAATATTTAGTAGTAGTAGTAATTTATTTTAATTTTTATTTATTTTCGTTGTAGGTACAAGGACATTTTCTTTTTAATAAAAAAAAAGACAAAAGGGGCATTTATGTAGTTGGTTGATTTGATCAATTTTTGCGCGATGCTGTTGCGCAATAAATATTTTTTTTATTATTATTATTAAATATTATATTTGAGTAAAAAGGGAAATATTAATTAAAAAAATATTTAAAAGAAATTTAAAAATAAAAAAGGAAAGCTTTAAAAGAAGAAAAAAAGAAATTATTTAAATTAATTAATTTAAATAAATATTTTCTAATAAAGTCCATAATTTATTAAATATTTTTCTCTTTTCTTTTTTAATAATTAACAAAAATTTAATTTTGACTTTCTTTTATTTTATATAAATAATTAATTTATTTTCTTTTATTTTTTAAAAGAAAAGAAAAAAAAGTTTATTTAAATTAATTATTTATTTAACATTTTTTTAAAAATAATAATAAAATTTAAATTTAAAATATTTTTAATTATTTAGTCACATTAAACAATTAAAATAAAAATTCTTTTTATTTTTTAACATTATTTTATTTTTATCATTTTTCGGTTGATTAAGCAATAATCTTTCTCTTTTTTATTTTTTAATAATTTTAATTAATTAATTTAATTTAATTAATTTTATTTATTAATTTATTTAATTAATTAATTAAATTTAATCAAATTAATTTAAAATAAATATTAATTCAATTTTTTTAAAACCTTTTCCGCCTTTAACAAAAATAAATAAATAAATATTTTTTAACTGTATCATTTACCCTTTTCCTTAATTTACTTACTATCCCTTTTCCCTTCTACTTTATATATATTCTCCTTTTTTTTTTGGCTGAATAATTTTTTTAAATTAATTTTTTTAATTAAATTATTAAACTGGTATTTATTTATTTTTAATTAATTAATTTTTTCTATTGAAGAAAATTGTATTTAATTAATTAATTAATTAATATATTAAAATTATTTATTTATTTAATTAAATAATAATTATTTAACTTCTCTTGTCTTATTATTTTAAGTTAAAAAAATATCCTCAAATTAATTTTATTTTTTGTCCGTATTTATTAATTTCCCCTCCTTTTATTTTTTTACCTTCCTTTTTTCTTTACCACCGTCTTCCTTATTATCATCAATTAAATTATTAACGGTCCGCTTATTATCACAAAAATTTTTTCAGCGGCGGCGTCGAGCATATTTTATAAATATAAAAATAAATAAAAATAAATATATATTTCCTCTTTAATTTTTTTTTTAACAATTTTTGTGCGCGGAGTCCACCCAAAAACAACCGCCATAGAAGAAAAAGAATTAAAAGAAGTATGTAAAAGAATAATATTTAAAAAAAAAATAAAGAGGAGGAAAAGGAGGGTAAGGGAAAAGGCTGGCTCATTGCCTCCACTTTTAATTTTTGCCTTTTTAAACATTTTTATTTATTTATTTTTATTAACAAAAATAAATAATTTTAGTCTTTTTCTTTTCTTTTTTAATTAAATTAATAATTAATTTAAATTGTCCTTTTAATTAGAATTAATTTTTTTTAAATTATTTTTAATCCTTTTTAATTAATATTTAATAAAAATAAATAAATAAATAAATAGTAAATATTAATTAAAATATTAATTTTCTTTTCTTCTCTTTTTTAATTTAATTTTTATCAAATTATTGAGGCGGAAATAAAAATTAAAAAAAATCAGTTTATTTCTCTATATGTATGTATGTGCTATTTATTTATTTAATATATATTTACTATTTAATTATTAAAACATTAAAGACCAATAAATGTTGCAGAATTTTAAAATTAATTAATTAATTATTTAATTAATTAATTAAATTAATAATTAATTAATTTATTTATTTATTTAACTAATTAATTAATTTTATTTAATTAAATTAATTAATTTATTAATTTAAAGGTAAGGAATATTTTATTAAATATTTATTTATTTATTTAATTTATATGTATGTGTTGTGTATTTATTAAAGGGACAACCTTCTTCCATCTAATAAATAAAATAAAAGGAAATATTTATAAAATGAATAGACATAATAATTATTAAAAGAAAAGACTACGATAATAATAATAAATAATAATTTTAAAAAATAATTTAAATATATTTTTTTAAAAAAATATAAAATAAATAAAAAGTAATTTTAAACCTTAATTCTCACAGATTTTTATTTTTAAAGAATTATAATTTTAAATAATTTACTCAAATTTCATTTTCTAAATTATGTGAAAATTACTTTAAAAAATTAAATTACAAGAAATTTATTTATTTTTATTAAAAATGTCTTCAAAAAAAAAAAGAAAAGAAAAAAAAAAGTTTTTATTTTATTTAATCCCTTGGGTTATTTTTTTTAAACCTTTTTCTCTTTCTCTTTTCTTTTTCTTCTTCTTCTGATTAGTCATTTATTTATTTTTTTAAAAATATTATTTTTAAATAAATAGTTAATTTAATTAAATTAATTAATTTAAATAAAATAATTTTTGATATTAATTAAAATTGAAATGAATAAATAATTAATTATTTTATTTACATAAATACACACTTTTATTTTTTTAGAAAATTACAGCCTTTTATTTAAATTAAAAAAAAAATATTTTTTAAACTTCTTTGTCCTTTTTCTTTTTATTTAAAAAAAGAAAAGGTAAAATGTAGTAATTCTGTAATAAAGGGAATATTTATTTTAAAAGATAAATAATTTAATTTAATAATTATTTAAATATATTCTTTTTTATTTTAATTTAATTTTAAATTAATTAAATTTAATTAAAATATATATTCTCTATTAATTAATTAATTATTTATTTTCCCCAATCCTTTATTTAAAATATTAATTTTATATAATTATCGTATATCTTTTATTTAATAATTAATTAATTAAATGATGCGTTAAAAAATAAATAAAATTTATTGAAAAATTAAAAAAAAATAAAAAATAATATTTAATGACTGGAAAATAATTGTGTTGATATATATAACTTTAAATTAAATAAAAAAAAAAGAAAAAGAAATATTTTTGTTTAAAAAGTCAATCAACTTTATAATTTATATTTTAAATAAATATTCTCTTTTATAATTAAATAAAATTAATTTATTTAATTAAAATATTATTTTTTTTAAATTATTTAAAATTATAAAAAAATATTCTTTTTTTTAAATCTTTTTTTTTTATTTAATTTTCTGTTCCACTTATTGAAAAAAAAATATAATTTTTTTAATGTTCATATTAATATACTGTAATTATTCTTTGCGCGTAATATTCAATAAAAATTATGGGCAGGAAAAATGAAAGAAAAAGGAAAAATAAAATAAAGTATTTTAGCTTTTTTTTTAATCTAAAAATGTATTTAAAGGTGGAACAACCTAATTTTGTATAAATATTTTTTAATTACTATATTAATTTATTTAATTTAATTTAATATACTTTTTAATTATTTTTTTTAATTAATTAAATTCAAACAATTTTATTTTCTTTGAAAAAAAAATATTAATTCTCTTTTTTTTTCTTTTTAATTTTGTTGTTATCTGTTAGTATTTGCTAAAAGTTTAAAAAAAGGATTAAATTTAATTTCTATTTTTAAAATTAAATTAAATATATTTTTTAAAGTAAATATTATGAAACGTCGTCATTCAACACCATCACCAAAATTAACAACAACAACAACTCTTTTAAATCAACAAAAACAACAACAACAATTAAATAATAATAATTCCTTCTCTATTGAAGAAAAATTAATTATTAAAAATAAGCCTCCAATTAATTTATTTTCTCCTCCTACTCAATTCTTGCCACAACAAATAATTAATAATTTTAATGAATTAATAAATAATACTCAAACTAAAAAAGTAAATTTTAATTTAAATTTAAATATATTTTATTTTAAAGTCTTCTAATAATAAAGAAATAATTGAAGAAGAAAGAAAAGCACAAGAAGAAGCTTTTTCTAAACTTTCAAGTCTTCTTTTTGGTTCTTCTAATAATTTAAATGAAGAAGAAAATGTTGGGGTATTTAATTTTAATTAAATTAAATTTTAAATAATTAATATTAAGCAAAATAATGGATTTTTAGAATTATTTACTAATTTATTATTATATCAACAACAATCTAATAATAATACTAATGGAAGTACTAGTAATTCAGAAGAGAATTTTGAACAATTAATTGGACAATTATTTAATCAATTTAATAATACTAATAATAGAAAAATAAATAATAATAATAATAATGAGGTTATTATTTAATTTAATTTAAATTCATTTTTCTTTTAAAGGATAATAATTTGGAAATTAATATGCCTATTATAAATGGAAGAAATAAACAAAATTTAAATAAATTAGGTTAATTTATTTTAATTTAAATTAATTAAATTTAATTAAAAAATAGAACAACAACAAACAATTGAAACTCCATTAGATCTAAGCAATATTAAGAATAATAATTTAATAAATTCAAGGCCTTCTAGACCTCTTTCTAATTGTTCTTTACATTCCTCTATATCCTCTACTACTTCTAATACACAAACAGACCCTCCATTAAATGAACTACAACTGCAGTCATCTTCTTCTTTTAATTGTCACCACCCTTTTACTTTACAACCACAAAATAATCAAAATTGTGAGAAATATTAATTAAATTAAATTAATTTAATTTAATTATTTATTAGTTTTATCATCATTTCCTTCTCATCCATTATTTGAAGGTAGTAGTAGTAGTTGTAGTAGTGGTAATATTCCTCCACTTCCCTCAACAACTTCAACTACTACCCCAACATTTCTTCATCCAGCAGCTGCATTACTTTTTGGACTTCCACCTTCTCAATTAAATTCTTTACCTCTTCCTCATTGTTCTCCTTCAAAAAGTCCTTCTTCTTTACAAACAAATAATTTTATTTCATCAATTGTTCATCCACAAACTTCACAAATAAATTCACAACAATCAGTTAATTAATTTAATTTTAATTAATTTATATTTATTTATTAATAGTTGGGTGGAGATGATGAAGATGATTGGGAACAAATGATGGAAATTAGTTGCACAGATGAAGCAGAAAAAATTCGTGAATTAGCTGGTGAGAATGCCCAACCACCTACAGACCCTAATCAATGTATTATTTGTCGTCGTGTCCTTTCATGTAAATCAGCATTGCAAATGCATTATAGAACACATACCGGTATTTAATTTTTAAAAGAATTGATTAAGAATTAAAAATTAAAGGTGAACGTCCATTTAAATGTCGAATATGTCAAAGGGCTTTTACAACTAAAGGAAATTTAAAAACACATATGGGTGTACATAAATCCAAAGCTCCTCTTCGACAACACATTTTTACTTTAGGAAGTAATTCTAATAGTCCAGAAAGATGTAATTCTAATGGAGAAAATTCTGATTTATTTTTAACAAATTCACAACAACGTTTAACAATGGAAGAAGAAGGAAATCAACAACAACAAATTAATTTAAAGTACAAAATCAATATTTAAAAATTTTATTTTATTTCTTTTTTTCAGTAATTTCCCTTTTCCATCTGTTCTTCTTTCTGGTAAAAATAATTTAATTTATGGTGATTCTTCTCCTTCATTTCCACAACAACAACAACAACAACATTTTCCCCCTCAGTTTCCTACTAATTTTCCTTCATCAACTTTTATGCCAAATTTTTCTCCAATTAATGGAATACCTCCAACAATTCCTTTTCCAATATCAACAGATTCTTCTCAAGCATTTGCAGCCCAATTACAATTATTTTTATCTTCAAATCCTCAATTAAATACAAAATTAAATGAAAATGAAAATTCTTCAGAAATAGATCACGGATTAGCTTTGAGTAATTTATTCCTTCCATTAAAAGAAAAACAAGAAGAACAAGAAGGAGCAAAAGAAGAATTAAAAGATGGAAGTGAAGTAAAGGAAGAAGAAGAAGAAAACCCTTCTTCCTCTTCTTTAAATATTTCCTCTCCAATAAACTTAAATAATGTGAAGAATAACAATAATGAAGAAGAAAATAATGAAGAAGATTTTCAATTAACCCCTTCATTTTTTATTCAAAAAATAGCAGCTGCCGCAAAATTGAAAATTGATGAACATTTATTGTCTAATTCTTCAAATAATAAAACTTCCTATGAAGAAGAAGATAAAGAAGATGAAGAATATGGGAAAACTAAAAAGAAAAAGAAAAGGTTGGATAATGATGAAGAAATTGAAGGAGAATGTTTTAAAGAAGAAGAGAATGAAGAAAAGAAGAAGAAAAATAAAATAGAAGAAAGTAAAAGTCCTTTATTAGATGAATCAATTCCACAGAGTTCTTCTTCTTCTAATTATATACTCAAAGAAGAAATAAAACAAGGAAAAGAAGAAAATCCATTAGAGAAGTAAACAATCATTTAATAGAATTAATTAATTAATTAATTTTTTTAGTCTTCAACGAATTTTCTCTTCTGCTGATTCACCTCCACCTCAATCACCTTCTTCCTCTTCTTCTGCTATGCCTCCAACTGCAACATGTTTTCTTTTAACATCTATACAAAAACCTCCAAATGCTAAACATTCTTGTAAGAGAAAAATTAATTATTTCTAAAAAATAAAATTAAATTTAAGGTCGTTGGTGTGGAAAAGGTTTTAGTAGTTCATCTGCTTTACAAATACATACAAGAACACATACAGGTAATAAATTTAAAATTTCTTTCCTTTGTAAAATTAAAAAAAAAAAAATTTTAGGTGATCGTCCTTATAAATGTGAAATCTGTGAAAGAGCATTTACTACACGTGGCAATTTAAAAGTCCATAAAGGTACTACTATTTCCCAATTCAGAAATATAAAATAACTTTATTAAAATTTTATAAGGCACCCATTCACTTCCACAAAATCCTTCACGTCGTGGCCGTAGAATTTTTGATATGGAAGATACAATTTTTGGGAATTTAAGGCCTCCTCAACCACTTCAACCACCACCTATTTTATTTTCACAATCTCCACCTTTAAATTCAAATATTGATGATGAACAACAAAGACAACAACAAATTGCTACAGCATTGGCTAATTTATTAGCTAATGCTGTTGGAAATAATAATTTTGGAATTTTAAATGAAATACCTAATAATAATTTAAATAATTATTCTGGTAAAATTTCTCTTTTTAATTAAATAAAATTAAATTAACTAGAAACATCTTCAAATCAAATACTTCCAACAACAACAACAAATTCTCCAATAATAACAAATCCTTCTACTTCTAATTTTGCTACACAATTAGCATTAGGAAATAATGATGGACAACAATTATTAATGGGATTATTATTTCAACATTTACAAAATATTGAAATGTCTGAAAGAATAGAAGAAGAAGAAGAAGAACAAGAGGAAGAAGAAATAGAAGGAGAAGAAAAGAAAGAAATTAAAGAAAAAGAGGAAGAAGAAAATAATAAAGAAAAAATAGGAGAAGATTTTATAGAAAATAATGAAGTTAATAATAATAATAAAAATGAGGAAGAATCGTTAATAATTAAAGAAAAAAGAAAAGAAAAAATTATTAATAAAAATCATCATTCTAGTGAAAATAATAATAATAATGTTATTGTTCCCGTGCATAATACAACCATTTTGTAGCTTTAAAAATATATTAAAACTTTGTTTAAAAATTTATAAATATTTATATAAAAAGATTTTCTTTCTTCTTTTTTTAATTTAAACTCCAAAAGGTAAAAGTGGAATAAATGTATTTTGTTCTCCACGTCTTTTTTGTCTACGCCAATTTATTAATAAAGCATTAACTGTTGAATTAAGTAATTGTTCTTCTTCCTGGTCCATTTCGTCAGCAAATTTAAGAGCTTCAAAACTTTGTGGGGTAAAAGCTAAACAAATAAATTAAAATCTTTGTTTTATTTATTACCCATAGTATTTCTTCTTTGGTGTTGTAAAAGCCAAAGATTAAATGTTCTATGTGACCAATTTCCTCCAAAACTTTCATCAGCATTTAATTCCTGTACATATTTAAGTATATCTAAGGAAGAAATATCTTCCTTCTCTGGATATCTGGCTCTTATTTGATCAATTAAATGAAGTAATTCTTTTACTTCTATCTAAATAAATAAATTAAAAAATTCTCTTATTTATATAAATAATGATTGGAATTTTTAAAATTCTGGTCAATTTTTATTTTTTCTAAATGTTTATTTAAAAAATGAGTCCCTCCATTTGTTCCTGTTTTCTTTTATTTGCCATTCTTTTTGCCCAATTAATTTTTCGTCCAAAATAATGAATTTTTAAGAACATCCTATTAAAAAAATAATAATTAATTTATTTTAATTTAATTATTCTAAAACCATTTTAATTCACTTGCAGCCAAATCTGCACACATAGACAACACAGCAAGTCCAAAAAAGACAAAAACAAAAATATAAATTAATGTCATTAAGTAAGATATGTGAGTAGGCATTTCACTCATTGTTAGATTTGCGACAAGATTAAAAGTAACAAAAACTCCCTAGAGAAGATATTTTTTAATTTAAAAAAATAATGTAAAAGGCCTATTATTCCTGATATTTTTTTTTGTTAAATTAAAAAGGTTAAATAACAAAATATTAATTTTTAATTTGCCTCAATAAAAGTATGTCCACTTCCATCAGCTGCCATATAAACCCAACCTCCAAGCATACAAAATAATAACAAAATTGCAGCATTAACAGATAAAGGAAGTCGACGTTTTGTTTCTTCCCCATTTGTGTCACTTTCAGTATTTTTACTTTTTTTATTATTTTTAATTGGTAATGCAGAGACAACCCTTTAAATAATTAAATTATCTTTTTTTAATTATAAAAAGATTAAACAATTGTTTTTGTCTTCTTCTATGGGCAATTGAATCTTTGGATTTATTAAATACTAAATTAGTTTCTATATGTTGTAAAGGCCCTGTACGCCGTCGACGCATTTGACGACAAATCTTACGTAGACGATAAAAAGTACGCTATAAATCTTGGAAAATCTTTTAATTAATTAATTAGTAGATACCAAAATTCTGTCATATATTGCTAATACAACATCTGATAGGAAACGACCAACATCAACTGCAGCAAGAACAGTCAATGGAATTCCTAAAAGTCCATAGCCAATAGATAACCATTGACCTAGTGGAGTCAACGGTGTTGCAGAAGCATAGCCCGTTGTTGTCTTAATTCATATTTAAAGAAAAAGAAATTCCTTCTCTTTTAGATATACTTTTTTAAAGGGATATTATTCCTTTTATTAAAATTATATTTTTCTAAAAGATTCTCTAATAATAATTAGATGATCACCAAAATTGAGAGTGCATATAATGTCGAAGACATTGCATCCCACTTTGGTGGAAGTACTCTATCAAGAACTGGTTCCTCTGTAGCACTTAATCGAAATTGCTGTCCCTCAAAAAATTGTGATAAACTTGATAGAGAAGAATAGATTCCCTCACGTATAAGTTTTGAATTAAATGTTGTTCTATCATTATTTTGAATAAATGAGGAAGAACATTCACCTACAACTGTTGAAGTTATTTGTTCATAAATATTTGCTAAAAAATATTTTAAAATTTATTCTAATTTGTTATAATATTTACCAATTTGTATAAGTCTTTTACTCTGTTCTAATCTTTCAGCTTTATGCTCAATCCTTGCAAATGCCCAAGCACCAACCAAAAGATATAAACACAAAATGACATACAAACAAATATGAGGCAATGCAATTTTGCACAACTTTAAAAATTATATTTTGATATTTTGAATAATCTTACATGTTTCATTCGATCGCTCTCATCTTTATCTTTAGAATTCTTAACTTCAGGATTCGCTGCTCTATCTCCAACATTTGGTCGTCCACCAAATGACAAACAATCATTACCACTATTTGACTTATTTTTTCTAATTTTGTAATTATTAATTTCACTATTATTATTATTATTTGTTGTTATATTATTATTACAATCACCATCCATTTAAAAAAAATTATTTGTTAATTATAAAAGAGAAGATCCCAATACTAAGCTAATTGTTTGTAATTTGATTTCGTCCCCTAAATGGATAAATGATTAAAAATATTTAATAAAATATTAGGCTAACAAGTTAAATTACTAACAAACTAAACAAAATAACAGATGGGGTCTTCACTAAAAATCTTTTCATCTAAATACAACACATATACTATAGAAGGAAAGCAATTTATAACTATTTATGTTTTTAAACCAGAATGCACCCAGTAAATAAATTATTCTTAAAAAAAGAAATAATTCTTTTTTTTTTTTGTTAAGCAAAACTGAAGAAAAATAATTATTATATACAACATTAAACTAATTGGAATAAAATTTATTCTTTAAAATTAGAATATTAAATATTAAGAAAATATGTATTTGAAATGTATTATTACAAAAAAATCAAATATAAAAATTGAAAAATGGGAAAATTTTAAATTTTTAAAAGGTCTTTTTCTTAGTGCGAAAAATGTTAAAATATAAAAGGCCTGTCTACATTGTATGCGTAAGTTGTTTGTCCATAAATCGACGTTTAGCAAAACAAATCCACCACTAAATAATAAAAACAATATTTGTTGGTTATAAAACTAATGACTCATTGTCAAAAAATAATTATTTTACAAACTTTGGAGGGCATCCCATCAGAATTGGGGAATACACGTTCAAGTAGACGAACGCCTATTTCCTGTCTTAATTGTTGTAAATAGGCACGCATTTGCTCTAATAATTTATTTTATTTTAAATAATTAGAAAAAAGGACCATCTTCCTGTGCATTAGCTAGTGGTTTAAAAAGACTAGGAAAGGGAAAAGCTTGTTCACCAGGAATCGGAAAAACCCTTCTTGAATCTATTGCCAAAGCTGTCAACTCTTTACTTGCTTGTATTTTATTGACTATCTTAAAATTTTTAGTTTTCAATAAATTCATTTAATTTATTAAGGAATACTTTTTGTTGCAAAATCCTCTTCAAACACTCAGTGATATAAAGAAACAAATAAATCAATGTTCTATCAGCAGGCCCTTTTATTTCAAAATTTCGGAAGAAAATATTTGGCCTAAAATATAGAAGTGCCTCATCCACTATATCTTCATATGCAGGATCATCTTAAATTCTATAAATTTAATCATTAATTTAATTTAAACCAATTCGTGGTGCAGGTCCTTTAAATAATGTTTTAATCGGCAATATGGCCATATTTCCAACCAAAGGATAAGGTGATTGTTTACCGCTGGCTTCTCCATCTATGGAGTTGAATTTGGAGTGACAGGCCTAAAAAGAACATTTTTAGCTTGTTTCATCCCAAGTCACAATTAGACCATATTTATTCTTTAAAAAAAAAGTAGAAAAACTAACCGGCATCAGAATACTACTGCAGCACTAAAAGTTATAAAATAATACCATTTTTCATGAAAAAATAATTTTCGAAGGAATTAATATCCTAAAATTAAAGATAAAATAAATAATATTACCATTTTTATCAGAACCTTAAAAATAGCTAAATTTATCTTATCACAAAAGGTAAATAAAATAATATGGATGATTCAAAAGAATAAAACAAAGAGGTCTTTAAAATTAGCAGAAAATTAAACAATTATTCTTAAGGTCTTTTCAAAAGTTAACATAAAAATTTCCTGCATTAATTTTATATGTATGTATAATTTTCTAAAATTTTAATTATTTTTAACATTATGGCCTTCCTGTTCTCTTTTTTCTTCCACTTTTTGTCTATCACGATCATGATGCTCGAGCTCCAATGACTCTTTTGTTGCACGCATAAATTCAATAGAACAAGATGTTAACAAAGAAATCCAATTCTTCAATTGTTCTTGATTCTCGGTAGCCATAACGTAAGTTTGTCCAGTACTTAAATAAAATTTGTGGATGACGGCAAAATTTGTTTATTTGACAAGAAAACGTTTTCTAATAATTCGAAGTCTAAATACATATCACAAAAAACTTACGTATTAAACCTTATCATAAATGAATGCTCCATTCCAGTGGAATTATCATCAGCAAGTTCAACCACACAATCCTCCAAAATTATAAGGAGTAGAGGAATTTCCAAACGTTCTGCTGATTTAAACATGAACAATAAATTTGCTTTAAGAATAGCATAAAATCTCCGGCGACTGTCGTCCTAATAATTTCTCTAAATTAAAATATAATGATATAAACCTGAACTACATGTAGATAACCAGCAATCTTACGATCATAATCCTTGTCTGTAATCAAAGAAACTAATGAACTTCCGTTTGCAATCATATGTGTATATTAAGACTCTAACGACTAAAATGACAAAATATTTACGTGACCCGACATTTCGGTAACGCGACATTTCGGTAATGCCCCAAAATACGACATTTCGGTAACCGACATTTCGGTAACCGACATTTTGGTAATGGCGACATTTCGGTAACGACATTTCGGTAATTAACTAAATTCAAATTTTCGGTAAATGACATCTAATCCAATAAAATTTTGGCGTCCATGTCTCCGATCCCTTCCCATACGATTAATAACCTTTAATTTTGTATTTTACTTAAATTTAGGTGGTAATTAATGCAAGATTAGGAATAATGGAAGGAAAGACGCACTTAGCACAAAGGTTTAATTTTTTATTTATTTTAAATTTTTATTTTGGACATTGATACACATTTCAACGTTTAACCGAGATCGTCCATCAATAGCAAGAGCGACGAAAAGGATGATGAATGTGTACGGGTACGCTCGGAATTGAAGGGCTCAATCATCCTACATCAATTCAAAATATACTTGTGAAGCAATTAGGAAAATTTTAGGGAAAAGCTGGTCCTTGTTCCAAGGTTTTAATCTTTAAATTAAATGTTAAACAATTTTGTAGTTTTTAAGCATATTTGTACCGAAATGTACAATTTTTAAGTATTACCATTACCGAAATGTCGGTTACCGAAATGTCGCCATTACCGAAATGTCGGTTACCGAAATGTTGTTTTACCAAAATGTCGGTTACCGAAATGTCGTTTACCGAAATGTGGTGGAGCCAATATTTAAGATTAATACAGTATCTTTTTCTTATTGTTAACGTGACATTTTGGTTAGCTCTTTTTAATCTTTTTGTGCTTCCATCGATTGATCTTTATTTATCGAGTACCGTATTATTCTAACAATAAATACAATTCTGATTTAGATACTGAAATTCATGTCCGACCGATTTTCACAGTTAAGCAATGAAGACCTTCGTCAGGAACTCATCAAAAATGGTTTAAATGTTTTTTTTTTTGTAATTTTAGTAAATAAATAAGGTATTCCATATGGGCCTATCGTTTTGTCTACTCGAAAGATCTACGAGAAAAAATTGCAGAATCTTCTAGAAAATGAGACAGAACCTTTAATAGCAAACAATGAGAGTGGAATTCAAAATGGAGGAGGGCACGAGGCGGTAGATACAATTGATTTTTCAAATGATAATGGTCGGACGCCGAGTCGGGAAGTTAGTCCAATACTTTTAAAACACACGAATGGTGTGAGGGCAAGTCCAGTTTATCGAGAAGTAATTTGAAATTTTTATGCTAACGTGCTTTAATTTTCTACGTATTTAAGGGGAGTGCTCGACCATGTGCCGAAAATGAAGAAAGTGATAACGAGGAGGACAATAATTCTGAAAGCGCTAGGTTTTAAATAACTTGATCCATAAAGCATTTTTATTTTCAGAAAACTTACGCCAGAAGAGTCACGCGCTTTTCGCATGAAATTTAATGTACCATTTGATAGTGATGGCGTTCATCGTCGTCGGGTGGCTGGTGATCTGCTGACGTTAGAAAAAACACCACCTCCAAAAGGCAAAGGGCCAGTATTTCGACGTGTTACATTATCAGTTTTTATTGCTGTGATTATGCTGACTTCATTAGCTATTTTTGGATATTTAGCTTTTGGACCTGAATTGCACAAGTCTTTTGAACGGTTCGATTTCACTGTATTCTATGCTTTGTTAACAGGTGGAAAACAGAATAATGATCAAATTATTACTTCTAATAAGGGAATTTGATTCTGGGAACTTGTTCAGGTTTTTGTTATATTCTATTTATTCGTTTGTTTTGTGAGGAGAAAAAACTTTCACCTTATTAGCTAGTAGAAGACCAGTTTTAAATTTATGTTGAAAATCAGAAAGGTCCTAAACTAGCATTAACATTATAATTTAGCTCGCATTTTCTTCATCTTGACATTTTGTTTCAATTTTTAAATCCATTTATTTTAACGACCTCTAATATGTATGTTTTACCTTATCATGGATTTGAGCAATAATGTAAAAAGGAAATAATAATATATATTTTTTACTCATTTTAATTGCTCAAATATTGTTTTCTCTTGCTTAAATCTTATTCTATACATATGATCTTAATCGAATTATTAAATGTTCAAAGCACACCCCTTCGAAATGTTTGTTTATCTCCTCTTTTATGCAACCAATAAACATTTTAAAGGCCATTGTTTAATTTAACGCTGATTCTTTTTATTGATAAATTTGGGAATTGTATTTTAATTATGTACTTAAATATTGGTTTTTGTTTACAGTCTCTTGATTTCTATTTATCACAAAAAATTAAAGATATTTTCCTAATGTCACAAAAAAATTTTTCTTTATAGTAATTGAAAATATTTAAGTGACCAAAAATCAGAAATTTATTTTTTAATGGTCTAGCTAATTTGATTATATTTTAAGTGTCTCATAAAAAGCATAACCAAATAAGACCATTTGTAGTAATTTTACATTGATTTTTTAGAGTTGAATTTGGCAATATAGAAAAGGGAAGTTTACTAATTGGGTGTACTGCCATTTTCAATTTTCGTTTTTCAAACAAAAGTGTAGGAATGGAGTCCAATGGGAAATAGATGGGTTGTCGGTAAGAAAGAAAACAGGTCAAAAGGAATTTAAAAAAAAGAACGTGCAAGACGATTACAACAAAAATTTAACGCAGGTTTTGTTTTTCTTTTTGGTTGTTTTCGATTTATTCTTAAAAATACGGGGATCGTAGGGACACACCGTAAAGTTTTTGTTTTGGCATTTTTGCGCTCTATCAAACAAGGAAAAGGAGATTCCATTCATTGTTTTTCCTCCGATCTGTAATTCTTAATTCCGTTCTCCCTTAATACAAGGAGGGAATTTGTACGTTAAATTCTGAATTCTACGTTATCTGATGCGAGACTTTTTGCAATGAAGCTTTTTCGCCACTCACTTTGTTTTAAAATTTAAAAGGATTCTCTTGTGTCACTATGTGCTTGAAAAATTACTCCCAAAGCCTAATTTTACTTTTATTACACCTCAAGTAAATCACATCCCTTTCTCTCACACTGGCTTCTTTCCCCTATATTTGATTTTCTTCGGTTTGGCCCTCGTTATCCTAGTCGTTGAAATATATTCGTGTTAGCCTCTAACTGGGTGAAATATATGTACGTGTGTCGCTTTTATCGTTGGACTCTTACTATTCACAGCAGAACCGGTCTGTCGCCTTTAGTAGGAGGAGGAGGGGAGTGGGGTTGTGCAGCCATTACAATCCCGAAGTACTAAGTATCTTTCTCTGTACCAATTTCTCTTTTCCTTAAGGATTGGTCTACTCTTCTTTCTATTCCATGTTTCATAGGCCAGATATCTAATTTAACTGTCCTTTTTAAGCTATTTCTTTTCACTGCATCTTTATGTCCAATCTCTCATTTTAAAGCATCTTTGCGCTAATGCACATCTCAAAAGCTAAGAAAATAAAATCGATTTCCGCTCTCATCATTGTTTGTGGCTTTAGCAGCTTCAACGGCAACACAGCGGGATTTCGTCTTCATCTAACGGAGCGCAGCGACAACGGCGCCTTGATGCTTCTGTTCCTACTGTTATCATCCTCGTCATGAAGAGAATTCTTCCCTTTCTTTGCTTATATTGGCATCCTTTCGCTAATAGTATATAGTTCATATTTAACACAACAATGTGGTCTTTTATTTTCTTGATTGGCTATCAGCCTGTTTCTTTCCAATAAATATTGAATGATAGCGTTAGTGAAGAAGAGTATGGAGGAACAAAGGTACAAAAACAGGTAACGCGCGAAAATTTGTCATAACTCGTGGAAACGTCCAAAACTATCCTTTATTAATATTTCTTCTTAAAGCATTACATGTACGATCATATTTTTAGAAATGATTTTTCTATGAATAATGAACTACGATTAAAACAGCGCACTTTGCGCAGTAAAAATTGTGCCAGAGGATGTTTCGGTTATTATTAGAAAAATAACATTTCAATACATTTATTATCTGCTTTAAATTAACTACATACATATTTTACCTTCTACATAATTAAGCCGTTGCCATAAAATCAGAAGGCTTATCAACAATTGCTTACAAAAGGGTATCATCAATTCATAAACATACTCTTTCAACTCCCGTTCTTGTTAAAAATAATCTTTATTGCATAATTGAATCGAAAAAAAATTAGAATAAGGCAACAGTCACAAAGACAGTTAACACAGCTAAAGCGGAAGGATTCATCGTTTGTCGGCAAAAACGGGCCGATTTACTGGCTTAGTAGGGCCGATGGCCTGTTGTTTGAGCGAAGAGGCGCGTGAACAAAAACGCATTAATACGGAAATTGAGAAGCAATTGCAACGAGATAAGAGGAATGCACGCCGTGAGCTCAAACTCCTCCTATTAGGTTTCTTTATCATATTCAACGTATGAAAATATTATTTTAGGCACAGGAGAATCTGGCAAATCCACTTTTATCAAACAGATGCGAATTATTCATGGAACTGGCTATTCGCTGGAGGATAAACGGCAACATACTCGTCTCGTTTATCAGAACGTATTTATGGCAATGTAAGAGTACATTTGGGTAGATATTTCAAGCCTAGCTTTTTTCTCACTGTTGTGTTGAATTTAATGAAGATTATGGAATAGGAAACATTATTTTCGGGACCAAATTCATTAGGTTAAGTATAATGTCTTATGGTTTTTTAGGCAATCCATGATACGGGCAATGGAGACGCTGGCCATCCCCTATGGGGAGGCGTCATCCGAAGAAAAGGCCAATGTAGTTCGAGCGATTGATTATGAAAACATCACCTCGTTTGAGGAGCCTTATGTTAGTTATATTGCTGATTTGTGGATGGATCCAGGTATTCAGGAGGCTTATGATCGTCGAAGGGAGTATCAACTTACTGATTCTGCTAAATAGTATAATTTTGCCATCAAAATCTTAAACTTTGTTAACATAATTATTTATAGTTATTTAACCGATGTACGGCGATTAGCAGAACATGGTTATGTACCTACAGAACAGGACATTCTGCGAGTTCGTGTCCCAACAACTGGAATAATTGAATATCCATTTGATTTGGAACAAATTGTATTTAGGATGGTCGATGTTGGCGGACAGGTTTATCTATTTAAAATGATTTATTTCCTTGTCTAATTCTTTGTGCATGTCGAAATGGGTAACTTGACTTGTTATTTTCTACTTTTTATTTTACCGATTGTTTATATACATTTATTTTTTATTTTAAGAGGTCTGAACGTCGTAAATGGATACATTGCTTTGAGAATGTCACTTCCATAATGTTCTTAGTCGCTTTATCTGAGTATGACCAAGTTCTAGTGGAATGTGACAATGAGGTTACATTGTTATTTCCTTAAATTTAATATACTTTACTTTAAAGAATCGAATGGAGGAATCAAAAGCGCTATTTCGCACAATTATCACCTATCCTTGGTTCCAAAACTCATCTGTAATCCTTTTTCTAAATAAAAAGGATTTGTTGGCGGAGAAGATTCTTTATTCGCACTTGGCTGACTACTTTCCAGAATATGACGGTTTTCAAACTTTCCTTGCCCTATATTTTTTAATTAGGCCCTCCACGAGATGAGATGGCTGCTAGAGAGTTTATTTTGAAAATGTTTGTTGATCTAAATCCGGATACCGAGAAGATTATTTATTCACATTTCACTTGTGCCACCGGTTTGTTACTAATTTTTGTGATACTACATTTGTTTCTATTTTTAATTTCTCCCAAGAGTCCCTCTTGTTCTGACTTATTGTTAGTCGATTAGATATAAAATTTAAAACCAGAAAACCTTAGTATCTAAATTTCTTAATAAATATGTAATTGTTATTGACAATCACCTCATTTATAAACTGATGAACTAATTAATCCTTTTATATATTAATATTATTTAGACACGGAGAACATTCGATTCGTCTTTGCAGCAGTTAAGGATACAATTCTCCAGCACAATTTGAGGGAATACAATCTCGTATAAAGGTTTTTATTTATTAGACCTATAAAAAACACATGGAACTTCTTCCTATCCTTTTCTCAACTACTAAATACAAACCTTCCCATTATTTTATCTGTTAATTATACTTTCAAAAACAGTCAGAAAATTGCTTATTTTTCTTGATTTTATTTTTCACTCAATTTTTTCATAAAGTGGATTTCCAATTTTTGGAATATTATTTATGAGAAAATCCACTTTAGATTATACTTATGTCCCTTTTGGACTTTATTTAATTTCTTAAATTGTCTTTATTAGACGGCATGAGTGGATTTATTGTAAACACTGCCGATTCTCATATTTAATTTTTTGGTAACATTTCACAATTTTGGAATTAGTCAAATATTTTTTATATTGTCGATTATGAATGTTTTTAGATCATTGTGAAATTAAGCTGAAAAATATCAGTTTTGTTTAAAAAATAATAACTATATTAGGGCTGAACTCACAAGATTTAAATTAAAATATTTCTTTCCATTCTGATCATTTTTCGATGATAGTAGTAACATTTACTTATTCTATTGTTGCTCCAAAAGATTTACATCTTGTGATTGAAACCCCAAAATCTATCCCTTTCAAAATATGGTATATTTATCTTGACATTTGTTTTTTTTCCCTTGGCCATTCTAGCCCCACTGACAATGAATAGTTTGAAATTTGCAAATTTAGAAATATTTTTACTGCAAATTTCATTCATATAGCTTATAATATGTTTGAGGTTATATTTTCATCAAATATTTCTTTACTGTTGCTTCGATAAAATGTATCAGGGATGAGAAACTATAGAAAATCAGTTGATTTATTTAAAATACTCTGTTTAGATGATTCTAAGTTTTTTAGGGTGTAGGATCGTTATTATTCATCCTTGCTACAAACTATAAATTAAATTTGTCTTATTAATTTGATTGATATTTGTCCCAGAATTTGTGCGTAATTTCCTTTTATTACTCCTTTAATGGCCAATGTCTACTATTTTAAATTGCTTGTTTTTTACTATATTATTTGTTTTTCAAACCAAAAACATGTTAATTTTTTAAATAATGATATTATCTATGCTCCCCTTTTATAATCTTTCTTTCATATATTTTCTGCACAGTTTATTTCCTCAAGCACAAACGCACAACAAAATTGTTGTTTAAGTAAACGCTAATACACATATAAACATACAAAATGCATGTTTTTTTAAAATCGTTTTCCTACTTTTGCTGCCACACATCCATGCTAATATTAATAATTGATTTGCATAATTAAAGGTATAAACTTGGAAATTTTTAAATAATTAAATACTTTGCTTACGTATGTTTATAAATTATTTAAATTTTTATAATTAAATAGTAACTGGATTTATGTTTAATTTCTTTGTTTTATCTCTTTGTCACTTAACAGTTTATCTAATTTAACTAGAAAAGTCAGGTTCGATCCGATAACTAAAAATATTATATAATAGATAAGGATAATTTTTAATAATTATAAGATTAGGGTTAGAACTAACAATAAGATGTTTTTTGGGACAAAAATGAAGAGATTTCATTCTGGTTTCTATAAATTTACAGACAATTATGTATTTTCCTAATCAAAAATAAGAAAGAATGTTGGATTTAATAAGCAATTTATTATAAGGCGATTAACTAGAAATCTTTAAAGCTGTCTCATTGAGATTGCGGAATTGGAACTTTATACAGATAATTTTATCTTGGATGAACATTTAATTTTTTCATTTAAGCACCTGCCGAAATTTTAATATCTCTCAGTTCACTAGTTTTATAAATTTTGTCGATATCATGCAATTCGCTAATCCAAATTTTTTGAGGTTCTGTACCCCTCCGTTTAGGGGCAGGTTCTTTTTTATTTTTGTCATTTATTTGTCGTTTAGTTGTATCGCGTGAAGTAAAGAGTGCATCCATCTGAACGAAAAAATTAAAAACCTATTTTTTACAGTCCACAATTGTCAGATTTGTAGATTTTGCTCTTAAACTATTATGATCTTTACTAAGGAATTTTCCCCATAAATTATTAGGAGGATATTAATCCTTACTCTACCTTTTCAAAAGAATCATATGATCTCCAACCCATCAACTCATCAATGTCATATGGGGCTCGGATAAATCTGAAATTTATTTTATTCATTTATTTATTAGTTATTTTACATTTTGCGTAAATGACCACGACGTGAGATTCTTCTACGTGTCTAAAAATATTCATAAAGATTAATTCTAGTATTTTCCATACCTTTGATCTAGTTTTTTTCTTTTCGGTTAAATTATCTCCTTTTAATTCTAATTTTGTTTTATCATCAATAAAATTCATTAATTCCTCAGTTTTACGTTTTCCTTCAGGTTTTTCACCACTCGCCCTCTTTTGAGGTGATAAACGCCTTAAATTTTCACGTTTTGTTTCAGCCTTTGTTAATTCTGAGGGTGCTGTTTCTGTCACATCTTTTTGAATTTGTTGTTTTGCTGCTCTTCTAATAGTTTTTTTAGGTTCAGGTCTTTGTTGTTGTGATAAAGGAATTTTTGTTTCTTGTTTTGCTTCTTTATTTTTTTCCTTTTCTTTTAAATCCTTTTCCTTAATTTTTTTATCATCATCTATATGTCTTAAATCCCTTTGACGTTTCTTTTCTTCCTCTGCTTTTTTAAAAGTATCACTAACAGTGTCCATTTTAAGTTGATGCTCTACTTCTTTAGTACGTTGCCGAACTTCGTTTGTTGTACTTTTTAGTCCATGACTGACATCTCTATATTCATTTTGAAGTTTTCTTCTATCTTTATGTATTTGATCTCGAAGTTCGGTCATCTAATAAAAAAGACTAATTAAAAAAAAAATTTATTCTTTATCAGACTCTTTTAATTAAAAACGTTAATTTCTATTAAGACAATTATTCGAGAATTTTTTCACCTGTTTATCAAATTCATCATTAGGTTCATGTACTGGAATTGGAGTTCTAGCACGCTGTTGTCTTTCTGCTTTTTTCTGTGCATCTTCTTCTTTTGGCTCTAAACGTGTAGACCTTTTGTATGTTATTGGTTCATTTGGTGTTAACACAATTGGAAGAATTGGTTCAGAAGGTTGGTATCGTGATCTAGTTTTGGCTGTAGCAGATTCGACCATCTGATTTAAAGGAATAAAGGTTTAATTGTATTAAATATTTAAAAACCAGTAATTCATGCCGAATTTTCCTTTCATTTAAAATTTTTTTATAAATTTGGCGTTTTGTTTCAAATTCTCTGTATTTAAATGTTGGTCTCATATTTACAGAATATAATTACCGTTTAAAATTAATTTAAAATTTTCTAGTGACTAACTGAATTAGGATAATCCTTAAAGAGTAATTTATCTAAGGATGAAGGTGGTCTAATAAAAAAATGGCCAAAAATCAAATTAAATCGATTGCCTTAACTAAAAAAATATTTATTTATAGTAATTCCTCTTAAAAGTAGAACGTTGTTTAAAAAACGTTCAATAATAAATATAATTTTGAAAATATTTCCATATGTTTTTTCTTAAATAACATTACAAATACATACTATTACAAAATCTTTTTTAAATTTAAACAAAGGAGAGTTACTCTGATTTATTAAATCCTTATATTAGACTATTTATTGTTTCTTTTGCTTTAAAGGAGTTTTAAAGGATAAGGAAAAATACAAAAATATTTACCTTAGCTACATCTTCTGCTGTTTTCTTCTTCATCTCTTCGGTTGCCTTCTTCTTTGCTTTAACCTTTTCTGCTTCCTCTTCCAATTTCTTTTTTCTCTTTTCCTCTTCTTCTTTCATCTTTTTCCTTTTATTTTCTTCTTCTTTTCTCTTATTTTCTTCTTCCTTCTTTTTCTTTTCTTCAATTTCTTCCTTTGAAGGTGCTTGTATTATTTTTGTCTGTTCTCCAATTTTGGCTTTAGCTTCTGTCATTGATTGAACAACGGCCTTTTTGGCAAAATCAGTCATTGGCTTTGTTTGTCCTGTCAAATGTCTAGCAGATTCGTCTGTACGCCATTCTTTTAAATTTTGTTCCCGTACATAAGTTTCTTCACGGCTTATTTTTTTATTTCCATCAGGTCCCAATTCTTCCGAAACTTTTGGTGTTTTTATTTCAATCTTTTCATCAATATCTAAAATTTCTTCAGGTTCTTCTATTGTTTCCTCATTTTGTTGTATTGGTTGTAAAATAACTAATTCTGGCTCTTTTTTATTTTCTTCTTCTTTCAATACTTTAATTAAATTTTCATCACCAATATTTACACTTTCAGCAGTTTCACCAGAGGATAACGAAGTAGAAGAACGATAGGAACGAGAAATACTCTTAAAAAGAATTTTAATTAAAATTATTAAATAACCATTATCTATTAAATATTTAAATATTTCCCCTCAACTTACCCTATCATCCAAAGA
Organism: Meloidogyne exigua; assembly: GCA_018905775.1. Classification (NCBI taxonomy): domain Eukaryota; kingdom Metazoa; phylum Nematoda; class Chromadorea; order Rhabditida; family Meloidogynidae; genus Meloidogyne; species Meloidogyne exigua. Next base: position 1,724,043 of record JAGUQR010000011.1, read on the forward strand.
TCTACTTCTAGTATAGCTTCTTCCATCATCACTAATTTCTTCATCTTCTTCATCAAAAGAACTTCCAGATGTATAAGTTTCACTTGAATAAGTACCACTTGTCGTGCTATATTCTTCCTCGTCTGATGGACGCATAGCTGCTTGTTGGACTAAAGTAAAACCAACTTCTACATCATCTCCAATGCCTGAGCCTTTATATTATTGATTTATATTTATTTTGTTTAAAATCTAAATTTACAATTACCAGTTCCTTCATCAGAATAAGATTGCCCAGAAGTTCCCCAAGAATCACTCATTCCATCATAGCTAATAGATGCTGTAAATACTGGAGGTGGTAGAGCATTTGCTTCTGACAATCTTTCAGCTACTTTTTCTCTCCTTTCAAAAGGCAATTCAAAATCAGATTCGTAACCAGAGAGTTGCAAAGTTCGGCAAACTGTTGCTTCATCAACATCCCAATCTGATTCCCATTCTTATATTATTTTAAAATTAAATTTATTATTCCTTCATCTACCTTCTTCATCACTATATTCCTCATCTTCATCAGAAAATTCTTCATCTGAATAATCTTCATCAGAATAGCTTTCACTTCCTTCACCATCAGGAGCTTCCAATTTTAAGGTCATTTGAGTATTAATTTCATTATTCTTATTATCTGTCTTATTTTCATTCTCAATAACTTCCTCTGATGATTTTTCACTTTCTTCTGGCTCTTGCATTGAAGGGAAAGTTACCAATAACAAAGGAGGAGGTATTGGACGTAATTCTGTATTTGAATCTAATTAAATTAATTTAAACATTAAAAGAAAGAATTTTTAAAAAATTTAGAATAATTAATTTAAAACAAAATAAATTAAATTTCCAAAAAAATTAAAAACTAAATCTTTCAATTGATCAAAAAAAATATTGAGAAGAATAGCTAAAAAACAGAGATCAAACATTTGAAAAAGTTTTACGATCATGAAGAATAAATAAAAGCAAAGAAAAAAGTTTTTGTCTCCAATAAGCACATTTAGCTTATTTCAAGTTTAATTTTGTTCTTTAATAAAGTTTTATTTTTTCTTGATAAACACCTGACACATTAAAGAATTATTTGGTAATATTTTGCTTTTGTTTTTAAATAAAATATATTTATTAAAATATTTTAAAAACAATTGTTCTATTAAATAGAATTCTGTCTTCAGTCTAAAATAAATTTAAAGGTTTTTTGTGATAATGAAAGAAATAAATTAATAGAATATATTTGAATATTTAATATGCATAAATATACATATGTAGAAGAGAATGAAAAATATTAAAAATTAATATTTAAATTTTTATTTTAAAATAAATAAATATTTTTTTACCTTTAATATTTTTACTATTTAATTCATTTAATAAATTTTGTATTTTTTGTGTTACTCTTCCTTCATTTGGTTGTTCTTCTCCTATTTGCTTTGTTTTTTTATTATTTTTTTCGAATTTATTTTCTTTTTCATTTTTTAAATTATTTTGTTGTTGTTGATTTACTTAAATTAAAATATTTTTTAAAATATAAAAAATTTAATATTTTTTATTTTAAAAATATTCACCTCTTTCATATCCATTATTTTTATTATTTAAAGGTGAAATTGATGAACTAGTATTTATTTGAGAAGAAATATTAAATTTGTTGTAATTACTAATTTAAATAAAATTAATTATTTTATTTATTTATTTACCTTTCTATTTTATTAATAAATTCTTTAACTCCTAAACATTTATTTGAAATATCTGAACCAATTCTTGGCCTTATATTATTTGAATAAATATTTAAATTTCCTCCTCCATAAGATATTCCAGAAGCATAACTAGCACTTCTTTTAGGTATTCCATAATTAATTTTTGAAGAATTAAATAATAATGATGATGTAGGTTTAATAGAAGAATAAAAATTAGAAGAAGAATTAGTAGATGGGATATATCTTGGACTACTACTTCCTGGCCTTTTATTAATAAATATAGAGGAATTAAAAATAAAACAATTATATAGTACCTTGTATTTAAATAATTAGTATTGGAATATGCTGGAGAATATTCTCTTTGATATGAAGAAGCACGATAATTCCCATTTCCTTTACTATTATTATAACGAGAAGAAGAATAACTCATTTTAATAAAAATAATTTAATTAAGGTTTAATCAATTTAATTTTATTTACTTAATATAAAATATTTAATTTTAATTAATAATAATTAAATTAATTCTTTTTTAATTAAATAAATAAATAAATAAATATTATTTATTTAAAAATAAATTTAAAAATAAGGATAATTATTTTCTATTTATTTATTAGCTCTTGGCCATTTTATTATTAGAAAATAGATTGAATGTGTGACAAGATGTGGGCAGCTGGCGGATATCCGGGGAAGGAGTTTAATTGTTAATATAAAATAAATAATCAATAAATAAATTCCCGGAAATTAAAAACTATTTAGGCCTATGATTTAAAGAATTAAAAAAAAGGTTTAGAAATTGATTAAATAATCTTTGTTTAATCATCTTCTAAATGAAAGTTAAAAACTTAACACGTTGAGAGGTTAAATTTCTTTCTATTTATTCACCAATGTAAATAAATAAATAATTAGCACCCCTGCGCAGTCTCTGGAAGAATCTTAAGAAATAAAACTTTTCATTCTTTTCAAACATATTTATAAAACAAAACAAAAAAAAATAGTTAAATAAAAAATGTTAACATTAAAAGTAGAAGTAATTTTAAATTTCTAGAATAATAAATAAGAAAACTTTATTCAGAAAATTAAAAAATAAACAATTTTTTAGTAAATTCAAATAAGAGATATTTATTTAAAAAAAAGTCAACTAATTAAAAGATTATGATTAAAATCAATCATGTGCAGGGATGGCCGAGCGGTCTAAGGCGCCAGACTCAAGTAAATCTTGCCCAAGTTCGGGCATTCTGGTGGGCGTATGCCCGCGTGGGTTCGAATCCCACTTCCTGCAAAGGTTTTTTATATCTAAAATATTTTTTAAAATATTAAAAAATAGTTGAGTTAATTTTTAAATATTTATTATTTTAGTTACATAATATACTAATTAATTAATTTTTAAATTTATTTATATTAATTTGAGACATTGCTGTCCTTAAGATAATTTGTTTTAATTCTTCCAAAGTTTTTTTTTAATTATCATATCATTTATTATTCATTGCATAATATTTTTTTTATTTTTTAAAATTAAATGATTCATTATTTTTGTTATTATTGTGAGATTGGTTTTTTTTAAAGTTTTCTTTTTCAGTGTTATTTTAGAAAATTAATAAATAAAATAAAAACAATCTAATTATATTTTTTAATTAAAAAATGTCATATTAAATAGTAATATTGTTTTATTTTACTGATTATTCTATTAATTTCATAACTAATTTTTTACCTTAAAAAAATAAATAAAATTGTTAATTAATTTAAAGCAAAATAACCTTCCTATAAATAAATATTTTATACACTTTTAAGGAATTTCTTTTAATTTTCCAATTTTTCTTTTGCTTTATTTAATTCTAATTAAAATTAATAAATATCATAATTATTATTTTTATTATTTTTAGAGTATTAATTTTAATCACTAAATAAGTAATATTTCCTCAACCTAGGAATTTACTTCTTTCAGACAAAAATAAGAGTTTATTTTATTTATTATAAAATATATCTTTTTTTCTACATATAAATTAAACAAATAAAAAAAAAACATTTATTTATTTTTATATCCGTTATTATTATTATTATTTTTTATTGTTTTGTACATTTATATCTTTTCTTCCAAAATCATTGTTATTTTGTGGGTATCATCTATATCTGCTGCTGTTCATTTGTTTCTACTTATTCTTCTAACCTGTCCGATCGATTATTGGTTGCCTAACATAAAAAATGTGTGAGCTAAAAAATTGAAAGAAAAGCAAAGGTAAAAAATAAAAGAAAAAGCTAACAACTGCTTTTACCTAAAACAATTTTATTTCTTTCTTTTTTTACTATTTAGCGTGTGGCAGAAAAAGAAGAGAAGGAAAACCGTTAAAAATAAGAATATAAAATCCAATTAATTTTATGCGCAAAACTATTTAAATTAATTAATTTAATTTAAATGTTTATATTACTTTAAAATTAATTTTTAAATCCTTTACTCCCGAAGCCATAAATAAAATCCTAAAAATAATATTTCTCTTTTCCCCTCCTTTTATAATTAAAAAAATTTATTTATTTGCCTCTTAACATTTTTTTTATTTGATCTCCTTTTTTTTTTTTTTCAATTTTATTCCTAAAATATTCTAACAATTTCAATTAGATAAATTTTATATATTCTCGTATTTGAAGAATTCTTTTTTCTTCTATTTTTGTCCTTTTCCACATCATTGATCCCCCCTTTTTTTATTTTTTACTTTTTACTTTTAGAAGAGACTAACTTTTGCAAAATCTTTTTTGTCAATCAGAGTTCCTTTTTCTCTTCCATTTATTTTATTTTATTTTTACTATTTCTCCTTTTCCTTTTTTTATTGCGCATCAAACACCTTTAAAGAGAAGAAAGGTAAAATATATAGGGAATTTCTTTGTTTTAATATCTACTAAATTTTATTTTTACTTTATTTTAAAAATAAGTGGATATATATTCTAATAAATAAATAAATATCCTTTTTTTTTATTTAATTAGTTTTTTCTTTTTAATTTTTAAAAACATTTTATTCTTGAGAAACAATTAAATAAATTAATTTTAAAAGAATAATTTAAATAAAAGGTTTTTTAAGGAAAAAGAATTATTTTTTAATTTTTATTTAATTTATTAATTGTAGTAGTAATAAATATAAAATAAATAAATAAATATTTTTATTTTTCTTCTCTACCCCCCAATATGCATTTATGTTAAAGTAAATTAAATAAAAAAACATTTCACGCGTTAATTGACTAAATTAGCAATATTTACTACAAAAGAATATTTACAAAAATTAATCAATCAATTATTTACCTAAAAAATAATTAAATTAATATTTCTTTTTAAATTAAAAAATTCCCATATTCTTAATTAATTTTAGGTACTTTCTTTTTTATTTATTACAAAATTAATTTAATAAATTTAATCGAATTATTTTAAATTATTTTTAAAAACTTTTTCCTATTTCCAAATTAAAAACAAGGAAAAAATTCCATAAATTCCAATTTTCTTATTCATTTTTTTTGTTTCTTTACACAATATTTTAATTTTCTTTTTCTTTTTCTTTTAATTTTATTTTTTTAATTTAATTGTGTTCTTAAAAATTATTTTTAAAATTATTTATTTCTCCAAAAATATTAAAAAAAGAATTTTTTCTTTTATTTATTTTTACTTTTTTTTTAATTCCGCAACTCAAATAATCACCAAGACTGGATTTTTATTTTTATTTACTCTTCAAGAATTCTTATCTAAATAGCTGTATGTAGCTAGTTTTTAATGAACACACAAAAATAAAATAAAAGAAAATATTTATTTATTTGTAAAATTAATTTTATTTATTCTAACCCTTATTTAAAATATTATTTTTATTTTTATATTTTAAGCCTTCTTTTTTTCCCTTTCTTTCCGGCCTTGATCGATTGAGACACATTTCCTCTTTTTTCTTAAATAATTCCAAACATTCCTTTAGACATATCCTTTACTTTATTTATATATTCTTTACTATTCTATTATTATTATTTAGTAAAAAAATTGTGACATAATTGTGCTTGATCTCTCTTTTGGCCATTTGTCAGATTTTCTTTTATATTTCCTTAAATTTATTTTTTTTTGAAATTAAAAAACCTTAAATATATGTACATACTCTCTTATATCTATATTTAGTTATTTATTCAATAGAAATCCAGTTATTTTTTATTTAAATTTATTAGTCCTTTTTTTGTTTAAAATAAATTAATTTTAATTATTTAATTATAAATAATATTTAAAGTTTTTTGTTTAAATAAATAATCAATTATTTTTTATTTTTTATTCTTTTTTGACAATAAATAAATATTAAGAAAATATCAGAGCTCATGAACAAATCAGTTAATGATTGGCCAATGCCAAAAGGAATATATATAATCTAAGAACTCTTTAAATATATTTATTTACACATGTGACGTTAGTAAAATAAAATAAAAGATTTTTTTTATTATTTTGTTATTTAAAAAAAGAAGAAGAAAAAAAGTACGAAAACCCAAAAAGCAGCTGCGAATAAAAAAAATTATATTTTTTATTTTATTTAATCTTTTTTGATTCATTTGTTCAAAATATTTAATAAAATTAATTACTTTCTTTATATATTTCTTTTTTATTTTTACTTGATTTTTATTTAAATAATATGTATTTTTTATTTAATTTTTTAAAAATAATTATTTTTATTTATTTTAAAGGTTATATATTAATTTCTCTTTATATTTTTAATTAATTAAATGACAGCAACAAAAAATGGAACATCTTCACCTGATTCTCAGGAACAAATTAAGTAAAAGAATTTTTAATTAAATTATTCTTTAATTTAATTTCCCTTTTTTTAGCTGTGGAATTCAATTTGTTAATGATATTGACCCTTTCCGTTGTTCTTCTTCAACCAATGCAGGTCTTCATAGAGAACCAATAAAACCAATTAAATGTAATTTACAACTACATATATCAATATCTGAACAATTACCTGAATTAATACGTTTACTTAGAGCACCACATAAGGTTAAAATTACAAAGGATTTAATTTTATTTTTAATTTTAATTATTTAGAGTGGAGATTGTTGTCTTCAAGTTCATTCTAGTGGAGGTAAAGGTGGAGATGAATTTGCTTCTTATTTGGACTCTGAATTAACTCTCAGTGAACAAACTGAAGAATTAGAAATGCTACAAATTGAACCGTAAGTTTTAATTAATTAAATAATTATTTATTTTTATTTAAACATTATTTATATATTATAATTTATTTTAAAAAATATTTCTTTCTTTCTCTCTTCACTTTTAATAATTAGTTAAATATATGTATATATATATATTTGTCTACATATCTACAAAAGCCGGAACTAAAAAAATTCAATTAAAATATATCTGAACATAAAAGGAAAATTCACATAAATATATATACATATAATTATTTATTTTTATTTAAATAATTAATAGTAGAGTTTATTTTTAATTAAAGGAATTAATTTATATTTATTTTTAATTGTTCTAAATTTAAATCTCTAACGTTAATATTATTTTTTCTTTTTTTTGTTTTTAATTTTTATAGTATATTTTTGTGACTTTTTTTTTAAATATATATATATACGTGTGTTTGTGTGTGTTTGTGTGTGTTTACTCAACTAATGGATTTATATAAATCTTCAAACAATAGCGGAGTTTTGTGTCCGTTTATTTTGTGTGGTCTACTAAATATAAAATATTCTTTTTGGCATTGAATAGAGAAAAAAAAAGGATAAAATAAACAGCTTCTTAATTTTATTAATTTTCTCTCACATTACAATAATAAATAATTAACAAACCTTTTTAATTAATTTTATTTTATTTAATTATAAATATATTAGAATATTATTTTAATATACTAGAGACTTTATATTGAACTTTAATTCATTTATTTATTTTTATAAATTATTTTCTTCCCTTAAATAATTTATTTTAATTATTAACTGTCTTCTTCTTTTAATTAATTAATTTTATTTATTTATTTTGTTCTTCTTAATTAATTAATTTCTTTAATCACAAACAAATCCTTGTTTTATAACTTTAAACCTGTCTCATCTATTCAATTCTTCCACTACTACTCACCTTATTTTTCATCAAAACACTTGTATTATTTTCTACAGAATTTTTAAGTATATTTTTTACAAAAACATTTTTAGTACCACTTCTAAATAAATAATATTTTTACTCCTTTATTCCCTCTTATTAAATACAGAACAATTTCTTAAAATATTCTTTTTTTTTTTTAATAAATCTCTTTTTAACAATATTTTTCATATAAGGAGATGGCAGTGAATTATTAGGTGCTTTTATGTAAAGAAAGTAAATATAAGTGACTGACCTGTTTTTTTTTTATTTAAAAAATTCTTATTTTTTTTCTCGTCAAAAGCGCGAAAATAATTTTTATATTTTTTAAAAAAATTTATTAAACTTTTTTTCTTAGTTTTAAATTCAAAAGTATTACCATAATAATTTATATATTAATATAAATATAACATTAACTAGTTGTTAGTTGTGTAAAAAGAAATAAACTTGATCTTCAAGTTAAAATAATATTATTAGTCCTCTTTTTATATTTACTAAATAATTATTTTAAGTAAATGTTTTTAAATAATTAATTAAAGTTGGACTTTATTTTTAATTACTAATAAAGTTATAATAATGACAATATTTATTAAGGTTCTTTTTTGTTTTATATTGCCTCACTTTCCACAAGTTGATGCTACAATAAACCTATATTTAATATTTACATAACTTGAGCAACAACTAGTGGATATTGGCTACATAACAGAAAGAATTCATTAACATATACTTTGCCTTATATTTCTCTTTATCGTTCCAAGTCCAATTTATTCCATTCTATTTTGTACAAGTTCCTTTCATATATTTAGATATTTTATTTTACCTCTGTTTTAATAATTAAATTCATATAGAATTCATCTGCTTTTGTCTTCTTTAATTTTGTATTTAATCAGCTCCTTAGTTGACTATCCTGTAAACCTCAAAATATTTTTTTTAATTATAATTCTATTTTTATTTTATTTTAATATTTTTATTTATTTACAGTGTCTATGGATAATTTTGTTTGACTTTATTTATTTTGTCCAGCTTTACTCAATTCTCTTTTTTCTTTATTTTTTCTAATTCCATTTCTCCGAAGAGTAACTATTTGTCACTTTAATATTAAATTATACTTACATATTTATTTATTCTCTTTTTCTTTCCTTTTATGGTCAGAGACTGGCCAATATCCTTTATATTTATTTTTTTTTGGATTGCGCAGCCGATCCAAGAAAAAAAAGATTCTTTTTATTATTTGTTTAGTAGTAAAATAATTAAGTAGATTGGTTGGTACTAAATATATTCTCTAAATTATAATTATATTATTTATATATTTTATTTTTAATAAAAGATAGGGAAATACTTCTTTTAATTAATTATTTTCTTACCCAAATATTAGTATTAGAATTTTAATTTTTCCCCTCATTTATCCTTTTTTAAATTAAATAAAATAAAAATGAGGTTATATTTTTAGATTTCTTTATTTAAAATAATTCTTTTCTTTTAACTTCTTTTTTCCTCATAAAAACTTTTGACGATATTCTACGCAAAGGACGGCAACCACACCAACAATTCTTCAACTTTTTTTCATAACTTCCAATGCCCTTCATAATTCTTCTTTCTTTTTTTCTTTTAAAATTCTTTTTTAAAATGCCTCTGTCAATTTCTGATTTTATTTATTTCTTTCTTTTTTCCTTTAAAAATATTTTAATATATTCACAGTGGATATATATATTTTTAGCCTTTCTTCTTTTCCACTCATATCTTTATAACATGATTTAACATAAAACATTTTACGTAATTTTAATTTTTTAATTTATTTTTATTACCTTTAATGACATTAAATAAAGTTTAATATTATTAAATTAATTTTTAAAGATTTTCTTTTTAATTTCTTCTCTTCTACAAAATAATTTTTATTAAATATATTACCTATTACTTTTCTAAATATTTTCCTTATCATTTAAATGTACTAAAAATATCCTTCCTTTTTTTATAAAATAACCTTTTATTTATTTTAAAATATTTTTATTTAAAATATTTTCTTCTTTTTAAATTCCTTTTTAATTATTTTTATTTATTTTTTTTCTCGTCTTTTTGCAAAAGTTTAGTTGCAAAATTGTAGACAACTACCCCTTCCTTTCATTTCCTCTTATCTGGAAAATAAGTGAAAAGACGAAGGAGATAACAACCAAATAAATAAATAAAGTAGTATAATAGAGTAAGAAGGAAAAAGAGAGGGAAAATAAGAGGAAATTTCGGCGACTAAATTCCACAACTGTGAATCAACTAACAACAACTTTCAGCTCCTAAAAGCGCAAATTCCTTTCAATTACAAAATATATTAATAAAAATAAAAATATTTAAGCATTGCGCGATACAAAATTAAAAAAAAAGATTTTTTTAATATTAAATGCCTTTTGCCTTTTTAAAATTTTTATTTTTTAGTCTTCATTCTTAAAATATATTTTATTTAATTATCTTAATTGGCAGCATTTAATTTATTGGACCCTTTTTTCTCTTTTAAATCCTCATAAATTTGTGAGGAGAAAAAAACAACTCTTTTCTTTATAGTATTTAAATTTATTTATTTTAACCTTTTTTTGCCCAATAATTTGTTGGGGTAAAATAAATAAATGGCTGCAATTTCTTCTTCTCTTCAAAATCATCATTTATTTGAAAAATCAGAATTACAACCTTCTTCTCATTATGAACTAGAAAAACCATCTTTTAAGTCAAATAATCAACATTTTAGAATTTCAAATAATTATTTTCAAAATTCAAAATTAGAGAAATTAAGATATATTGATGAAGAATTAATTGAAGGAAATGGAAGAATTGATGTTAATGGAAATGAATATAAAAATATTAAAAAATTAAATATTTTTAATGAAAAAGAAGAGAAAATAAAAATATCAGAATATTCTGATTTTAATAAAAATATTTATTCTTCAGAAAATCAACTTGAAAAATTAAATGAAAGAGAAATAATATTAATAGAAAAAATAAATAAAAATATTAATATTGAAAATAATTTAATAATTGAAGAAAAAAGAAAAATAAGAAGGAAAAAAAGAAATAATATTAATGAACAATTATTATTTAAATTAAATGATAATAATAATAATAATGATGATTTTGGGTATTTTAATTATTCTTTTTTAATCTTTCTTTACTCATTTAATTAATATTTCTTTAAATTAAAAAAAATAATATTTAAAAATTAATTTTAAAAGGGTACACACAACTTTATTATTACGTCAACAACCTTCATTAAGAGTTAAAGCAATAATTGATAAATTACTTTATACATCTGGTCGAGACCAAAGAGGAGCATTATTTACATTAAAAAGTCTTTTCCAAGAAGATAAAGATTTAGTCCATGCTTTTGTACAAAATGGAGGTCTTGAAGCACTTGTTAAATTGGTAAGAAATTAGAAAAGGTCGGTTAATTTTTTAATTAATTAAAGGGGCGTGGAAGTGACCAAAACCATCAAAATCATATTTTGAGAGCTCTTGGTCAATTAATGCTTTATGTTGATGGAATGAATGGTGTAATTGCTCATAACGATACAATTTGTTGGTTATACGAATTATTGGATTCTCCAGTAAGTTTTTTAACTTTTAATTAATTAATTTTTGTTTTGAATTTTCCTTATTTAAATAAATAAATATTTATTTTTACAATAATGAATGAATCTCCTTTTGAATTTTTAAAAATTAATTATATTTATCTTTATTTATTTTTACTTTTTTTTTTTTATTAAAAGACCTTTTTTTAGTTAATTTAAAAATATTTTTCCAAAAAAAAATAAAATTTTAAAAATATGTAAATTATGCCAATTTAGAGGATTTTTGAATTTAAAAAATAAAATGTTGCCCAAAAAATTCAAAAGGACTATTTTTTATTTTTTTGTGTTTTTTAATTTTTTATTGCTTTTATTTATTTAAAAAATTCCTTTTTTGCTTTATTTTTTAAGTTTTAGCTATTTTATAAACTTTTAGCTCTATGACAAACAAAACTTTCGATCATTGAGTACTCCACATATTTCTTGGGTTTGTTGTTTTTTATTCTTTGCTGTTTATTTTTTGGTTTCATTTTTGTTGCCTTTCCTTTTTTAATTAATTAATTTAAATATTTTTAAAATTTATTTCAATATTCTTTTTAGTATCGTCTTGTTGTCAAAACAGCATTAAAGTTACTTTTAGTTTTTGTTGAATATACAGAGCCTAATTCTCTTCTTTTCCTTGCTGCTATTTCTAAAGTGGAGAGAACAAAAAGTTCTAATAAATATTTCTTTTAATTTTTATTATTTACTTTTAAGATCAACCAGATTGGTGTAGCCTTATGAGAATTTTAAAAGATGTCCAAGCGAGTGATCATGAAACTTTGGTATTTGGAATGACTGTTATAAATAAAACTTTACATGGAGTTCCTGATCAGGTTTTTATTTATTTATTTCATAACTTTTAATTATTAAAGGACACTTATTTTGATGCAATTGAAGCTCTTGAAAGTCAAGGAATGAATGATTCTTTAATTTTACTTTGTAAATTAAATAATGGACAATTGAGTCAACAATGTGCTTTATATGAACAAGAATTAAAAAGAGAAGATGCTGCAATTGAAAGCGATACATCTTCCCTTGGTGGTGGTGGAGGGACAACACAAAATGGAGGAGGAATACATCATAGTGTGGTTAAAATGAGGTAATTAATTAATTTATTAAAATATTTTAAAATTTATTTAAGAATCAATGGAAATTCTATTGCAACCGATCGTCGTAATCAAATGCGAAAAAAACAATTAGAACATGAAGAAATGATGATTAGACAGCAACAACAAAATGCAAAGAAATTATTTAATAAAATAGAAGAACAACAACAAAAAATACAGGAAACTCCAAAACAACAACAACCACAATTATTAACTAATGGATTAACAATTCAAAAACAACAGCAACAACAGGTGCAAGAACCTTCAAAACAACGATTGGAAATGAATGCAACATTGGACGAAATGGCTGATAAATTCCAACAAAGTTTAAATATTGAAGCTAAAAGGCAAATAAAACCTGAAAAGTTGGAATTAGAAAAAGAAAATATTGATGAGGTAAATAAGGGGAAAGGGAAAGTTTTTAAAATATAATAAAATATATTTTTCAAAACTTAAGCCATCTACTCCTCCAGAGGAAATTAAACAATCTCTTCCTCCTCCTCAAGTGAAGGCACCACCTCCAATGATACCAACAAATATTTTTTCTCCTACTGAACACAAAAGTATGGATTTCCCTGAACCTCCACAAGTAAAGGAATTAACACCTCCACCACCTGAACCTTCCAAACCTAAAAAAGTAATTTTCTTTTTCTTTATTTTCTCAATTTATTTAAAGGTAATTATTGCTGATGATGATGATGCTAGTGGTGGTGGTGGTTTTGCTGCAATGCTTCAAAGACGAGCAAAGAAAATGGAAAGTGGATCAACTCTCAGAAAATTAATTGAACCTAAGGCTTCAGAATCTGAACAAAAATGGAAGGAAGCTGGTGAAAGACTTAAAGAAAAGCCTGTATTTTTAATTAAAAAATAATAATTTTTATAATTTATTTAAAGATGATAATTAATGATCTTGACTTCTCTGAATTTATTAGCGACTTTGAGCAGGACCCTCTTGTTTTAACTAAAATGGCTCAAATGGCACAAGATAGAGGATTATTGCCAGGCGGAGGAGGAGCCCCTCCCCCACCTCCACCACCTGGTTTGGAAATTATTTTCTTTAAAATTAATAATTTCTTCTAAACAGGAGGCGCACCTCCCCCACCTCCTCCATTAATGTCAGGAGGAGGAATTCCTCCACCACCTCCAATGGGAAGTAGTCTTCAAACTCCAGGTTCAGGAAATCGTTTACTTCGAGAACCTTCTCCTGGTCCTTCTTCTAAAAATTCATTACTTAAATTACATTGGAAAGAAGCACAACATGAAGCCCCTCCTGTTCCTGCTTTAAAAAGAAAAGGAACATTTTGGTCAAAAGTATCAGGACAACCAGCACAAATTGATACAACAAAATTAGCAAGACTTTTTGAACAAAAACCAAAAGAAGTTGTAGTTAAAGTATGTTAATTAAAAAGTTCTCTTAAAAATTTTTCTTTATAGAAAACAGGGACAGAATCAAAGCCACAAATGTTGCAAATATTATCAGTTAAACGTTCACAAGCTATTAATATTGGATTAACAAAATTACCTCCTGTTAATGTTATTCCAACTGCTATTAGAGTAAAAAAATTAATAAAAGTTTATTTAAATATTTTTCTTTTAGAAATTTGATGCAACAGTTCTAAATAAAGAAGGAATCGAGAAAATTCTTTCAACAATGATGCCTAGTTTAGAAGAAGTTGAAAGAATTAGAGAAGCACAAGCAGAACAACCAGAAACTCCACTTGGCCCTGCTGAACAATTTATGCTTTCTTTATCTGAAATTGATTGTTTATTGGAAAGGTTTTAATTAAAATAACTTTTATATATTTTTAAAAAAATTAAATCTTTTTTAATTAATTTATTTATTCTAAAGATTACGTTTATGGCTATTTATGTTAGATTATCAAAATGTAGAACAAGAGGTGGCTGATGCTTTAATGGAATGGAATAATGCAATGAAACAGGTATATAGAACTAAATTTAAATAAATAATTTATTTTATAAAGATTGAAGAATCAAAAACTTTCCGAGCTGCAATGGGAATGCTTTTAGCTATTGGAAATGCATTAAATGGAACAGATGTAAAAAGGATCCTTTTGTTTAAATAATTATTTTATTTTAAAGATTAAAGCCTTTCAATTGGATTATTTATCACGTGCTTCTGAAGTTAAAGATCCAGTACATAAATATCCGCTTACTCATCATTTAGCAGAATATATGATAGATCATTATACAGAAGGAAGTGATATGTATTCTGAATTGGGTTCTGTTTCAAGAAGTTCTAGGGTAAAAATAATTTTATTTTTGCTTTTTTTCATACTAAAAAATGAAGATTGAATTTAATTTTTTCCTTTATTTTACTAAAACTTTCCAAAATATTTATTCTTTTTAGTTGGATTTTGATTCTTTTTTTGATAATCTCAAGAAAATGGAACAAGATTGCAAAAATTGTTTTGATTATGTTGCCAAAATTTCTCAAAAAGACAATAATAGTTCAATGAAAAAGAAGGTTAATGATTTTCTTACTGAAGTAGCTGAACGCATTCACCGACTTAAACATGTTCAGAGAACTACTGCACACAGGTTTGTAATTAAAGACATTGTTTAGTGAAACTTTTTTGAATTAAAATAATATATAATATTTTTAAAATAAATGGTAAAAGGTTTAATATTTTTTAATTTCTAGATGGAATGCTTTTCTTCTTTATTTTGGGTATTCACCCAATGAAGTTAAAGATCAAAAACCTGTAAATGTTTTTAAAATGGTTATTGAATTTGCATTAGAATATCGAACTGCTAGAGATAAAATTTTACAAACACGTAAACGATTAGCTGAGAAACGTGAAAGAAATAAAACACGAGGAATGATGATTGGGGCAGCACAGAATGCCGCCGCTGCTGTTGGTGGTTTAACAAAGAGAAGAGGAGGAAAGGAAGGTGGGGGTGAATTAATGACTGATAAAGAGGTAAAGAAAATTATATTTTTTAATTCAAAGAATTTATTTTAATTTAGAGACACCAGGAAATGTCCCGTCTTTTAACTGGTGGTGGTGGATTATCTAATGGTGATGAAACTTTAACTCGTAAAAAATTGGGAACTAGAACAGCACAAAGGCCACCACCGATTAACAATTCCGAAGTAGGTGGTGGAGGTGATGATGATAATGATGAATTACTTGATGGAGTTGTTAGAACAGTAACTGCACAAACAGACTCACGTGAAGCAGGGAGGAGAAGGGCAAGGCTTTCACATAGAAAATCTCGTAAGTTATTAAATTGAAAAATGGGAGGGATTTTTAAAGAGAAATTAAAGCCAGTAACGAAAAAACATTAAAATGGGTTTTTAATTTTTCTATAGTTCGCCGTACTCGAACAATCCAACAAGAGCAATTAGTTGATTTAAACAATGTGGCCACAATGTTACATTAAGTTAATTAAATAAAAAGATTATTATGTGTTGTTATTAAATTTGCTCAAAATTAAAGGAAGGGATGATTATATGCATTAATAAAAGAATGTAAATATATTTTTCAATATTTTCTAGTCATAAAGATTATCAATAAGAGAAGAATGATGTTAAAAATTAACAAAAATCATCAACAAATAAGATTGTTTAAATCACAACCCTTTTTTTTAATCTAATTATTTTAACATTTAAATTTTTACTATTGTAATGTTAGTGCCTAAAAAGTTAAAAATTTATTCTAATAACTAGTTATAAAGAAGAAAAAATATTTTTAAATTTTTAGGGCACTGGCAATTCCTTTATTTTTTACACACAAAATTAGTTTTACATTTTTATTCAATTATTTTTCTGTCTCTTCCAAATTATTATCCCATGAAAATTACTGATTTTACAAATACAGGTCAAAACACTTCGAAATGTGCATTTTTTGTAAATGTAATGATTATGTTTAAATTTAATACTTTAAAATACTTTTTAAAATAATTACATAGTTGTTAAAAATAAAATTTAGAACATTTTGGTAAAACTTTACTAAATAAAGAAAAGAAGGATTAGTAATAAGGCTAATTCTTACCTTTCTACTTTTCTATTAAAAAATGTTCAAATAGAATACATATCGAAGGCAGAAAGAACAGAATTTCAGGAACTCGGGGCTGAAGGTAAGTTATCGGAACTCGGGGTTTAAGATAGCGCGCCGGAACTCGTGGTAGAATGAAGTATGTCGGAAATCGAGTTGGTATATGTATACAATATTTTGCAATTAATTTTAATTTATGTATTTATATTTATGTAATTTCCATTTTTATTAATAAGGCTAAAAATGTTTTTGATTTTTATTAAATGTAAATTCCATTTTTATTTCAATTAATTAAAATTGAAAATTTTTTAATTAGAAAAGTCAACGTTCTTCTTTCAGCACATTATATATCATTTTTTTTAAATCGCTTTTAGATATTTTTACATAATTTATTATCATAATGGATGATTTACTTGATAGTTTCGATGTTTCAGAAGAACAGCCAGCTCCGTCATCAATGAATGTTCTGGAGAAACGAAAACAAAATGAGGCCAGAGAGTTTACCCAAGGGTTATTGCAAAGTATGGTCGGTGGAGGCAAAAGAAGATCAGATGAAAGTGATGATGATGAGAATGAAGGTCCTTCTTCGTCTAAACAAGGTCTTTTTCATAAAATGTTGAGGAAACGTTTACATTAATTCTTAGCTGCGATTACAGTCAAAGAGGAAGTTGATGAAGCTGATGGTATTGATAGCTCGCTCTTACGAGGTCCTGCTATTCGGACTTATATGGTCAAATCTGAAAGCAATTGTACACATGAGGTTATTATCATTTTTATTGAAATGATTTATGTTTTAAAAATATTTTATTCGTTTGAAATAATTAAAATATTTTCTTAATTTTTTTTATAATTTCCGGTTGTTATTCCTGAAGATTTTGAATATACTGGTCTTCGAACAATAACTGGTGATCCTGCCAAAACTTATCAATTTAAATTGGACATGTTCCAGAAGCAAGCAATTACTTGTCTAGACAATAAGCATTCAGTACTTGTTTCTGCTCATACTTCTGCTGGTAAAACTGTTGTTGCTCTGTAAGCTTTTTTTTAATATTATCTCTTAGATATTGGAATTTACGTTTTTACATTATTTTTTGCAGTTATGCAATTGCGCTTGCTCTTCGGGATAAACAGCGTGTTATATACACATCTCCTATCAAAGCATTGAGTAATCAGAAATATCGTGAATTGACGGAAGAGTTTGAGGACGTTGGATTGGTTTGTTTTCCAAAATTTTTCCCTTTTAATTGAACATTTTTTGTTAAGCATCTAATTTCTATTTTTTTTCTATTTACAATTAGATGACTGGGGACGTAACATTAAATCCAAATGCCTCCTGTATTGTTATGACGACAGAAATTTTACGTTCGATGCTTTATAGAGGTTCAGAGATTACTCGTGAAATTGGTTGGGTTATTTTTGATGAAATCCATTACATGCGTGATAAAGGCTAGTTTTCAAATAGTGTATTCAAATTATTTTATTATTATAGAACGAGGAGTTGTTTGGGAGGAAACACTTATCCTAATGCAGGATACAACTCATTTTGTTTTTCTTTCTGCTACAATACCTAATGCCAAAGAATTTGCAAGTTAGTTTTTGTTTATATATTCTAGAATATTAATTAAATAAAATTAATTAGAATGGATTTGTTATTTACATCATCAACCATGTCATGTTGTTTATACAGACACTCGACCCGTTCCTCTACAACATTTAATTTTTCCTTGTGGTGCTGATGGATTATACGAAGTAGTTGATATAAAGGTATTTATAAGATATTTAACTTTTTTATTCAAGTTTTAGGGTAATTTCAAACAAGACAATTTTCAAAAAGCTATGAACTTTCTTGTTGATTCTCAACCGCTTGCTGATAATGTTGAAAATGCTACGGGTCCTCCAAGACGTAGTATTGCCGGTGGTGGTGGTGACCCAATAAACAAAAGTGTATTAAAAATTATTCGTACTATTCATGAGCGTGACATGCTTCCATGTATTATATTCTCGTTCAGTCGGAGAGAATGTGAAATGTATGCAACAAAGGTTAAACAAATGGATTTTAATACAGGTAAAGTTTAGCAACTTATCGGTTGTGTTTAATTATATTTTCATTCTTAGAAGAAGAGAAGAGAGCAGTCAGTTTAATTTTTGACAATGCTATTGATTTACTTGCTGATGAAGACAAAAAATTACCTCAAATCAAGAATGTTCTACCCTATTTGCTGCGAGGAATTGGTATTCACCATTCTGGTCAATTACCTATTATGAAGGAGATTGTGGAAATTCTGTTTGGTGAAGGCCTTATTAAGGTTTTTATTTTATTTGTTTCTGTCTATTTTTTTCTCTATGTTTAGACACTTTTTGCTACTGAAACATTTGCAATGGGTGTCAATATGCCAGCAAAGACTGTGCTTTTTACATCAGCTCGTAAATTTGATGGAACAATTCATCGTTGGATCAGTGGTGGGGAATATATTCAAATGAGTGGAAGAGCAGGAAGACGTGGGAAGGACGATCGTGGATTAGTTATTCTTATGTTAGATATACAAATGAGTGCTGATCAAGCCATGCATTTGCTTAAGGTTATCAGAATTTTTAAATTTAATTCTTGTGCTTGAATGACTTCGATAAGTTAATCTTATTATTTCCCTTATTGATCTATTTATATATTTAGTTTAATCTTTTTTCTAGTTTATATTTCCTTTATAGACTAATAATTATAAAAATAAAATTCAGGGTCACACCGATCCACTTAATTCACAATTTCGTCTTACTTACAATATGGTTCTTAATTTGTTTCGTGTTCCTGATATCAATCCACAATTTATGCTGGAGAAATCATTTTATCAATTTCAAAATTATGCTGCAATACCGAATCTCAGACAATGTTTTTTAAAAGATTTTATTAATACGCATATTTCAATTTTTAGCAATGCGTGAAAAACAAGTTTCACTTATGAATGCTCACGTTAGTCATGAAATGGAAGTTGAGGCTTATTATAATATTGAAAAACGTATTCAACAATTGCAACAATCGATTAAATCCAAAATTTTGAAACCTTCTAAGGTTGTCCCTTTTTTTCAACCTGGCCGTTTATTGAAGGTTTTTTACTTTTGTATTGGTTAAATTATTTGTTACATTTTAGATGAAACATTTTGATAAGGATTATGATTGGGCTGTTTTAATAAATTGGCGCAAAACACCAAACCCATTAGATCCAACTTCACCTGAACTTATTTACATTGTTGAAGTATTGCAATTATTAAGGAACCTAAGATATACATTTAATTTTTAGGTAGCCGTTTATGTGAGCAAAGAAAGTGAACGTCATTTGCCAAATCTTGCTCTACTTAGGCCTCCGGGTTTGCGTGAACAAGGTGTTATTTGTGTTATACCCTTTACTTTTGAATGTATAAATGCAATAAGCACAATTCGTCTGAAAGTTCCTCAAGAATTGAAGAGCAAAGATGCACGTGATGCATTAGGAATATCTTTAACGGTGAAAATATTAATTATGAGTTTTTTAACTTTTCTTTAAATGGCAACTTCAGACAAGTCTTTACTTATTCATTAAGTCTAGACCTCATTGAGTTGCAAAAGAGAAATTGGTACGTACAACGTTTCTCTATTACAAACGTTTATTAAAGAATAAATAAATACCTGACATGAAAATATTTTTATAAAATTTTAATATCCTTTTTTTATTTTTAGGAAACTAAAAAACGATTTGGAAATTTAATTCCTGAGCTTGATCCAATTGAACATATGGGAATATCTGATCCACAGGTAAAAAAGGAAATTGAATTGCTATTTACTCATGAGCAGAGGTATAAAGACCATCCTTTAAAGGTTTGTGTTTATTTTGTTAAGAACACTTTTAACTATTTCAAAATAACAAAAGACTTTCATATTTAATTTTCATTCATTTATTATTAGGGACGTAAAGACTTTGAGGATATATACAACGCATACATGCGCAAATTAAAATTAGATGAGGAATATAGAGAAGCAAAAACAAAATTTGAAAATAGTCGTAAATTATTGCAAATGGATGAATTACAATGCAGGAAGCGTGTACTTAGACGTCTTGGTTATGCAAGTGATGATGATACAATTACTGATAAGGTTAATTTTTTGCTTATTTAAAGTTATTTTTTAACTTAATGGGTGGAAATCCATTTATCATTGGCTTATCTATTAAATTAAGTTTTAATTTCCAGGGGCGTGTTGCCTGTGAATTAAGTTCAGCGGATGAATTATTATTAACAGAGATGTTATTTACTGGGGCATTTGCTTCGGTAGAACCCGAAGAAGCAGCAGCTTTGCTTTCTTGCTTTGTATTTGAGGAAAAGTCATCGGTTTTAAGGTTGCCTGAAAATCTTGGAAGTCATTTGCGAAATTTACAGGTTTTGTTTACTTATCATTTGTTAATGTTTTTTAATTATTTAATTTTAGAGTAACGCAAGGAGGATTGCAAAAGTTTGCATTGAATCAAAATTGGAATTGGATGAAGAAAAATATGTGGAGCAATTTAGCGCTGGAATGTTGGACGTTGTTTATAATTGGTGTCGTGGTTCTACATTTGCTCAAATTATGGAAAATACACAGCTATTTGAAGGTAAAATTAATTAATTAAATATAAATTGTTTGGGTAAAAATTATTTATTAATATTCTAGGAAGTATTATTCGATGTATGCGTCGTTTGGATGAACTTTTACATGAAATGATTGGTGCTGCAAGATCTTTACAAGATGATACGCTAGTGGAAAAGTTTGAGAAGGCTAGAAGTTTATTGAAACGTGATATAGTTTTTTCGGCATCACTTTATCTTTAAATATCAGTTGTTTTTCTATCATTAATAATATTTTTGTTCAGTATATGAATTTTTTATAATTAAATAAATCGTTCATTGTATTAATTCGGACTTCCTAATGCCCCTCCTGACATTACTGCCCATTGACGTTTATCTTTAGCTTCGTTTTCAATAATTTTTTCAAAAATGTGAGGCCAATCTACTTCTACTTGAGATAAATATTTTAAAAACTTTGGATTTGTCTCAGAATGTCCCAAAAGATCCAAATAACGTTGACGATATCCAATAACTATATCAAGGTGTTCTTCTAAAAGATAAAAATTAATTCCTTATATTTTTATTGTTATTGATAGTTAATGAAATTAAATATTAATTTTACCTTTACTTCCAGTGTTTTGCTTGTTTGAAGAATTTAATGCCAATTCTAATGCTCTAAATTTTAATTTAAATATTAAAATTTAAAGAGAGAAGAAATAAACCGTTCAAAACGGAAAACACTTAAATTAAGCATAATTGCACGAAAGGAATGTCCAGATTTAAGTAATGCTGTTTCTGCTTCACGTAATCTTCCACCAAATAAAGCTATTTGAAAACTTTGCATTTGAGAATTTGGTTGGGATCGTAGCTCTATTAATGAATTTACTTTTTCTACCTAATTCTTTAAAGAAAAAAATTATTTATTATTTATTTACTTCTTTTAATTGTCCATAACATATTTCTGCTATTGTAAATGTTTTTTCAGCAAGTGCTAATCCAGCAAGAATTGCCCATAAAAAATCTTCCTTTAAAAAATTTAATAATATTATTTTTTAGTTTTTTTAATTATATTTGGATATTTATTTACAAAAGTATTTTAAATAAAATATTATTTTAAAGAATTTACGTTAGTTGAAAAACAAATACGTAATGCTTTTTCCCATTGATGATGTTGAGTACATTGAATTCTATTAAATATTTATTTATTTATTTAAATATTATTTTATACATACAAAGCATTAATAATTGGAGGAACATAATAAACAAAAAGACTTCCATCTGTTCTTCTAATTGTAATTATATTTCCAACAAAACTAAAAAATAAATAATTTTATTTTCTATTTATTTATTACCTTAATATAGTAGATCCTTTAGTTAATTCTGAACTATCACCCAATTCAAATTTAGATAATGTTAACAAATCTTTGTCCATAAATTGTAATGTTGGAAGACAAACATAAAAAATTAAAATTAAAATATATTTATTTTATAAATAATTAACTAGCAATTTTTGATTGTCTTGTAATGCAGCCATTAAATTAGTTGAATTATTGGGTGTAAGACATGATAATAAAGAACCTTTTTTAAAAAATTAATTTTAATTTTTTCTTTAAATAAAATATTAAATAAATAATATTTCTATTTACCTATTTTTTGAATTCTTTCTGGAGCTCCATAACGATTTACTAATGCAATAAAACAATCCCCATTAATATCCAAAAATACTACACGTCGATCAACAATTCCACCACATTGATTAACACAAAGTTCAACAATATTTGACTAAATATTTATTTAAAATTAAATTAATTTAATTTCACTTGATGCTGAATTTCTCCATCTCCAGCAACTCTTCCATTCTGTGGATCAAATAAATGAATTAATGAATGTTGTGCTCTATCTCTTAAAACAATTAGATCATTAGCAATGGCTAATGTTTGTTCATTGAATGGTTCACCAAAAGATAAAATTTTAATATTACAAAAAAGTTTTCCTTCATAATTAAATATTTGTAAAGAAATTAAATCAACAATTAAAAAACATCTAATTTATTTAAATTAAATTAATTAAAAAGAGAAAATATTTAATTATTACTTTTCACATAAACGAATTAAAGAAACTAAACCAGATCCTTCATGTAAATCAATAACTATTGGAGTATTCCAATTCTTTGAACTAAAGAAAAATATTTAATTAATTATTTATTAAAAATAAACCTAAAAATATAGCATTGTTTAGAAGTAGCTACAATAAGAAAATTAAAGCCAATTTCCATTCGAATAATTCTGTCCTTTGTTTCTAATCTTTCACGAATAATTTCAGAGGTTAAATCTCGAATATTAATTGTTCTTCTATTTATTTGAATTGCCTCAATTTGTTCCCAAATAATACGTCTATATTTTAAATAAAAGGAAAAGGAATTAATTTTAGATTATTTTAATTACTTTTCAATAATATGTCCATGTAATAATTGTCCATTACCACAACCTCCAATTAACTAAAATTTAAATTTTATTTTCAAAAAATTAAATAAAATAAAAGGACTTGTAAACAATCAGACGACCAACTCAGACAAAGAACTGACCCACAATTTGGTCTTTCCATTGAATGTGACCACTTTAAAAAATTAGAATAAAAGGTATTAAATAATATCCATTAAATACCCCAGACCGGTCACAAAGCCTTAATAAATTAAAAGAACCAACAGCAAACATTTCCCCATTATGACTCCATGAAACTGAAGAAATTGGAAAATTATAAGCAGAAGAAGACCATAATGGACGTCCTTAAAGATTAAAATTATTAAAAGAAATAAACTTGTTTACCTTGACAATTCCATAATCTATAACGACAATCCTCTCCTCCAGTCAAAATCTAATTTAGTAAAAATGAAATAAAACAAAGAAAAATATAATTAAAATACCTGATCATTAACAGAACTCCAACTTAAACAAGTAACTAATCCAGAATGTGCCTTCCATTTTATTGGGGAAATCTATTTATTTTATTTAATTTAATAAAAATATTAAATTAAACTTGAATTAATTAATAAATAATTTAAATTAAATAATCTCTTCATTTCTACCTGTAAATTTAATTGTTTAATAAAACATTCATCTCCCGAGCAATATACCAATTTTGTACTGTCTCCATTCCAATCAAGTGAATAAACAGGTTTTCCAATCTGTGCAATAACAGAACGAAGCATTCCATTTCTAGACCATATTTTAACATAACCATCTTCTCCACCTTTTTAATTAATTTAATTTAAATAATTTAAATTAACATACAACTAGCAAATCCTCCTGCACCCCCAGGTTCTGTATTATTCCAACGTGCAATAATTGTAGCCCCGTAATGTGCATCAACAATTCGTTCTAATTTTCCATTTAAATTTAAAAGATAAATTTTACCTTAATTAATTTTAAAAAAATTAAATAAAAATAAAAATTTTTTTCCTTTTTACCATCTGAGGTTGTTAACAAAAATATTTCATTTCCAGTTCTTATACTAGTAGTGGAATGCCTTTCTTGTCTTTTTATATTTGATGATCTTAATATATTTGTTGTTTGTTTAGTATTTTCTTTTAAAGAAGAAGAAGAATAATTAGACATTTGAAGAGAAGTTGGAAATATTTTACTTAAAAATTATGTATTTAATTAAAAAAGGTCAAAATTTTTTAATTTAATTAATTTTATTTAATTAAAAATACTCTTTAAAATTTGTAGAAAAAGGCATAGATTCCATTTTTTCAGTTATCCAAAATTTAATTAAATGATCATTTGATGTAGAAATTGCTTCATCAGAATTTATCCAATCAACACCATTTATCCCTTCTGAATGAGATGATGAAGATTTTGATAATTTAATTTTAAGTCGCATTATTATTTTTTAAATATTATAAAAAGAAAATAAATACTATTTATTTATTATTTAAAATTGTTCCCATGGTAATGAACACAAAGAAGAGAAGAAAAAGAAAAAAAGAAAAAACAAAGTTTATTTTGAAAATTAAATAAAATAATTAGATTAATAATTTAAGCATTGTTATAGTCTAAAGAATTTATTTGCATTATATCCTTCTTCCTTTTTAAGGTACCAATTCCAATATATTTTTAAAAATATATTTTAAATTATTCTTGTTATATTTTTTATTTTATTTTTTTGTTTATAAGTAAATATTTCTTTTAATCAATATTAATTAAATAATGATAATTAACTTTCGTCTTATCTGTCTTTTAATTAATTATATTTGCTTTCTCTAAATCCAATTAAATAATTTATTTTTTTCCTTTAAGAGAGGGATAAATTTTCCTTTAATAATTTAAAGGAGAAATATCTTTATTTAAT
Organism: Meloidogyne exigua; assembly: GCA_018905775.1. Taxonomy (NCBI): domain Eukaryota; kingdom Metazoa; phylum Nematoda; class Chromadorea; order Rhabditida; family Meloidogynidae; genus Meloidogyne; species Meloidogyne exigua. Next base: position 1,749,456 of record JAGUQR010000011.1, read on the forward strand.
TTTATATACTTAATTATTTTTAAAAAATGGACAAATTTTCTAATTATATATCTTTAATGGATATTGAAAGAAAAGCATTGGAAATACTTCCTTTATCAATACGTGGTTATTATACAAGTGGAGCTGATGATGAAGAAACATTAAAAGAAAATCAGAAAGCATTTAAAAAGTATTTTTATATTTTATTTTTTTTAATTAATTAATTTTTTAGTTTTATTTTACGTCCATTTGTTCTAAGAAATGTTAGTAATTTAAGTACTTGTGTAAATATAGTTTTAAATAATACAAAGTTTGTTACTAAAGAATTTAATTTCCCTTATCCTATTGGAATTGCTCCAACGGCTTTTCAAAGAATGGCACATAATGATGGAGAAATAGCTACTGTTAAAGGCATAATTTAATTTAATTTAATTTAATTTAATTTAATTTAATTTAATTTAATTTAATTTAATTTAATTTAATTTAATTTAATTTAATTTAATTTAATTTAATTTAATTTAATTTAATTTAATTTAATTTAATTTAATTTAATTTAATTTAATTTAATTTAATTTAATTTAATTTAATTTAATTTAATTTAATTTAATTTAATTTAATTTAATTTAATTTAATTTAATTTAATTTAATTTAATTTAATTTAATTTAATTTAATTTAATTTAATTTAATTTAATTTAATTTAATTTAATTTAATTTAATTTAATTTAATTTAATTTAATTTAATTTAATTTAATTTAATTTAATTTAATTTAATTTAATTTAATTTAATTTAATTTAATTTAATTTAATTTAATTTAATTTAATTTAATTTAATTTAATTTAATTTAATTTAATTTAATTTAATTTAATTTAATTTAATTTAATTTAATTTAATTTAATTTAATTTAATTTAATTTAATTTAATTTAATTTAATTTAATTTAATTTAATTTAATTTAATTTAATTTAATTTAATTTAATTAAAGCTGCTAATGAAATGTTTGTTCCAATGATTTGTAGTACTTTATCAACAACTCCTTTAGAAGAAATAGCAAAAAATGCAGATATTAATACTAAAATCTGGTTTCAAGTAATTAAATTAAATTAATTAATTAGTAATTTAATTAAAGTTATATATTTATAAAAATCGTTTATTAACTGAAAGGCTTGTTCGTAGAGCTGAAAAGGCTGGATTTTCTGCATTAGTTTTAACAGTTGATGCCCCACATTTTGGTAGAAGAAGAGCTGATGAAAAGAATGAATTTAAATTACCTGAACATTTAAGGTTTTTTTTTAATTAATATTCTTAAATGTATTAATTTTATTTATTTTAAAATAACAAAACTTTCTATAATACAAATAAATAAATATATTTTAAAAAATAAAGAGTTGCAAACTTTGAAAAAGAATCAACATTTTCTGATAACGAAGGTGCTTCAGGTATTAATTTTTAGAAAAATGATTAAAAATTAATAAATTTAAAGGATTAACTAAATATGTAATTTCTAATTTTGATCAAACATTAAATTGGGAAGATCTTCGTTGGTTAGTAAATTTCAGTAAATTACCAGTTAGTTTACTTTATTATTATTATTTAAATTTAAATATATTTTTAAGGTAATAGTTAAAGGAATTATTAGAGCAGATGATGCACTTTTAGCTATTGAAACAGGAGCTGCTGCAATTATAGTAGAATAGTTGATATTTAATTACATATAAAATTAATTTTAGAAAATAATTTTAAATAATTTAAACCTAAAATTATTACAAATAAAAATAAATAAAAATATTTATTTAATTATTAAAGTCCGTTAAGAAATTATAAGACCAGGCATTTTTTTGCTGTTAATCATACTTCCAAGGAACCGATAGAGTCAAAATTTTTACCATCATTAGCTATTTTATAAATATTAGGATTCTGAAAGTTTTGAAGAGTTTATTGAAAAAATAAATTTTTTATAAATTTTTTTTCAAAAATGGGGCGTTAAGAAATTATAAGACCAAAATTTTAATCGGTGTTTTTTCTCTAAGATAATAAAATGCCACGGGGTACTAAATTGAATCAAAAAGAGCAAGCTCAAATACTTACTTTACGCGAAGAAGGATATACTGAACGCGCAATTGCAGCACGTGTTGGCCGGTCAAAAACAGCCATCCACCAATTTCTCCAAGTTGATCTATTTTTAAAAAATTTAGTATACTTTTGCTTAAATTCAAGGATCCTGAACATTATGGCACGTGCAAAAGACCTGGTCGTCGAAAGAAACTGAGCGAAAGAACGAAACGACGAATTTTGGCAGAGATAAGCAACTCAACAAAAGGTAGTCGCAGGGTCAAAATCGAGATGGGTCTTGATGCGTCGCATGTTACCGTGTGGAAAGCTATTAAAAATTCTCCGCACGTGCGGCGACAGCGAATGAAGAAACGGCCAAAACTAACTATAGAACACAAAGAAGCTAGGCTTGCATGGGCAAAGAAGCACGTGACTTGGACGAAGGAGTGGGATACAGTAATTTTACAGATGTTATAAGAATACTCATAATTTGGTTAAGGTTATATTTAGCGATGAGAAGAAGTGGAATTGCGACGGGCCAGACGGTCTCTCATCATACTGGCACGATTTGCGAAAAGAAGAAAGGTTTTTTAGTAAACGGGGCTTCGGGGGAGGAAGCTTGATGACTTGGGCCGCAATAACAAGGTTTGGAAGGCTGGCACTTGTTTTTGTGGAGGGTCGTATGAACTCTGAGGCATACCAAAAGCTTCTCACAACCAATCTTCTTCCGTTGTTACATAAATTTCATCGATTCAAATGGCTTTTTCAACAAGACAACGCTAGTATTCATGCAAGTGCGTCTACCAAACAATGGTTTATTAACAATAAAGTGCACGTGCTTGACTGGCCAGCAAGAAGTCCCGACTTAAATATTATTGAAAATATTTGGGGGATACTCGCACGTGACGTATATGAAAATGCCCGCCAATTTGACACGGTTAAACAGCTGAGAGAGGCCATTGAAGCAGCTTGGTCACGACTCACAGTAGATAAAATCAAAAAACTTTATGCAAGCTGCAATTTTAGAATGATTTCTGTGATTCAAAGAAATGGAAATATTACAAAATATTAATAGATTGTTTTACATTTGTTCTTGTCTTGATTGTGATTAGATTTTTGAGAAAAAACACCGATTAAAATTTTGGTCTTATAATTTCTTAACGCCCCATTTTTGAAAAAAAATTTATAAAAAATTTATTTTTTCAATAAACTCTTCAAAACTTTCAGAATCCTAATATTTATAAAATAGCTAATGATGGTAAAAATTTTGACTCTATCGGTTCCTTGGAAGTATGATTAACAGCAAAAAAATGCCTGGTCTTATAATTTCTTAACGGACTTTAGGTATCTAATCATGGAGGAAGACAATTAGACCATTGCATGTCTACAGTAATTAATTAATTAATTATTATATTCTAATATATTCTACTAGATTGATGCTCTTCCAGAAATAATTAAAACAGTCCAGGACAGAGTACCGGTTAATTAATATTTTAATTTAAACCTTTCCTGTATAAATAAACTATAATTAATATTTAATTAATTAGGTTTTTGTGGATGGTGGATTTCGTTCTGGTACAGATATTTTCAAAGCATTGGCAATTGGGGCAAAGATTGTTTTTATTGGTCGGCCTATCATTTATGGATTAGCTATTGGAGTAAATATATTAATTAATTAATTAAATATTTTTAGGGTAAAGAAGGTGTAAAACACGTAATTAAAATATTAAAAACTGAATTAGATTATGCAATGAGGCTATCCGGTACTTTAATATTTATTTAAAAAAAAAGTTTTTTTGTAGGTTGTGCAACACTTTCACAACTTCGTTCTTATAAGGATATTGTTGTTTATCGTAATAGATCTTTTTCAAAGCTTTGAGTTTCCAAATTTAAGAGAATACATGTTGTTTTTCAATATCTTTTAAATAAACTTTTTGTGATTAAGCTTTTTATTAAATTAATGCATAAATAGACTGCTTACATTCTTTATGACAATATTTATTCATTCCTTTTCAGTCTTAAACCCTTTTGGACAAAACGGTCATAAGGCGAAAATGAGACAAAATGTTATGTAGACACGCACGACGAAAATAAAGTTTACCGTTATTTTGTCCAGCAAAAATTTGTTTTTATGTTGGTGTAAATTTTAACTACGACAATGAACTTTTTTTTATTATTAATTTTTAGATTTTATATATTTTCTCGGTTAAAATCTTTGTTTATTACTGACGAATAATGGATATTGATAATTCTGATAATGATGAGTCTTTTACTGTTGATGAACTTGAACAACTTGAGGAAATGCGCAATGCTCTATTGGCAGAATTAAATGTGGATGAAGATCAAATAGTTTATGAAGGCAATGCAAAGGAAGGAATTGATGATTTTTCTAATAATATTGAAGAGGATTCAACGCAAATTAATTCTGATAATATTAACATCAATGAAGGTTATGCTAATTTATTTGATAAAATTATGAAAAAAAACTTTTAGTTACCGAACAAAATATATCTTTAGTTGATGGAGAATTAATGGAAGAGGATGAGGATGATGACTCAAATAGTGAAGAAGACGAACTTGAAAGAAACTTTTCTGAAAATATTGATAATTTATTGGAGGAACCAATTAAAGAAGGTGAAAAAACTCCTAAACATTTAGCAAAAAAGTAATTATTTATTTTTAAATTTAATAAAATTATAATTTTAACAAAAGGCTTAAACGTGTTTTGGAATATCGTGCTAATGATCATTTTAATGTATTGCCAGATGGCTGGGTTGAAATTACGCATTCAAGTGGTCTCCCTGTTTATCTGGTTATTTATTTAATTAATTTATCACTCTTTAAAAGTGTAAATTAAAGAATAAATATTAAGTTTAATTATTCGTTAAAAAAAGATTAATTTTAGTCTTAATTAATAATAAAATATTTCAGCATAAACCTACACGTGTTTGCACTTTTTCTCGGCCATATTTCATTGGACGTAGTTCTATTAGAAAGCACAAGTTTGTTTCAAATTTATTTAAAAATTATTAAAAATTTTAATAATTTAATTTCTACTTTTTCTTAAAAACTTATTTTGATTTATACTTTACAATTAGAGTTCCAGAATCAGCAATTACTTGTTATTATCAGAAAAAATATCAAGATGAGATTGAGGCTTCTCTCAAACAAGATGCACAACCATCTGTTATTAATAATGATGAAGAAGATAAAGACTTTAGAGGTATTAATTTTAGAAATATCTTTTTTAATTATTTCATTTATAGATGATTCGCGTAATAACAATGTTCTTTCTGCCAAATTAGTTACACCGGGTGTTCGGGTTAAGGTTCTCCAAAATTTTATATAATCTTAATTTCCTCTACTTTAGACTGAATTAGACCAACGAAAGATGCAATTAACTGCTGATCAACTTTATGAATATGCAAAGAATCGTTTTAAATTTAAAGAAATATGTGTTTATCGTTTTGGAAAATGGACGGAAGCACGTAATTTTTATAAGAGACGGAAAATGCGTCAACTTTTGGTTGGAGGAGAAGGAAAAGAAGGTGGAAAGTTTAAAACAAGAGAAGAACGGCCAGGTTCTAAATTATTAGTAAATGTTAGGAATATGTTTAGGTCTACCAAGTTGCGTTAAGCTCATCACAGTTCCTTCACTTGAAGTTGACTCAAAGCCAAACAAGCGACTTTTTTATTTAAATCCACAAGGAAAGACTTCTGTTAGTATTTTACATGGTTAGCTTTTTTTTTATAGTATTCTAGTTTAATTTTTAGAATTTGTACAAAAAGCACTTAAATGCACTGTTAGATATTTTTTCTCTGAAACAAGGTAATTTGTATTTATGGAATTTTTACAATTATTTATAGTAATTGTTAAAGCATTTCGTATTTTTTTGTATGAAATGTTGCTTTGTTCCTTAAAGTTATTCTTTAATAGCTTCTATTTTAATTGTAATAAGTGCTAAAATATTTAACTCTTAAAGATCAAATTATATAGAAATGATTAATTATAATAATTTTTAGAAGTAGTGCTACTCCCTATCATTGTTCAGTCAAATTGGTAATAAACAATTCTCAATCTACTCCACAATATACTGGTCGTAAGAGGTTTCACAATCGACAACAACAACCTTCAGCAGAAAGTGTTCGACAGAAGTTGGCATTAATGCACGAGGATTTTAGCAATATTAATTCTGATAATCAACCTACAAATAGTACGAGTATTGAACTAGGAGATAAAAATTCAGATGATCTTTCTTCAGATTCAGGTTTTTTGGAAAAGTGATAGAAAAAATCTAAATAAAATAAAGAACTTGTTCTGCTTGGTGAGGGCTTTGGAGCTGGAAAAAAGCAAGCGAAAATGATTGCTGCGAAATCTGCAGTTGATAGGCTTGTTCCTGGTATTGAATTTGATATCGATGGAATTGCTTGTAATAATAACAGGTTTATCTTTATGATTTCATTTTTCTAGAGGTACAATTTTTTTAAAACTATCCTCCCTATAAATTGCTTTTGAATAGAAAAAAATCTTTTATCGGTCCATTATGATATTTTTTAAGCAATAATGAAAATGCCGATAATATTTCGACTTCCAATAATTTGCATGAAAGTGCAAGTTGTTCTTCAATGGTCTCGGGTACTTGTAATGGATCATTGAATAATTCTGTTGTTGAGAATACTGATCTACAAATTTTTGATATGATTGGTATAACTGATACAAGAATTCCTGAATTATGTGCGCGTGCAGGTTTAAATTAAAAATAAATTTTCTCTTTATTAGGTTGACACATTAGTAACCCTGAAATATTTTTAAAATTCTTATAAAAGAAGAATTGATAAATTTGCCTATTATTTATGTAGCTTCGTTGTGTTTAGTTACGTTAAGAAGACCACATTCTCCGTATTAAAACTCATAATTTTCAGGACAACCTTCTCCTTATCTTCTACTTCAAGTATTTGCTATTTATTAATATTTGTTTAACATGTTAAGAAAATTTTAAAACTATTAGGAATATTTAAAACGACATTCTGCATTTGGAAATACAGTAATTAGTTTAACTAGTCGTTGGCTTCGTCATCAGCGTCATGAATTTAAATTATCTATTGGTGAAGAACATAGTGTAAAAGTAATTAGTGGAAATAAAAGAGAAGGAAAGCAAATTGCTGCCCAAGCAATGTTAAAGAAATTACACCCTGAGGTCTTATTTTCTTTTAAAAATTATTTTAAATTTTACATAAATAGCTTGAAACGTGGAGTTCAATACTTAAACTTTATGGTTATGAGGCGCAACAAAAATTTCGTGATGCGAGAAAAAATAAAGACAGTGTGGTTAAACTTCAAGGAATACAAGGTTAATATTTTTTATTTATATTTTGATATAGAAAATTATTTTCTATTGACAATGAGTTTCTAGAATAATATTTTTAAATTTTAGATGAATCTAATGTTCGACAATTTCAACCAAATAATCTTATTTTGGAAAAACTTCGCAATGAAATGTTTAAACTGTCCGGTGATTTTATTAAAAAATGTTCTCAACAACCAAACATAAATGAAGAGCCTAACACAAAGTTTCGTCGTTCTGATTTTTGTTCTGAATTGCCAATACTTAGTGAAGAAAGGTTATGCGAGCTTTCTGATGAATTTATGTCTAAACGTCCAGAATTACAAAAATGTTTACCATCTGTGAGGTTTTAAAGGATATTAAAATAATTTAATATATTTATTTGTATTTTTTAAATATAATTTTATTCACATTTAAATATTTTTATATATTTATTTTAATTTAAAATATCTTTGTTTTTAATTTTTTTTATTTAAAATAATTTATACTTAATAAGAAAAATCTAAATTAAGTCAACAAATTGGAATAAATTTTCTTTTCTGATTTATTATAGATGGGTGGACAGTAATTTTGAAAGTAAAGTGCCCTAAAATAATTATTTTTCTTTGAATTATTCTTTTAAAGTTATTCTTTTGTTCAAATAATTTAGGAGAAAAAACATTAATTGTAGAAAATAAGATAAAAGCTATAAAAAATAAGTCAACAATTTTTCTAATAAAAAATGCAAATTCTCGATTAAAAAATGTTTTTTCAGGAAAACATTGTTAAATTATTATTTTATTTTAAATGAAAAATAATATATTAATTTTCGTGATCTAATTTTGCAACAACAAAAACCTTTTTAATAAAATAAATTTCTTTTTATATTCCCCATTTATGTTAAAATTATTAATTATAATTATTTCTTTTGGACTTCTTCTAATTGTGATTAGCACAATGTTTATTTTTAATGAAATATTTCAAATCGAACGAGAAATTAATAAAGTTGTTAATCTTTTTGAGGTTTTAAATTTTGAATAATTATAGTTTTTCTTTTAAAGGATTCCTTTACTGAATTAAGATTTAGTATATCAAAACAAATTAAATTAAATAATAATGCAATTACCGTTAAAAGAGAAATAATTAAAGAAGAAATAGTTGAATGTCCACCAGGACTTCCTGGAATATCTGGATTGCCTGGGGGTATTTAGAATTAATTAAAAATAAAATATTTAATATTTAAAGAGGATGGTGAAGATGGATTACCTGGATTCCCTGGTGTTAATGCATTTAATACCTTACCTAATATATCTACAGGGAATGAATGTATAAATGGCATTGTTATTGAATGCCCTGCTGGAATTCCTGGTCTAAGAGGACCTCCTGGACGTATTCTTTTAATTTATTTCTTTAATTATTTATTTTAAATTTAAGCACCTGGTAAAGAAGGGAATGATGGGGTTGTTGGAATTAGAGGTTCTGATGGTCAAAATGGAGTTCCTGGCCTTCCTGGGTTATTTTTATTAATATAAATTAATTAAATATTTTAAAGTCCTCGCGGTGATCCCGGTGATTCAGGTCAGAATGGAATAGAAGGTGAACAAGGTAGTCCGGGAAATGATGGTTAGTTTAGCCTTTTGTTCTTTAATATATATTTCTTTATTTTTAAAGTTATTAAATTATTTGGAAATAGAGGAATACCAGGAGAAGAAGGTAATTAATATATTTAATTTATTTAACCTTCTATTAGGACTACCAGGCCCAATAGGACTAAAAGGACCACAAGGTCCTCAAGGTTTTCCAGGAATTCAAGGACCTCCTGGAAAGGTATTTTTTGGTAGAAATTAATTTGTTTAGTAAATTCGTTTAAGCAAGGTCCAGTAGGAGAACCTGGTATTGATGGAAATTATTGTCCATGCAACTTATGGATTAACAAGGTAAAAATGCCAAAAAAACATCCTACAAAATTAATATAAATTAAACAATATTATTTACTCTCTTTTTAATATTAAAAGAATTTTTTATTTATTTTTTTCAGATTATTTCTCACCCAATAAACTCAGAAGAAGAAGAAGAAATAAATAATAATGAAAGTGAAGAAAAGTCATTGACTTCATTTTTCAGTCAAAATAATTTTAACACTCGAAGGGATTTTTTAAGGGCACTTCTTCGAAGAAGAGCATTTATTCGCCGCAGGCTTTTATTAAGAAGAAGACTTCAAAGAGGTTGGGTAGAAAATAAAATAATTTTTATAAATGTTTAAATTAAAGGGTATTTGACCCCTTTTACCCTTTATTTTTATTTTTAATTAATTATAAACCCCTCAATATTAAACAAATCAAAGCTTTAATATAAACATAAAATGCGCTTTTGATAGTAGTTTTTCTTCTATTTTTTTCCAAAGGAAAAGGCTCATCTGGCGCCAACTGTTGTTTTAATTAATTGTTTTTTTAATGAAGTAGAATATTTGTGTGGTTTTATATTTTTATTTTAATTAATTTTTTCTTTATTTATTTTTTTTAAAATTATTTTTTAATTTAATTATTTGTCAAGACAACTAATAAATAAATAATAATTATTTATCTTTTTTTTTTTAAATTAATTTTAATTAAAAACCCCTCTCTTTTTTAAAACATTAAAAATCTTTTAATTTTTTACTTCCTAATTACCGTCATTAAATCTTTTTTATTGAGCTATTTAACACTTTTTAACGATCCTATTTTTTTAAACAAAAAAGAAAAATTGTGGATAAATAAAAGATATATCTCTTTTTATTTTATTTAAATATATTTCCCCAAATGTGGCCAATTTTTGAAAACATTAAATTTTTATTTAAAGTTTTAGTAGGGAATTTTATTTATTTTATTTCTATATTTCCTTATAAAAATTATTTTATTAAAAATTCCCTGATATAATTATTTAAATAAAAGTTTTACTTCTTTTTTCCTGTATTTTTGGCCTTTATATTTATTTATTTCTATATCCTTTTACATTATTACGCTTTTTTCTTTAAAAAAAATATTGGCAAAAAAAACCTTTACTATTCTAATAATCATTACTGCGTCATTAAACCCTTTCTTCTTCTCTCCTACGGCAAATAAGGAAATTATACCAAAGAATATATATATTTATTTATTTATTTAAATAAAGAAAAAAGCCTTTTTTTTTAATATTTGTTTTATTTTGGTTATTTTCCAACAATTTTTATATATCTTTTTCTTTTTTTAATGGTTAAAAACTCATTCCTTCTTCTTCTTCGTTCATTAATGTTGTACACACAAAAACAAATTTGACATAAAAGGGACATCAAAATAAAAAAAAATCTTTATTTATTTATTTATTTAGCTTTAAAAAATAAAAGAAAATATAATCATCCTTTTTGTCTAGTTTTTCTTTTTTTTAATATTTCCTGTATATACTAGAGAAATGAAACATTTGTTTGAATATTTTAAATTGTAGGAAATGACTGAAAATTTAGAGAAAAAAAAATAAAAATTTAAATAATAATTTGAGAAAAAATTAATTATTTTTGGAATTAATTAGTTTATTTTAATAGGTAAGAATTAAAGAGTTTTTTTTTGTTAAAGATATTTAATTCTTTTTTTAAATAAAATAATATAATAATTAATTCATACTAGTAATAAACATGTCTAATTCTTTATATATTTTTAAAAGTCAGAAATAATGATTAATATATTATGCCAACACTTAGTATTAAAAAAAGAGAATATTTTAATACAGATGGTTTTTGTTATCTTTAACCAAAAAATGGCACTAACAATGCCTTCCTTGCCCCTCTATTTTATAATATATAATAACCTATTCTAAACAATTTTTAATTTCTTGACATAATTCTATTTTAACTATTTAACATCAAAAAACTTTGCCCTTTTGCCCTATATATGCCGGCAGAAAAAAAAATAAATAAAGAGGGCTAGCGCTAATTGAAGCAACCCCTTCCTCTGACAGCTTTTCCTTTTTATTTTTTGCTGCCAACAGTTAGTGGTTCTCGGCCTTTTGGTTCTACATATACTTCACATCCTGTTGCACCACCAACTTATTCTTAATTGTCTCCCCCTCCTCTCCTCATGGACCATTAACAAGCACAATTGTTAATATTATATATATATATGTGTACATATGTCCTTCTTCTTCTTCCTTTTTTTTCCTTTGTCTACCAACTTTTATTTATTTTATTTCTTTCTTTTCTTTCTCAATTGGTATTAGTCTCGACCTTTTTCCTGCCAACCGTCTTCTCTTTCATTGACGGTCTTCTTCCTTTTTCATAACTAAGGCCACTACTCTTTTCATTTTTCTTCTAACCCTTTCATCCCCTCCTCTTCTTCTTCCCCTCAACACCACTCAATCGATGGTCCCTCGTGAACGCAATCCGACTGCATTTGTCGGGTGGAGAGTTGGGGGGTGGTAGTTGGTAGCAGCAACAGAATAAAGTAAAGAAGCGGCTGCCCATTTAGCAGCGTTGTTCTTCTTCTTCTTCTTTTTCTTCTTCCCCTTTTTTCTCTTCTCCTTCCCTTCCACTCCACTTCTTCCTCAACCACATTCCTTCATTTTTTATCCTCATTTTTTTTATATTCAAGCTTCGCACATCCCCACCCATCTTTTTACAACCTCAACATACTCTACATAGTAAAGAATAATAGAAGCTTTCTCTTGCTCTCCCACCCCTTCCTTGTACATACATATTCTTTTTTCATTCACACCAAAGGCGGCCTTTGTCCGTCTGAGATTTTTTGGGACCTAATGTAAGCCTTTATTGCCCACACCCACAATTATATATTATGTCTTCTTTTCTTTTGCGCGTGTCCTCTTTTTTATTTTTTTTTTCGGCAATGGTCCCCTGATTCTACATATTTTATGCACTAGAATCATTTCTTATTTTCCTTTTTTTTTTTTATTTTTTGTTTGAATTTTTAATTTTTTTTTTTTTTTTTTAATTTATTAATTTTCAATTAATTTAATATTTTTTATATTTTGTAAACAAAAATTGGTTAAAAATTTATTAATTTATTAAAAATATATTTATTTATTTATTTCATTTTTTAACGTGTCTTATAATGTGTATTTAGTATCTACTAGTAATAATACAAAATAATTACTAATAAAATGAGAAAATTTCCGGAATTGTTTATTTTATTAACTTGATTACAAAATTTAATTATATTTTTTAAATTATTTTTTTTTCTTTTCAGGTGCTGACCTTTCCGCTCTTTAAAATTTTAAAATTCAAAGGCGGAACTTTATTAATGACTAAAAATTAAACAACGCCATTTTTTTTTTATTTTTCTGCCAGTATTTATCCTTTTATTTAAAAATGATTTCTTCTTTTAATTTTCTATTAAAATAAAATAAAAAACAACAAAATAATTATTTATTTATTTAAAATATTTTTATTTGTCAAATATAGCACCATTAAATGCGTTGGTGCTGTTGTGCCTCATTACAATCTGTTTCTTCTTCTTGTTCTTCTTCTTCCTCTTCATCACTTAGTTCACAAGAAGAAGATGAAGAGGAAGAAAATTTAAGGCAAAATAGCCCGTAAGAGATTTATTTAAAAAATAAAAAAATATTTATTTTCTTTTATCTGTACTTTAAACCCTTTTAAGAGAAATTTTCTAATTATTTTTTTAAAAGCATTATTATTAAAAAATAAATAAACTTTTTATTTTTATTCTTGTTTTTACTTCCTTCCATTAAATAAAAACACTTTTATTTATTTATTTTTTTAAATTTTGTATTTATTTATTTAAAATCATTATTTTTAATAATAAAAAAGAAATGCGTCACCTAGTAATTTAATTGCCTTGAAAGCTGTGGCTAATGGGGGAAAACGTCATCAACATAGAAAAAAGAAGAAAAAGAAAATTAAAAAAAGAGAAAATAATTATGGACTTGGAACTAAATTAAGAACTTTAACTGCTAAAGAACCTTTATCTTCTTCTTCTTCTACTGTAAATTAATTAATTTATTCTTTAAATATTTTTATAAAATTAATTTTAAAAAAAAAGACCATTAGACCGAATACTGACAGCATAATTAGAAGACAACCAGAAGGAATTCTCAAGGGTACTCATCAAAGAACTGGACGTCCTCCTGGCCGTGCTGTCCAATATGCAGAAGGAACAAATTCTGGAATTGACACAGCTGAAGGGCAACCAATGCTTTCAAAAGATATTGTAAGAAATTAAATTAATTAAAATTAAATAATTATTTTTAAAGACTGATCTTTCTTCCCCTTCTTGTTCTTCACCTTCCCCTCCAACATCTTTTTCTTCTTCTAATGGAGATCCATCTTCTTCATATTTTTCTAGGCGTTTATCTGTCTCTCAAATGGAACAATATGGGCCTATGTTACTTAAACTTTGCAAAAAAGTTAATTTTTATATAAATATTATTTAATTAAAATATTTTAAAGGCTTTATTTGTATGTAATTATTTAATTGGAACTAATGGAAATTTATTATTTAATAAACCTTCATTTTCTAATGATTTAAATAATTGTCAATTATTTATTAATTTAAAGAAGGCTGGATGGGAAATTAAAGTATTTTAATTAATTAATTATTTAATTAATTAATTAAAAGATTTGTACTTCACAACAATCTATTTTAGATGAAGTTTGTATTAATAGACCTGTAATTATTTTTTTGGATGGAATTTCTCATTGTAGTAGTAAAAGAAGAGAACAATTTTCTAATGAATTATTAAAGTTTTATTTTAATTTAAATAAATCCAACTTTTTTTTTCTCTTTTAGATTATTAAAAGAAGAACTTTTAAAACAATCAAAACAATTATTAACTGATCTTGAAGATGTTCTCTTTGTTTGGTTATTTGATAAAATACCTAATGAAAGGAGATTAAGGCATTTAGCTAAACAAATAATTCCACAAGTAAGTTTATTTATTTATTAAATATTTTTAATCATCTTTTTTTTTTTTATTAAAAATTCCTTAAAAATTTTTAATTTTTATGATTTTTTTAAACACATTTTTTCTAAAATTGTTTCTTTTTTTTTTATTGTTTAAGCATTTTCTTTTCTTTTTTTTATGCTTTTTGTCTAGTGTTGTTAACTTTTATTTTTTTAAAGAATTTTATTTAAAAAATAAAATTCCTTATTTTTTAATATTTATTTTTTATAATATTCTTTAATTACCTTTATTAAATTTTAAATAATTTATTATTATTTATTAATTAAGAAAAATTTTTTTTTGGAAACATTTTTTTATTTTTTAATTTATTTATAAAAAACAATTAAATAAATAAATTTTTTTTTATTTAAATTTTATTTTATTTAGTTTTGTATTTTTTATTGTTAAATTTTATTTCTCATTCCCAACTTTTTTTTTCTACTTTCTCTTGGGTGCATTTCTCCCACCAATGCGTCAGCATTTTGGCGATAAAAAAAATTCTGATTGTGAGAAGATAATAAATAAAATAAAATATATTATGTATTTATTAGATGAGTTGGCTAGAGTGTTTGCATGTGTTCTTTTTTCTATTTTTTATTATTTTATAATTTTTGAGAGATTTAATAATTTTTTAAAAATGTATTTCTTATAAATAAATATCTTTAAATAATTTTATATTTTCCCTTATTTAATTAATTAATTATTTATCCAACAAATCTTTTGTCTTTTTTGTGTTTTGTTTTTTAATGTTTAAAGTCTTTTGTAGCTTTTATTTATTTAATTGCTTATTTAAATATACAAATCTAACTTCTATATTCAATTAATTTATGTAAATACCTTTTTTTTTTCCAAAACATTAAAAAAAGAGGAGTCCCTAAATATAAATATATTTAATATATAAGGATTATAAAACAAAAGATTAAATATTTATTTAAAATATTAAAAAAGGAATAAATCCCCTCAATTAAATATTGGATTAATTAAAAGACTAAAAAATAATTTCTTTTTTTTTAATTTTTAATTTCTTTAAGTTCTTTCCGTCTATTTTTTGATTTAAATATGCAAAACAGTTTATAGTTAAATTAATTTTAATTATTTTTCTTTTTTTTTTATTTACATATTTAATTGTTGCGCGTTAAAGAAATTTTATTTTTGCTCCTCATTTTTCTTTAAACAATTTAAATTTATTTTTTATATTTAATTAATTTTATTTATTTGCTATTTGACGCATTATATATCCTCTTTTCTTTCTTTTTTTTTAAATTTATTTAATAAAATAGAAATAATTAATTTTTATTTAAATATTTATGTTGTTCTTTTATATAAATTAATTTATTTATATTATTTAAATATAAAATAATATTCTTTTAATATTTTTAAATTTTTCTCTTTTTTTAGTTTTTATTACGTACATCAACAGATATTTCCCTCTGTGAACATTTTTCCCGTTTGAGTTCTAGGCTTCGCGCAGTTCCTGCCCTTTTTACTGTTATTGAAGAAGCACAACAACCAATAAAAATTTGTGACGAACGTAATATTGTAAGGAAATAATTAATTAAAATTAAATTAAAATAATTATTTATTAAAGGTTCAATACGTTAACAAATCTTTTGAAATGCTTACGGGTAGAAATAGAACTATTTTGCTTGGTTCTGATGGTTCTAATGATTTTGGGGGAGGAGGTAAAGCAAAGAATTAAAAAGATTTTTAAAATTTATTTTAGGGCAAAGAAATCATCACAGAGAATTATTTAATATATCATCTAATCATATAGCAACAGCTACAATAACAGCTAGTTCAACAGCTGTAGTAGCCCCAACATCAATTGCTTGGAGTACTTCTTCACTTCCACCACCACCTCCACCTCCGATTTCTTCTTCTTTTTCTTCTTCTTTTTCTTCTTCTTCTCAACTTCCACCTCCAGTAATGATGATTACAGGTATTCCCCCAATTGCTAGAGCAGAAAGTATTTGTGAAGAAACAGATAAACCAACAAATAGTCCAACATTTCCATTAAATAATTCAAGAAGAAGATCATCAGATTGGCAATGTATTGCTGTTCCTACAAGTTCAAAAAGGTTTTTCTTTTAATTAAAATTAATTAATTTTGTTAAATATTTATATTTAAATTAATTTTTTAGTCAACATCAATATGTTTACGTTAAGCGAGGAAGTGCCGATGGTAAGTCTTTTTAGAATATTTTGAACTTTATGAGTCATTAAAAATATATATAATATTTACTTTTATTTTCTCATAATATTTTATTTTTTCTTAAATAAATGATTCGGATTTTTTGGTTTTTAATAATAAAAAATAATATTTTTTAGAATTGCAATAAAAATAAATATTTTTTTGGGAATAAAAATTATAAAATGGGAAATAATAATAAAAAAATTAATTCTTTTTTAAATTTATTTAAACATTATTTTTCCTTTAAAAATACAAACTTTTTTCTCAGCCGCTTTCTTTCGTTCCAATGAACGTAGTGAAAAAGGTGGACGTTCTTCTAATGCTGCACTTGTTGATGCTCCAATTACTGAGGTTAAATTAATTATTTAATTAATTTAAATTATTTTTAGGCATTAAATGTTTTGGCAAGTATATTTCATCGTTGTGATGAAGAAACTCAAATACAATTACGTGAAACAATGCGAATTCTTTCCTCTTCTGAACTATATACTCCAACAATTACTCGTTTTAGAGAAAATGATAGAATTGCTAGTGGCTATTATGATGGATTAATTAGGGTAAATAATTTTACTTTATAATATTTATTCCCATCCTTTAAAAAAAATAAAAAGGAAAATTTAAAATAATAATTAATTTAAATTAATCAAATTAAATTTTTAAAAAAAAGTTGCATCATCCAACACGACAAAGAAAACGTTCTGTAGTAGATGCTTATCGTGATCATCAACAAAGAAGGGCATCAAGTGGTAGTTGTATTAGTGGATTAACAACAAGTAGTACGTTAGGTATACAACAACAACAACAAAATATAAAACGTCAACATTTTAATAATGAAGAAGAAGATAAAAAAGAAAAAGAAGATAATAATTTAATTATTTCAGATAATGAAAATATTATTTTTAAACAAAAAGGACGTAGAGTTTCTGCAGAAATTAATAAAGTTTTAGAAAAAGAACATTGTTGGGATTTTGATGTTATTGAATTAGAAAGAGTGACAGATTCACATCCATTGGCTAACCTAGGATTTAAAATATTTGAAAGATGGAGTGTTTCTGAAGCTTTGCATTGCTCTTCTGATGTGTAAATAAATATTAATTTTTAACTTTTTTTTTGAATTAGACTTTTTTTAGAAAAAAACTTTTTAATTTAAATTTATTTTATTAAATAAAAATTGTTTAAATTAAACTTTATTTCTTTAAAGATTACATAAATGGTTAACCGTTATTGAAGCAAATTATCAATCTGGAAATGCTTACCATAATGCTACACATGCTGCTGATGTACTCCAAGCAACTTCTTATTTTCTTTCCTCTGATCCAGTAAAATTAAATAAATATATTTATATAATTTAGAAACTCTTTCCTTAGGTTGGACAGTTAATTCAAGATAACCACGCACTTGCAGCATTAATAGCAGCAACAGTTCATGATTTGGATCATCCTGGAAGAGGAAATGCTTTTTTAATGAATACACGACAACGTTTAGCTATACTCTATAATGACCATTCTATATTAGAAAATCATCATGTAAGTACTAAATTTTAGGAAATAAATAATTAAGTAATTTATATAGGTGGCATTAGCTTTTCAATTAACACTTTCTCAACCTGGTGTAAATATTTTTGCTCAGATGCCTCGTGATGATTTTGTTCAAATGCGTCAAGCAGTTATTGATATGGTTTTGGCTACAGATATGAGTAGACATTTTGAACATTTAACTAAATTCCAACAACTTATGGCAATACTCCCTGGTAATGATGAAGAGGAAATTGAACAAGAAGAAGAGGAAGATAGAGATACAAATTCTATGATTATTTGTAGAATGGTAAACGAGAAATAATATTAACATCTATTATTACATTTTAAATATATTAAAGATGGTTAAATGTGCTGACATTGCTAATCCAACACGTGAATGGCGTTTATGTCATGAATGGGCTTTAAGAATTGTACAAGAATATTTTGATCAAACAGCAGAAGAAATTGAAAGAAAATTGCCAGTTACAATGAAAGGATTTGATAGAGAAACTTGTAATGTTCCTTTAACTCAGGTATTTATTTATTTATTAGAAAGAATTAATTAAATCTTTGGGTCAATTCATGTTATTTAATTAATTAAAGTGTACATTTGTTGACATGTTTGCAAGGGAAACATTTACTGGATGGTGCGAATTTGCTGCCTTATCCCCTTTGTTAACTCGGTTGGAAGAAAATTATGAGAGATGGAAAGCACAAGCTTCAGATTGGGAGCCTCAACGAAATGATAATGCTACTCTTCTTGCTTTAAGAGAAAATCAGTGGAGAAGGAAAAGTAGTAGTTAATAATTAATTAATTTTTGTGTTTCTTTATAATACTAATTTTTTATTTAACATTTTTATTCCTTCCTCTCTTTCCTCTCTCAGCTTTCTTTATTAGGCTAATTATCAGTATTTCCTTCTATGAAGGAAAAATTCTCTTTTTTAGTTCTTTAAAAGAAACACAATTACAATAAATTAAAATTTTTTGCATAATAATTATACAACAGATATTCTCAATAAATATCATAAGCATTTTGTTTAGAATATTGCATTTCTATTGTATTCTCTATTTTAATTGATTTCTTTTTCAAATAATTCCTTATATTTTTTGCTTCTTTTCCCAGAAGTATTCGCCTTCAACTTTTTAGATTCAGCTTTAGCTGAATTTTGTGCAATTATTTTGTCTGTGCTCTATTATGACCTAACACTTTCCTCCTTTTGCTTTATTTTTATCATATTAACAGATATGTTTATTTTATGTTTGTAATTTTATCATTTAATAATAATAGGAAAATGCATAAATTTATTGCTCATAATTATCGAAATTTATTTAGTTTTTATGTTAAACACCTACTAATTTGGTCTAAACTTTATTTTCATATTTTATGTTAAATACCCAAATTTAAAAGTATTAAATAAAAACATCAATCCAATTTATTTAAAAAAAACCAAACATAAACCCCTTATTTAGTCTTCCATAGGAAATTCTATACAAATAAAAACATTCAAGATAAACATGTTTGATAACAATTACAATTATAAAACGTCCCTTCATCATAAAAATTCAACGGAAATTATACTTGACATACGGAATCTGAAATTATGAAAATATTATTAAATTTTATTTTAAAGGATTAACCTCAACATCTTCATCCTTGTCATTCTGTGTAATTGCTTCAAATACAAGAGAACGACGGAAAGGTGGAACTGGATTACGAGACACCTCTTCTACCACTTGAATAACACTGAAAAGAATGTCATAATATAAATAGATAATAAAAATAACTCTTTAGCTTTGCGTTCAGCAATTCTAATAGGTGGTTGGAAAAATGCAAAAAGAAGTGAAACACCAGACGACATCATTGAAACGGTCAATCCTGTTTGAGTCTAATTATTTGCAAAGATTAGTTTAATATAGTCCAATGTTAACCTCAATCCATTCAATAAATTCCCCAAGTGTTTTCGGACCATTGACCTCAAGTCTGTCCCAAAGTGTAAATTCAATATCACGATACTACAAACACAAATATTAAAATTATTGTTATTTACCACCTTTTTCTTTGGTGCCTTCCCCGGTTCACTAAAAGCTATAAATGGTGTAGACAGGTTGAGAAAAGAACTCTTAAATCGTTCAATTGGTGCCTTCGATCGTTGGCCATCGACTTCGATTGTCTAAAGAATGAAAATTAAATAAGATTTCTTATATACAATAAACCTTGTAAAGTTCTATACAAACAAGTCCAGCAACTACAGAAGTAGTTGTAGCTAAAGCAGGAATAATTTTACCAGCAATTTGTTTTGTCTAATAAAGGAAAATTCTCTTTATTCATTTTAAGTATCAAAAAAACCTTCATTCTGTCTGCTTTTTCAATTGAATAGTTTTCTGCACGTAAATTTGAAGAAGCAGTAATAAAGTCAACGTGATGGTTAGTATCATCATCTTTCTCAAAATCAATTGGTGTCAAACGGCGAATAGTATCAATTTTTAGACGAGCCAAACTCATATTTAAAGTGTCAAGTATTCGTTCACTGTCATCTTAAATAAAGAATAAAATAAAAATTTTGATATAGAAAAGAAAACCTCCTTCAAGAGTAGCTTCATCATTAGCAGCAGCCTCTGCGTCCGTAACTGCAATTTTAATTCCTTCTCTTGGTTTAAATTCAGGTGATATGATAGCACTAGCAATGTTAGCAACTTTCATGCGATCAGCAATAGGTTCAATATTATAAAGTTGTGCACGAAGAAAAGCAGCAGAATAGACAAACTCCAAATGTTCTGGCTAAAATTTTACATATATAAAAATATAAAAATTTAAAAAATTACATTATTCACATCAAAATGCAAAGCGTGTGGACAGCGTTTAGTTCCTGACCAAAACTTTTGGCCTTGAGAAGTGACCTAAAGAAACGAATTATTTCCTTTAATATGTGAATAACCTGATCAGCTGGAAAATTATGCAAAAGTTGCAAAATTTCATTTCTATAGAGAGTATCAAACAAATCACGTGCCCATTTGATACAATCTTCAGCATTATTTGGGTATTCATCGATTAAAGCTTTATTTAAAGCACGTAATAATTCAATCTAAAACAATGAATAATAAATTCATTTCTGTTAATTATAATACTTTTTGTGAAGGAGTCATTTGGTTAAGACGTCCAAGAAATCCATTAACATCGTCCAAATATTGATTTGCAGTTTCTGCAACAGAGGTAAAATGATCAGCAAATTTCTAAAAATTGTTAAAAATTTATAATAATAATAGTACAAAATAAAATATTTAAAGGTTACCGATCTAGCCCATTGAATGGTATGCTGAATTTGATATGGAAAATTCTTGAGTGTACAAACAGGCGTCTCAGTTTCAGGCGGATCGGAAGTTGAGCTAAATGTTTAAATAAAAATATATAAATATATTAGCTTAATACCCATATGATTCAGTTAGATGAGGGAACACAACTTGAGTATTTCCCTTTGCACCCATTGTTCCAGATTCAAGCAAGGGTAACTGATAATAAACACAACGACGATCAACATAACGACCTCAAATTGAAAATCATAACTTATTGTTAGCGTAATTAAAAACATACGGGCTTCCACATTGTCCAACGCATTACAAACACCATTTAACTGATGGAAAAAGTCATCATTGAAAATATTTTCTGTTGCTTCAGAGACAACATCAGAAAGAGCTTGGACATTAACTGCTGGATTGAATTGTTTAATAGCTCGGGCAGCTACTTCTGACTTCTTTTTCTGGAATTTATTAGTTAATTCTAAAAAACATTATTAAAGTACCCCAACATCAGGTCGTCGAAAGAGGAATTGTCTATTCAAATTCGAAACCTCAATTGTGTCTGGATCCGTAACCTTAAGAAGACCACCATTACCCGATGCCAATCCCATCATTGCCATATTCTTGAATAACTCACAACCAATTGCACCGGCACCCACGATAAACCAGTTCTGTTTAGACAATGCTGCTTGAAATGGCCATCCAAAAACAGCTGCCTGACCATCATAGCGAGTTTGGCGCTAAAAATAGTTAAAATCAGTTCAACACATATAAAACAAAACAAACCGGTTCACAATCCTTCTCAGTCAACTTTTCGGCATCAAAGCTGGAGTATTTACCGGGAAGGGATTCACTCGAGTCAGTATATAAAAATTGCTTTAAAGGAGTAGTGTGATGAGTAACAGCTTTAAACGCTTCTTGAGCAACAAAACCACCAATGACTGATGCAACAGGTTGAAGGTTGCCTGTTGCCTATAATATTTTAATTTATAGAAGATGAAAAATCACGACCTGGTAAGAAAAATTGAGCAACAATTCATCAGGAATTTGCATTGTTCCTGTACCCTCGAGTTCGGTTTTAAACAAATCTGCATCTTTTTTGCTACGAGGTTTTGGCGAACGTTTGTACTGAAATAAAGGTGATTCCATTTGTAAGTCTAATTAGTAGATACCTTCTGTTCAAATTTATAGAGAGCTTGCCAGAGACGATGTAACTGATCCGAGCCATCAAATTTTGCAAAGTCCCAAATAAGGAATTCTGGCATTTTAAGTGATTCAACAAGAGATTTAAATTCAATAAATTTTGTCATCTTCACTTTACGAGCTCGTCCACGAGTAATTGGACCATCAATGACTGAAGAGAAGACAGAAAGTGCTTTACCAACATTAATTATATGGCCTTCTTCACATTAAAAATGTTAATAAATTACTTATTTAAGAGGATTTAATCAATTACTTGTAGTTGTTGTAATAGGCATTGGTGATAACTTATTAAGTTCCTTTATTTCAAAATCTTCAAATATAATATGATCCCCATCCTCTAACCCATGGAAGGCCTTGTCAAGAGTAAATATTTCACCAGTTTCACAATTAACATGTTCAAGCAAAATTTCGTTGTAAACCTCACCATCTACATCAGTCACAGCAAATTTCTCACCAAGATCAACAAAAGCGTAAGAGAAAAGGCCTCTGGCATCGGCAGAAATAAACAATTTGCCGTTTTTACGCATCCAGTTGTTAATTTTAATTTGCTCTTCCCAAGGTGAATCAGTGACGATAATTAACTAAAAATCAAGAATAACTATCTGAAACTACATTAAATAATTTACATCGAACTGCTTGACAAACTCTTCGTTCAAAGCTTCAGTATGAAGAATACAAGTAACGGTATCATTCAATTCAGCCAACTTAGTAAAAACAACCTTAGCCCTATTTTCTCCCACATTTGATTCGTCGGCGAAAAAACAAGCCGATAAATCACCAAAAGTCAAAGATTTTTGATCATGTAAAGTAACATGACGAACACCACCTATATAAGATGTATATAATTTCATACTTTCCGTCACAAGTAATTCTTAAGTCCGTACCTAAAATCACATTTTTGGCAACTTCAAGGCCAACAGAACCAATACCGCTGATTAAAACAGAAGCTTTACGCAAATGAGACATAGCTGATTCACCAATAGCATAACTAAAATTAAAAGAATTATTAATAAAAACTATTAAATTACATTTGTCTCGAATAAAGATTTGTGTCTACAGAGTGGTCATTCGCACTTGGACCATTCGCATTCCCTCCTGTTCGATTTAAATTATTCTGTTCAGAAGCTGGCATTATTTTTCCGTTTCTTTGAGACTAAAATGAATTCATTAAACAAATTATTATTGATAAAAAATACACAGATTTGAGAATTTCCACAACGAGTAATTTTAATTGCTGGTTCTTCGTCAAAAATAGGTCTTGTATGCTTCATAAACTTAAAGAAAAAAAATATATATGATAAATATATAAAATTATTTATTAGCAACAAAGTTTGATAAAAGAAAAAATTTTTTCAAGGCCTTTAAAAAATTTTAAAGAATCATCAATTTTTGGCATTGTGTTTCTTTTACAGTTTAATTTAATAAACGGTCACTTCTGTCTAAAAAATAATTTTTGCTAAATCATGTCAAATAAGGTGACTACTAAATTGACACTATTTAGATCTTATCATCGAAGAATCTTTTCTACGTTGCTAAAGAGATTGTTAATTAATTTTTTCTTTCTATATTCTTTTATAATTTTATTTTAATCTAGAAAATGAGCAAAATGGACGATCAATTAGCTGAATGCCGTGAGGTTTGAATTAAATATATTTTTATCAAGCATCTTGTTTTTTCTGTTGAAGATTTTTTGTTATTTCGACTCAAAAGGCGATGAGAAAATAAATGTAAAACAAGTTGGTGAGTCATTAAAATATAATTTTAATACTTTGATGTTTAGGTGATGTTCTTCGAGCTTTAGGTCAAAATCCTACTGAAGCTGAAATTAGCAAATGTTGTGAAAATTGGGCTGACCCAGGTATCTATTTTTTATTCCTCACAATCAGTTATAGAATATTTTAACTAGGGGAAATATAAATTGTAATATTCTCTATTTTCAATTTTAGAATAAATTTTATTTTCTAGAGACTCGAATTTCTTTTGAAGAATTTGTTCCAATTTTTCAATCAGTCAGTAAAAACTCTGAACAGTTTAGTAAGGAGCAATTTGTTGAGGGACTTTCACATTTTGATCGTGAAGGAAATGGAACTATTGCTGTGGCTGAGGTTTTTATTTTTATTCAATTATTTTTTAATTAAATTATTTGTAGTTGAAGCATTTGTTGACTACTTTGGGTGAGCGTCTAAACGATGAGGAAGTCGAGCAACTTTTGGCCGGTCATGACGTAGCCAATGGTGGTTATGTGAACATTGAGTCTTTTGTCGAGGCTATCATTCACCGGTAAAAGAGAAATATACAAGAAATTATTTTAATTTTTTTTTAAATATAACCAGAAAAGTTATTAAAAATATATTCTTATTTTTAAACAATTTTTCTGGTTATATTTAATTTTACTGAAATTTTATGCCTTCTGAAATTTAAAAACAAATTTTCATCCACTTTCATTATAATCAATTCATTCCCTTCTTGCCAGTATTATTAAATTTTGTGTGCATTAAATGTTTAAGGCAAAGGACCAAATTATTATTATTTTTAGTAGATTTTATTTAAAAGAAGAAAAATATTTTTTGGTCCTTTTTTCATTTATTTTTAAAAATTAATCCAATTTTTTCTAATAATTTTCAGTGACCCTATCGTTTATTCTTCGTCCGTATTGCTTTCATCTAATCACAGTGGACGAAGCCTTGGTTAAATGAATAATATTATTTTATTGTCCTCTTTTGTTCAATTATTTAATTAAGGCATTATAATGGATATCCATGTTTTTATTTATTTAAATAAAAATTCTATTGGGATTTTTTTTTTAATTAAAAGAAGGAAAATCAAATAACAATTATTTTATTAATTTCCATTTTCTCCTTTTTCTAAAAGAATTAAATTCATATAAGCACTTTTATTATTACTACTATTTTGTTTCAATTCAATTCTTTTTGTTTCAAGTACATCTTTTTGCTTCTGAATTTCTGCGCAAAGTTTTTCTAAATTGTCATATTCTCCTCCATTTGTTAAAAATTCATTAGAAGAACTATTTTTTGAGAGATTTTCTCCTTCAAAATTTATATCCTCTTTTTCTTGGGTATTTTCTATTAATTAATTAAAAAAAAAAGAAAATATTTTACCAATTTCTTTTGTTATTCTTTTTATTTGTGGAGTAGAATATAAACGTGGAATTTTTGAAAGTGTTGATGGACTTGTTATTATTTGTGGTATTGGAGATGATGGTAATAAATATTTTTGTTGATTATTTTGTATTAATGAAGTTTTATTGTCACAAGGATCATCTTTTTTATTATAAAAGTATTCTTCTATTGGATTATTTTCCTAAAATTAAAAAAAAAAGGAAAATATTAAAAAAATAATTTTAACCTTTTCAACTAATATTTCTGTATTAATACAATTATTATTATTATTAAATTTTAAAATATTTTTCCTCATTTTTGAAGTTTTTCTTTTTTCTTTTATTAAAAATAAGTTTAAAATAATTATTATAAATATAAGTAAAGACAAAATAGATGACAGGCCAAGGGTTGAAAATGGTAAAAATGTTGAATTAACTTTAAATAAAAATTTAGAATATTTATTTTAGATTTTAGGTCATATTTTCTTCTATTAACTTTTTATTTTTAAAAATTAATTAACCAAAAACAGAAAATTATTAAAAAATAAAAAATTAAATAAATTAAAAAGAAAAAAAGGGGAAAAACCTTAAAATTAAATATTTCTAAAATATTTAAATTTTTTACATAATAATCCATTGCCTAAATATGTTTCACAATAATTTCCAGCATATTTTTCAGAGCATCTTTTTAAATATAAAAATTTAATTAATAAAAGTTTTTAGATGAATGACTATAAATAATATTAAATAATTAAACTTACAAACAATATTTACTTCCATTATTATTCATTTCAAAACAAATTCCCCCATTTTTACAAAAATTATTTTTTTCACAAGGAAATGTTCCAATTTTTGGTGTTATTTTTAAAGTTCTTTGATATATTATATTTTTAGATAATTGAGGAAAATGTCTTCTTCCTTTTCTTTTTGCTTCATCAGGAAATATTTCAGCAGAACAATGAAAAAGTATTGGCTTTTTATCTATTTTTTTAACATTTTCTTTTAATTTATTTTCTTCTTCCCAAGGAATAAATTCATAAGAAATACTTTAAATTTAAATTAATTTTAATTAAAATTAAAAAAAACCTTCCATCAATTTCTTCTTCAAAATTTCCAACTTTTTTCCCATTTTTATGTAAAAGTAAAGTACTAGGTATAAATGATTGTCTAGATTCATCTCCAATTGCACATCTAATAATACATTTTTCTTCTCTCCAAATATTAGCAAAACGTAAAGAAGCACTCGAAGATTCATCTGAATTTAAAATTAATTCATAAATAGGGGAAATTTGTTGTTGTGTTTCTTTTATTATTTTTGTTGTTGTTTTTGTTGTTGTTGTTATTAATGGGTTTATTCTTTTATTAACATTTTGTTGTATTAAAAATTCATCTCCAATAATTTCATTATTTGTTTCCATTCCCTTTGAGTAATGATTTAATTTTTTAAATTAAATAATAAAAAATAGGTGAATAATTAATTAATTAATTAGTTTTTATTTTATAAATAAATTAATTAAATTATTTATTTTAATTAAATAATTAAAAAAGGATTTATTGATTTAATTTTTTTAAATAAATAAATAAATTGTTTGGTCAACTATATTTTTTAAAATTATCCTTTAATGCGCAAAAGTAATGCTCTGATTACGTTTTGTTTTTATAATGTTAATTCCCGAAACAAGAAAAATATTTACAAAAAATAAAGAATTGTTTTTTTTAATTTTTTTTGTATAGAAAAGAATAGTAAATAGTAGTAGAAGATTTATATAAACTAAAAAAACAAAAGAATTTATCCTTTTCTTCTTTTTATTTTTATTTTGTCCACTTTTAAATAATTTATTTATTAAAACAAAAGAAACAAGAAAAAGATATTTTTTTAATTTTTTTATTATATAATTATTTTTTAATTTAAAAGAAAAAAAACAGGAAATAAACTAAATAATTGTAAACAATTATATATTAAAGAAGTGATAATAAATATACCTGTTTTTAATTAAATAAATAAATAATAAATAATTAAAATATTTTATTTATTAAATTAAAGTTAAAATAAATTTTATAAAATAAAACAAAGAAAAAGTGTCACAATTAAAGGTAATGGACATAAAGCTTAATTCCATTTTTCAATTATTATTTTTCAATTTGTGAGTTAAATATTATTATTAATTATTCTTTACCTTTAAATAATAAATGGTTTTATTCTTTTTATTTTTAATGGATTAAATATATTTTAATTTAAATTTTGGACCCTAAATGTTGATTATCACATTAAATATTAGTTTTAATTAAATTCTAAAAGTAAACTTAATTAATCTTAAATTATTTTAAAAATCTTATTAAAACTCGTTTTTATTAAAAAAAATTAATTTTAATATTTAAATTTTAAAAATACCTAAATTTTTATTTATTACAAAATAAGTATAAATAATAATTTATATTTTAATCAATCATTTAACAGTCCAAATAATTAATCAATTTTTTTCGAGGTTATAGGGAAGATTAAATATTTATGTATATCAATTTAAAATTATTTAATTAGAATTACGCAAAAATTCCCCATTAATTAAAAATAAATAAATAATTTAAATATGTTATTAGAAAAATCTTCTTCCTTAAAATTTTCTTTTTTTAATTCTTCTCCTTATCCCTCTTATTTTAATTTTAATTATTCCTTACTTTATTTAATTAAATTTAATCAATTATGTTTTTTAACTATTTTACCTCCTTTAGTTGGTATTTTTTTAGTTATTTTAATTTCAATATTATTTGATATAAAATTAATATTTAAATATGAATGGACTTGTGGGGTAATTTAATATTATTTAATTATTTAATTAATTAAATTAGATAACATATTTACCTTCAGTTTCAAGAATTATTAATTTACCAGCAGAGAGAATTGTTTGGAATTTTTTAATTCTTCTTCATATTCCTTTACGTCTTTTAATTACTTTAAATATTTATTGTAATTATTTTTATTAATTATTATTTTTAATTTTTTTTTAAAGTTTCCTTTTCTCATAAAAAATTTAAAGAACAAATTGAAATTAATTTGAAAGAAGAAAATAATAATTTATTTAAAAAATATTTGCCTAAAATTAATATCTCTCCAAGTAAGTTTATTTAATTTTAAATTAGACATTTTCAAGTTTATTTTTTTAGTTTAAAAAATAAATAAAATTTAATTAATAGTTTTAGTTTTTTTATTTTTAATTCAACTACAATAAATAATTTAATTTAAAAAAATAATTTTTTCTTTTAATTTAAAGGTAATTATTTATGTAAAATATATTTATTAAGTGGATTATTTGATCATTTATTTCTTTTATTATTAAGTATTGTTGGTGAAAGAGAAAATGCTGAATTACACGTAATTTTCTTTTCTTCTTTTCTTATTTCTACTTTTATTAATTTTAATACTCATTTTTATTTAGAAATTAATTTAAATAAAAAATTTCAAAAAATTAGGTTTATTTTTCTTTTTTTATTATTTTTATTAATTCCTTTAATTATTTTTTTCTTTTCAATTAATCAATTATATTGTATTAAATTTTCTTATGAAATTTTTGTTTTGATTGAATATTTTATTGTTTTTTGTATTTTTGGTTTTAATTTTTGTATATTTTTTGAAAAACATTCAAATTGTTTTTTTATTATTTTAAAAATAAATAAATAAATTTATTTGTTAATTCTCTACCAAAGGTTATTAAAATATGAGTTTTAGATTTCATTTAATTTCTTATTTAATTTTTCTTCCTTTTTTTTAAAGTAATTTTAAAAAATAAATAAATAAACTTTAATATTAGTATCATTATTTAATTATAGAGTTTCCATGGTATTTTTCTTAAAAGAAAATGAAAAAAAAATAAAATTATTTTTACTATTCCTTTTATTTAAATAAAACTTAGTTCCTTTATCTTTTTAAAAAATTATTTATTTAAAAAAAAGCAAATGGCTTCCTCAGAGGATGAGGGAGGTGATGAAGAAGATGGAAAATTACTACATAAAAATAAAGGTGAACAAGCCTTAAAATTAGTATTACTTGGTGATAGTTGTGTTGGTAAAACCTCAATATGTTTAAGACTTTCTCAACATTTATTTCCCCAAAAATATATTCAAGTTTAGTTTCTAATAAAGAAAATTAATTAATTTAATTCTTTTTATTAGACATCTGGTTTAGATTTTTATTCAAGAAGGGTTCAATTACGTCAACAAAATTCTATACTTCTTCAGGTATTTTTAAAATAATTATATAAAATAATTAATTAATTAATTTTTTAAAGCTTTGGGATGTTGGTGGTCATAACCTTTCATCTCCTTCCATGCTCAATAATTATATTTTTGGTTCTCATGTTTTTTTATTTAATTTATTTTTTAATTATATAATAATTATTAAAAAGGGTATTCTTTTTGTTTATGATGTTACAAATAGTCAGTCTTTTGATAATCTAAATGATTGGCTTTTAGCTACTAAAAAAGTAGATAGACAAATGGAAAAGGTAAGAAAAATAGAATATATATTTATTAAATAAATAGCCTTTTTATATGGCTTTAATTGGTAATAAAGCAGACAATGAACAACATTGCCGTTCAATAAGACCAGAAAGACATAGCAAATTTTCTGAACAAAATGGTTTTTATTATTCTTATTTAAAGTTAATTTAAAAAAAAGGAATGCAAGCACATTTTTATTTATCAGCAAAAAATGATGATTCAATTGAATTAACATTTAGGTAAATTATAAATAATAATTTTTTAATTTTCGCTATTTTATTAACTCTTTTAATATAAAAATATTCTTCT
This sequence comes from Meloidogyne exigua, assembly GCA_018905775.1. Taxonomy (NCBI): domain Eukaryota; kingdom Metazoa; phylum Nematoda; class Chromadorea; order Rhabditida; family Meloidogynidae; genus Meloidogyne; species Meloidogyne exigua. The sequence continues at coordinate 1,779,863 of JAGUQR010000011.1, forward strand.
TCGTTTCATAGGAGAATAGCAGCTGAAATCTTAGGTAATAAATTTACTAGAGCAGAAATTGAACAGAATACTTCTAATAATAAACCTCAAACCCCTACAACAAATAATAACACAAATAAAAATAAAGACGAGGAAAAAGTAGACAAAGAAGTAGGAAATAATACAATAACACCTAAAGGTCTTATTTACGTTAATTAAATATCCTGATCAATAGTCAGTACTTCCACTATAATAAACAATAAATCCTCGTAATGCCCATAATCTAATCAAATTTACGAAAAAGTTATCAAAAACAAAACGAAAAAAGACATTCGATTTGTTAGCGATAGAGACGCCCGAGGGTGTCCAACAGCACTAATAATAATGATTTTTGCTTAAAATATAGAACCAGGAACGACCAAAGAACCCTCAAATGACACAGCAAACCAACGTTCTTCGTCTACTTGTTTGCTTCAATAGAATTATTGATAACTTAATATTCTTAATTTTAAATTCAAAAATAAATAAAATTTATCATCGAAAACTGACCGTAAAAAGAATTACCTTAAAAAGTAAACTACGAGTAAATAAATGCATGGAATAAAAAAGTTATATGTAAATGTCACAGATAAATGTCTTAAAATAAGTAGCTGGTAAAAGAGTGGTTGTCACTTGATAAAATTTAAACTAATTTAATTTTTAGTTAAATATATAAATTTGAACAAAATTAACTTTTGAGATACAATTTAATCTTTAGCAAAGGATGCATATTTTTTTGGATTATTTAAAAGTACCAAAAATTTTTCTTTAATTTTGAAAACGGTTACAACCACTATGGGTTAATTAAAAAGCAGCCTAATTTCAGTAATGTTTAAAAACGACAACCATTAATACAAAACAATGAAAGTGAGATATTACGTCAAAGTTGTAAGGGGATTAGAAAAAACAGTGTTTTCTATAATATGTATAATTGAAAAAATTTATGTTTTGTATGGAATTTAATAGAATAAAAACATCTACCAAAGTTAAATTCAGTTACCAAGAAAGTTACTAAAGTACATAGACTATAATTTTTAATAAATTCCATACAAATAAAAAAAAAAGCCTAATGTAAGCAAAGTCTCATCAAAAAGATCATAAAGTCTCTGAGTTGAATTATTCAATTTCATTTTGTATGTATGATAAATTTTTTGAAAGTACGAACAGATGGAAGTTTATGCAATAACCTAATACTAACGGAAGCATATCTGGGCTCTGCTATAGTCCAATCACAATTGGCAAAATTATTGGCAGAATAACTTAAATTAACAAAATAGAAAAAAAACAAAATGAAAAAACAACCTCCTAATGTCAATGCTTGTTTCTATTTCTTCTTCTTTTTGCTCTATTGGAGATAAAACATGTTGATAACGACTATCATCCCATTCGTTATAATCCCAATCCATAGTTAATGATAATGTTGGTTTATTAAAAACTTCTTCATTCTTCAATTGAACAATTTCATTTTTTTGTTTTCTACGCTCAAATTCCAAGTTCAAATAAAGCAATAAATTACGCTGCTCATGTGTATCATCAAGTGATTCACGAATTAAAGCAGAACGTAAACGATGTTCTAAAGCTTGTTGTCGTGCTCGCATAAGTTCTTTATGACATTTAAGTTCACTATCATCTTTTAAAAGAATAAACTAATTGTTATTGTGGCACCTTTGGTAATCCCCTTCCATTCCTCTACCCTCTCACATATAAACGGTCAAGAGATAACTCTCCCGTATTTAAATTTAGATTATGATTGGAACTTACATTCAGAAATAAATTCTTTATTAAATTCTGGTTCTAAAAATAGTCCATATGGAAGTAGTCTTTCAATGCAATCAGACGTATTTTTGAAAGAAGAGTGCAAATCTGGATTAAGAAGTCTGTCACGCATTTTGGTAAAATGTGTAGTTAAACTAAAGTATTTTTTAATAAAAAAAAAAAAGAACAACTAATTACTATTCTTTGCGTTTATCCTTTTGTTTTTCCAAACGCTCAGCCATCAATTTATGTTCATCTTGAGCAGATACTCGCATACTACGCTTTTCATAAATGACCATATTGTCACTCGATGAACAAGATTTAGGGACTAATACAGAGATCTGTTTTTCCTTTGAGTTATCTTAAAACGAAAAATCAGTCCACGATTATTATTATTAATTTAAAGAACCATTTTCTCCCGAAATATTTAATCGTCCATTATTTACAGAAGATATAGCAGTAGAGGAATATGAAGTGCTTGGTACAGAATTAGCTGGATTAAATTCTATAAATTGAACAGGAGTTTTTGTAGAATCAGTCATTTTTGTTCCAGAGTTTATAGTCTGCGTTTGTGTCTGAAATTCATAATTTAGTAGAATAGTTTAGGTAGAAATTGAGTAAGGTTTTGTTACCATGTTTTGTCCCTGAAGAATTATAGCAGCGTTCGAAGCTTTTTTAGGAAAATTCGGCCTTTTCCTTGGAAGACGGTTTTTGTCAGATTTCGAAGTAATCTGTGACACTGTTGAAGTTGGATATTTTTCTATTTGATCCGAAACAGGAAGAGGTTGAGCATTTTGGGCAACTTTGGTTGCAGATCTGAATCAAAATAATTTTATACAAAACAAATGTTGAATAAATACAATGTATTGTTGTTCATAATACAACATGCTATCCGTTCTTCAACCATTTTCAGCTCAGAAGTCACGTCAATTCCATTTTTTTCCTGCTAAAGAAAAAAACACTTGTTTATTTACTATAAATAAGATATAAAGTAATAAACCTCTTTTAGCTGTTGACAACGGCCTATAAGAGAAGCAAACTCCATTGCCAACTGTGGATCACCAAACTCCAATGTTGTGGTTTTTTGGTTGTTAAAAAGGCTTTTAGCTACTTGATCTAAACCACTTGATTGTTGTTTTGCCTCAAACCCGTTATTTATTAAATTCTGTGATTGATTTGATACCGAAGGACGTCTCCTAGTTTTTGTTGTCTTTCGATTTACAGTCCTTGCGGAGCCATCGACAGTATTGAATTGTTGATTAAGCTGATTTAAGGGCAAAACAGTGTTTGAAGTAGTAACAATGACTTGAGGTTGTTGAGGGTGATGGCCAATTATTTGCTCAGGTGGTCGATAGCTTAGCGGTAATTGGAAGGAAGAAGATTGATGGTCTATAACAGATATTTGTGAACCAAAGGGTTGAGGCTGCTGATTCAGGTAAAAATTTTGTTGTAAATTTTGATTTTGTTGATGAATAGCCTGAATTTTCTTAAATTAATTTTAAATAAATAAAAACAGGTGTAGAAGCAGAAGAGACAGCCAATTGCATTGGCGCTGATTCAAGCTGAACCAATGGAGCTGAACTTTGTTGAGGAAGCTCTTGTTGGGCAGAAAGATTTCCATAGAACGTATTTTGACCTTCAATTAAAAATAAAATTTATAACAGGTTTTTTTATCATTAAAATAGAAAATATAAAACCATTAAATTGTTGGTGTGGTTGAAGCTGTTCGCTTGACAATATTCTTTGATCGTAATAAAATTGCTGATGAGATGGATGAAGTTGTTGTTGCTGAGACCGACACATATGTGATTGTTCTTGAGTGTAAGGTTTCAATACGGCAAGAGAGGTACTGGGAGTGCAATCAATATAAGCGCACTTTACGCCATTAGGCTCCTGGCGAACCTTAAATACATTTGAGTTAGAAATAGAGAAAAAAAACAATTACGGATAAAATTTTAGAAAGTTTAAGATGAAAATTGGGCATAATAAAATCTAAAACCTGAGCCAATGACGTTTGAGGTGTCGACGTTCCACTTCGAAAATTGTTTTGCGGTGGAAGCTGATCTCCATGAAAAGCATGTGAATTCTCACTACCCGTATTAGGACTAATAATCGAAGAATTAGAATGCATAGGTTGACCACAATTGACATTATGTACCCCAAAATCCAAATAATGTTGATAATTTTGAGGATGAATTTGTGCCGTCAAAGCCTTAACGGTCTGTTCTCCATTAGTTGAATAAAAAATGTTCTCATCAACAGGAACATTGAGATCTAAATAATCAACAGTTGTATGGCTTTGTTGCTGTAGAGATTGTTGAGGCACATTATGCAGTTGGTGCTGATCATCAACAATGGCAGAATGCTTATGAATACCGCCACTGGTGAGATCATCCTCCGCGAACCAATCCCTTAAAAATATCAGTTAATTTTTTATTTTAAGCATTTTACATAACTAAATAAAATTTTCTCAAATTGAAAAAAAATCTTAACAAAATAAAGATTTTGTTTTATTTGTATATAATTTCATTATATCAAATTCATTTTTCTAACTTTTATCGGGTTGCTTTTAGTCTCGTAATAAGAGAATGGCTTCACAAAACTATTAATCCAACACAAAACCTAAAAAATGGCCACGCCTTTGTAGATTGTGTGCATGTGAAAAACCACGCCCACACTCTCTTCCTTCAAGAGGCCGCCTGCTTCTGAAGCAAAGAAAACCACGCCCCTAGTGGATCGAAGAATTGAGGCGGTATTTGTACATCATGAGGATTGTGTAAATCATTTCAAAAATTTGTTATCACAAAAATTTAACAAAATCGTTCCTAATAAAAAATCGAAGTTCAAAAGCTTACTGATCTGCGAAGTCGTCCATCATCACACGATTGTTGTCGATATTGCTGTTAGTGTAAGATAAAAGCATTTTAATAAAATAAGATGCATCTTTTTAAATTAGCAAAACCATGCTGCTAAGTTGTTAATTAAATACATTAATATAACCTAAATCTTTAGAAATTATAAGAAAATATATGCGTTTAATGAGTACAAAATATTATTGATTATGAGGAATGATTTTTACCCCTATTTTGTTGCTAGGTATTTTTGTTACAATTATATAAAGATTGAATTAAGAGGAGAACGGTTAATCTTCAATTGTTAAACATGTCACATATCCACCACCGTCCGTTTAGCCTTCAACACTTAAAAGCTCTACCACCATCACAAACTCGTAATAATAAAAGGGTAGGTGTTGTTCTTTTTTCTAGAAGGGGGCAGCTGCTGACTGATACGAAAGCAAAAAACAGCATGGATAGAAAGACATGAGAAGTCTAGTGTCACTATTTAGTGGGTGAGGCTATGAGAAAAAAGAAATATGTGAGAGAAAAGATAAAAAGAATGAGTAGAACACATACATATGTCAATTTGTTTGGCGTTAGGCCAGAAAAGAAATCAATTCGTTTGAAGTAGATTTACAAACAAAAAGTTTTGGACGTACATACACCTTCATGTAAATGATTCTGTTAAAAATGACGCATGTTTAACATGGGGGATAACTTGAACTTTAATAAACAGCTTTAACCTATTTGCATATTTACAGGTCGTTCCCTTTTATCAGCACTGTTTTTAATATGCAAAATCTATGGATTAATACAACTGTTAAATAGTTCATAGGAAATGTCACATCATCATCAAGTTTTTTGGCAACCCAAAAGTTGCTAATGTGTGAGATATATTCAATAACATAGAAAACACCTAAATTGAAAAAGCCAAAGAGCCAAAATGTCCTAGTGTTGACAAAATTTACAGAATAAGGATCAAATATTAGAAAAGTAATATGTATTTATATATACATATATGAACATAAATCCTCGTTGATTTTTTAACTCTTTAATAAGGAGTTCATCAAGTCGGTGGAGTTTCCATGTTATAATGAAAATAAATATTGATTGAATTTTTAGTCAATTTATTTTTATATTTTTCAAAACGAATGTTTTTATTGTGTTAAAATTAAATTTGAGTATTTATTGTGTAAGCTAAATGCTTTTCAGTAATAAATAATTTTAAATTTGTACGTGCCTCCAATATTTTATTTTCATTGCTACAAATGTGCGTTCCATCACAAGTTTATTGTCAAATATGGCGATTCTTGACATAGAAACAAAATTATTTTAATTTTTACCTGTTAAATGTTTTAAATTACTTTTTTCGTTATTTCTCATCTGGAACGTTTTTGAATTACATACATAAATTAATGCGCACTTTTTTTACATCTTTCTAATCGATGTAAGAAAGTCTTCCATTTTGGCATTATTTAATCACTCGGTTTTTTAACTCACAGGATATAACTTTTAGACGTTTTCTATTTTTTATTTAATTAAGATTAGGTTTTGTGAATCATTAATGTAATTTTGTTTTGGTTTAATATCATTATTGTTCAAAATTTTCCATAACTAATTCTCTGTTCGAAAAGTTCTTAATTTTGTTATTATTTCGTGCATTTACATCTTCTTCCGCTTCCATATGTCTATTGTCAATTTATAAAACATTTTACATTTTAAGAATATTTTTTTAATTAAAAATGACAACACAAAAGAAACCAAAGCCTGTATTAAAAGAAGTGCCTGAAACTGTTTATGATTCTGGAACAAATCAAACCTATTTAAAAGGAAAATTCTTGGGTAAAGGTGGCTTTGCGCGTTGCTATGAACTGACTAACGCGAGTACAAGAGAAGTATATGCCGGCAAAGTTGTATCGAAAACTCTTCTCATTAAGAAACATCAACGTGATAAGGCTTCTATTTTTTATGAATCTATAACAGAAAAATACGAATTTAGATGAAGCAAGAGGTACAAATCCAGAAATGTCTTTCACATCCAAACGTTGTTAAAATGGAGGGGTTTTTTGAAGACGACGACAATGTCTATATTCTTCTCGAACTTTGCTCGCGCCGTTCCCTTATGGAGCACAAGAGGAGAAGGGCTGTGACTGAACCTGAAGCTCGATATTTTACTCACCAGGTTTTTTTATTTTTTGATTTGCATTTAATAACTTAATCAGATTGTCCTTGCCTGCCATTATTTACATTCAATGAAAGTAATTCATAGAGATCTCAAACTTGGAAATTTGTTTCTTAATGAGGATATGCAAGTTAAGATTGGTGATTTTGGTCTTGCTACAATATTAAATCATGAAGGGGAGCGTAAAAAGACTTTGTGTGGAACTCCAAATTATATTGCGCCCGAAATGCTCGATAAAAAGGGCCATTCCTATGAAGTTGATATTTGGGCTATTGGTTGTATTCTATATACTTTGCTTGTTGGAAAACCGCCATTTGAGACTGAGACACTTAAGGTATTATAGATTTATTACATTTAAAATTACCTTTATAGGATACGTACAATCGTATCAAGAATAACCAATACACAGTACCACCCAGAATCGGTAAGGATGCTACGGCGTTGATTTCGAGGTTGCTTGCGCATGAACCTTCACGTCGTCCTAAGATTGAAGAAATTCTTTCTTTTCCGTTCTTTACTGATGGTTTTTTGCCTAAAATTCTTCCGAGTTCATGTCTTACTATGGCGCCTAAGTTTAATATGCAGGCAGTTAGTGGTGGACAAGCTTGTAATCCAAATGTACGTCTTAAATAATTTTTTAGGATTAACATTACACTAAGTTATGATTTATTAATTTTTTAAGTCTTCTGATGTTCACCCAAGTCCTCGTTCAAAAGGCCCTGCATTTACTGGCCGTGCTCCACTTCCATCTGTTCCTGAGGCGAAAGAAACACCACCAACTGTTGCACATAAACAAGATAAAGCAGCTGTACTTATTACAGAAATGCCTGCTGGTAATATTTTTTCACTGAAAAATCTTTTCCATAGTACATTTATGAATTTTTTATTGACAATGAGATTTGCCTAATTGTTTTTTGGACTCTTTTCTATATTTTTAATTTTGAAAATTAAGGCGAGAACAATGGAGTGCCCGCAGATTATTATCTATCTGATCTATATGCACAACTATGTTCTTTATTAAACACAGAAACGGAAAGATTTAACGAGGCGGATAGAGGTGACAATTCTTAATTTACTCAAAATATTCTAGAATCTGATTTTGCAAGATATCTATTTATTTGTCTACTATTTTACTATTATTTTCCTAAAATAGGCGAACTCGAACATCCAGCTTCCGGTCCAATTTATTGGGTCTCTCGTTGGGTAGACTATTCGGATAAGTATGGATTAGGTTATCAATTTTGTGACAATAGCGTTGGCGTTCTCTTCAACGACAATACAAAAGTTATTTTGGATGCTCCTGGGATGTAAGGATTATTTGATAAATTTATCTTTAAATTTTAGTCAACTCCAATATACTGAACGAAACAACGTTGAGCATTTTTACGCTGCAGACAAATACCCTCAAGCATTGGAAAAGAAAATTACTCTTTTAAAATATTTTCGTTCTTACATGAATGAGCACCTTATTAAGACTGGTGCAAATATTCCAATACGAGAAGGTGATGAGTTGGCACGACTCCCTTGCCTCAATACCTGGTTCCGTACTAAATCAGCAATTGTACTTCATTTGAGCAATGGAACCTTGCAAATAAACTTCTTTTATGTAATTAATTAAAAAAAAACTATTATAAAGTTTAAACTAATTTTTTGTTATTTAAAGTACTTAAGTTACGAGATTATAATAATTATAGATCACGTTCTTAATTTTAGGACCATTCAAAATTAATTGTTTGTCCATTAATGTCTGCAGCCACGTACATTGACCATTCCAAAAATGTATTTACTTGCACATTTTCTTCATTAGAACACTATGGGTGTCCTAAAGAACTATTACATCGACTTAAATATACAAAGGTATGAAAAGAGATCTTATCGATTGAAAATTCGTAAAAACTGTCATGGGTTTAAGAATAGGATCTTAAGCCAGTTTAATCTTATTATCGAAAACTTATTAGAAATTCATATTAAATTTTGAAGTATATGGTCGAGCGTCTATTAGCTCGAAACACATCAAATTATGACAAAATGAAGGATGGTCCATCACCGAAGGACGTAAAATCTAACAACCTTGTTCAATAATATGACCGGAAAATGTGACAATTTAAAAGAATCTTGACAATAAATCGGAGCCACAAACCTTAATATCACATTACAAAAATTTGATTTTTTACTTTATTTATATAGAATGAATAAAAAGGACATGAATTTGTATCGATTTTAATGTCAGAAAAAACATGATGACGGAAATTCAAATATAGTCGTACAAAAAATTCCCCCGGAAGTCATTTTGTCCCCCTCATCCTTCAACATTTTTATTTTTCTTCAATATATTTTCCCATTTGTCCGATTTGATCACATGGCATATTTCTGTGTCCACTCACGAGCCAGCGTATTGTATCTTTCACGATCGGTCTTATATATACGCGCAATCTCAGGTACCAACGGATCATCCGGATTTGGATCACAGAGCAATGAGCAGATTGAAAGCAGAACTTAAAAATAACATTCAGAGCAAAACTTACTCTTTTAGATAACATTGATAAACTAATTCTATTCTGAAATCGTGGAAGGGATAAATCGTGAACAAATAATCTTGGGAATGCCCACCAAAATTTTAAAACAGATTAGAAGGGATTTAAGTCAAGTTAATAAGTGCCTTCCGCATAAAATTACCTAACGTTGTCCAAGCCTAACGATAATATGTCTACAAATTCTCACCCGAAAATTATCAGTTTAATACTAACGAACAGCCAATCTAACATGTAAAAGAATTGAACCTTTTGAGATAGTCAAAGCCGGAGACCATTGAGATCTGAGAATGTCCAAACAAATGCTTCCATTGCTGTTGATATTCGGATGGTATATACGCGTCGTAAAAGCTACTTTCGGCGGCTTAAACGGATAGTCTGTTGGAAAGTGGATTGTCAAGAAAAAAACTCCGCCTTGATATGGTGATTCTGGAGGTCCCATAATAGTAGCCTGCCAATGGAAAAGATCATCACCAACTGGGCCTGCACTACATTGGGCTGGTGGGTCACGTCCAAGGTCCTGAAGCTCCTAAATAAAAAATTGTTAGCAATTGATTATTCATATCCTCTGGAAAAGAGTGGCATTTAGAGATTTTTTGTACAGGAAACCCAAAAATGCCTTAACAATTCCGGAGGCTTACCAAACCAACTTTCTGAATTCGCTTAAGGGCCATTTGTTTCACAATTAATTTATAAAGATTAAACAATTAAAGACTTCCGGTCAATCTAAAATTATCTAGAATTACGAAAGTAAATGACCTAGTTTATAAAAATGTTTATTTTATACAATTCCAGTCCTTTTCATAAATAAAAAAGCAAGGGCTGTTAATAATTTAATGAACTATGAGTTCGGTGCAACGTGATTTTTTACTTTCTTTCACGGATGGATCTCGAACCTTTATATAATAGTATTTTTAGTAAACGTGAAAACTAAACAAAATAGAGAATAAAGAAAACGAAATAGTATATAATAGAGTATTATAGTTTAATATTGATTATGGCAAAAAATTGCGAACATTCAAAATCACGTTTTAGTAACTCAATTTGTAATTGTCTGTTTAGAATTTATTTTTGAAATTCACTAGTTACCTAATTTTATCTATTGTGATGGAACAAGAATTAACTAATTCACGTTGTTCTTTTATTCCGTTCACCACCTTTATTGACCCTTTATTTTGGAATGAGGTAAATCGACTTAAAATCAACGAATGGAAATTAGATGAATCTCCAAAGATTATTCATTGCAATTATACATTTCGTAAATAATTTATTAAAATTTATTTTACTATTTTTACAGATGGAGCTCAATCTTCTGACAGTTTATTATGTTTTGATCATGAATCACTCAAAAATATACCTGAAGATAAGACTAAAACTAATTCAGCAATTTGTTCTATTGATGGATCTTTTCTTTTATTGAACACTAAGAAAGCTTTCTTAGAGTTAGACAGAACTATACTATTAAAGCAAATAGCTGAACAAGTAATTTTTAATAGGAAATTTTAATATTTCTTTAATCGTAGTTATGGACTTTAATTACATCGAATGAATGGCTAGAAAGACCGGAAGCTCTTAATACCTTTTACTTGACTGCATTTGCTGTATGTTCTATAATTTATTATTTTATCTAAATTTTTACAGGATGTCAAAAATTTTTTTTATAATTTTTGGAATTGCATACCTGCTTTACTTTTTCCAGAAAATATTCATCAGACTTCACCGTTTGAACACCCGACTATGGAATTGCATTCTATTGCCTTTAAATTCTTAGTTTTAAATAATGGAAAGTCTTTCCTTTTAACAAATGATCATTTACCTTTAAAATTGGATAAATTAATTGAACAGACATCTCCTTGTGATTTTCTACTAATTTTTCCGAATCCTTCAGAACTTGAAGAAAAATATGGTTGGAACTTGAGGAATTTACTTGCTGCAATTGCTTTTTTAAAGTTAATATTATGATTATATTTTATTTTAAAACAAAAAATGAAAGAAGATTTTGCAATAATTATTCTTAAAATTCATTTATTTTAATAAAATAATTTTTATTATCTTTTTTTAGACCAACTTGGTCACATTTACGAGTTTATGCATTAACTAGAATACATCAAAGCAGTTTTATTGCAACACTTTCTTGGAACAATGTCAAGTTAGAAATGGGCAATATACCAAAATGTGTTGGTTGGGAACGGACATCTTCTGACAAACTTACATATCGAAGTGTTGATTTAAAATTTATGCTTGAGCCAGTCAAGTTAGTTTTTCAAAATTTTATTAATTTTATACATATGATTTTGACAATGAAACTCTTTTAAAAGTTTTAAATAAAATTAAATTATTTTAAATAGTATAATGGAACAAAGTGTAGATCTCAACCTTAAATTAATTCGTTGGCGTCAGGCTCCTTCAATCTCTCTAGACAATTTTACTTCACTTCGTGTTTTACTTGTTGGAGCTGGAACTCTTGGTTGTAATATTGCTCGTGCTCTTCTTGGTTGGGGAGTAAAGAATTTTACATTTATTGACTATGCAACCGTGAGGCAATTTTTTATGAACTTTGTAAATTATTTTTATTAGATGCAATAAATAATTGAATGTTTTAAACACATACTATTAATGTTTTTAGTTATAACAATCCTGTACGTCAATCACTTTTTTGTTTTAATGATTGTTTGGTTAGTGGTCTCTCTAAAGCTAAAGCAGCTGCAAAATCACTTCAACTCATTTACCCGAAGGTAGAAGCAAAAGGAGTTCATATGAAAGTGCCAATGCCTGGATATCCTTTCTCCAAAGAGGGTAAGTAAACCTTGATAACAGAAAGTATCGAGTGCAATTATTGAGAAATTATATGAGAGAAAAATGTTCTATTAATAAAAACTTATTTAGAGGAAGACAACATTAAACATCAATGTAAACAATTAGAAGAATGTATTAAAGATTGTGATGTTCTTTTCTTGGTAATGGACAGTCGTGAATCTCGTTGGCTGCCGACACTTTTAGCTTCTGTTCACAATAAATTAGCCATTACTGTTGCTTTGGGATTTGATGATTTTGTAATTTTAAGACATGGAACAAATTCAGATAATCAACAACAACAACAAAAGGAATGTAAAAAAGAATTAGAAATTACTGAATTACCAAAGGATTTACACACTGAATTGCCAGGAACTTTATTGGGTTGTTATTTTTGTAATGATGTTACTGCGCCAGGAAATTCTACTAGTGAAAGAGCACTTGATCAACATGTTTGTTTTTTATTTCTGGACAAAATCTATTTTTATTTTTAGTGCACGATTTCCCGAGCAGGAATTTCAATGATTGCATCAGGTGAAAACAGCCTTGTTTTCAAAGTCTTTACTTTTTTAGGCTTTGCCGTTGAGTTATTAGCTTCAGTTCTTCAACATAAATTAGGTGCAGATGCCCCAGCTCGAATGGGTGAAATTAATGCTAGTTCATCTTTGCTTGGAGCTACACCTCATGAAATTCGTGGTTTTGTTTCAAGTTTTCAACAAATTATGCCTACAATTAGGCGTTTTGATAGATGCACAGCTTGTGGTTATTCGGTAAAGATTGGGAAATTTTTATATTCTTTTTTAATTTTAAAGGTTCGCCAACTTTATTTACAAGAAGGATTTAATTTTCTTTCAAAAATTTTTAATGATCCAACAGAATTGGAAAGAGTTAGTGGTTTAACTGAATTACAACAACAAGCAAATGACTTCCAAACACAAATGATTGAATTAGATGATAATGAAAGTATATCAAGTATTTAAAAACTATAATTAGATTTGCCTTAAATAAAACAAAAGAAGAAATAACTATTTAAACAATTGACATGGATTTATTTATTTTTAAAAAATATTTTTAAATTTCCTTTTAAAAATTTATTTTTTTGATACTTAAAAGTGTAAATATTCTAACATAATTAAGCTTGGAGCCCAATTTAGTGTCAATCTTCATTTAATTTCGGACAAGTTGGAAATGACGTAAAACATTAAATAATTAAAAGTTTAGTTAGATTAAAAAAAAAAGACAGGAAATGTTAGTTTTTTTTTGATAAAACAAAAGATTTACTTGAAAGAAAAAAGCTCTTTTTATTAATTGACTAGTTTTATTTTATATTAAACATTAATTCCTTCCATTTGGTATTCTTCGTCTAAACATTTGATTAAGAACACTTTCACGAATTTCCCTTCCAAGTGTATTGCAATTTACTTTTTTAAATCTTCTTATTGCTGTTTTGAAGTTCTTAAAAATTAATTTTTTTTTAAATAAAATTAATTTATATTTTTACTTTTTCTTTTTTCCAAGGAATAATTAATTTTGCATTAAGAATATCACTACCATTTCTACGTTTTTCACTTGCCATAACCAGAAAAGTTGAGTATTTTTCTTTTTTTTTCCCCTTTCAAATTATTTGTATTATTTATTTCAGCAACAGAAGGACAAAAACAACGAGATTCTCCATGTTCTGATAATTTAATAATTGTACTACTTATATCTTCAGTATTTGTAGATGATTTAAATATACGCATTTTCCTAATAATTGTCATATATGTTGAATTTATTGGATAAACTCTAACTTTAAGTACTTAAAAATGGAATTTAATTAAAAAATTAGTTTAACAGACCAATACATGATCTACAAAAATTATCCATTAAATTTTCAAATGTTGCTACTTGGGCACAACTTTTACATATTTGTCCTATGAAGAAAGATTTAAATAAAATTAATATTATTTATTTTAAAACTAAAATATATAATTCCAAGTATTTAAAAATAATTTAATTTTTATATTAACTTTAAATAAAAATTCTTTATTAAATATGGAATAATTAGAAAATAAGAAAAGTATTTTATTTAATAAGAAAAAACCTTTAATATTATTAGTAGATACTGTTGATTTATATTCCTTTTTTCCTTCTTCTTTTCCTTCATCTTCTTCAATAATATTGGAAGTAAAAGGTGGTTTAATACATAAATCATTATCTAAAGGAAATTGACTACAATTAAGCATTTCTGGCCAAGGAAATCCATACTTTTCCATTCTAATTGCACAACCCTTTTATTAAATTTAATTAATTAATTAAATATTAACTTTACTTCTTTTACTGAATTACAAAGTGATTCACATGGATAAATGGATTTTTCAATTTGAGGCAAACAAATAGGGGCAAAAAGGGAACAAAGAAATAACTTTAAATTAAATTAATTTTCAATTATTAGTTTAATCTTACTTTAGTGTGTGCATGACAATGAAGTCTTAAAAGGGAAATCCATGCAGAACTTTGTTGAATTGCTTCTTCCATTGTATCATGTTCAAGCAAATTAGGTAATCTCATACTTTTATACTTTTTTTTTAATTAATTTAAATTAATTTAATTTAATTTCACTTGCATTCCATGGCAAAGAGTAAATTTCTCTGTAATATTAAGGCATTTATTATTATTTAATTCTTTTCTTTGTTCTTCCTGTATCCAATTATTATTTGATGAATGTGGAGAAGATGCTAAAATAGACCATGGTACACCTGATAATTCATTGACATAATTAAATAAAAATAAAATAGAAAAAATTAACATTTTTATAAATAGAATACTAAATAAATAAATAATATTTTATTAATTATTTAAAGTTAATTATTTATTTAAATATACATATATTAAATTAAAAATTATTTAAAAATATCAAATATTTTAAAAATAAAGAATTATAAAAGAGGAAGAAATTTGAGTAACTTTTTATTTTAAAATAAAGTGAAAGGATTATAATATACTTTAGATATTATTATTTTAGTTAATAAAAGTGATGACCGCTAGCTACTTTAAATCAACATATAAATATATATCTCTTTAAAATAAAATAATATAATTTATAATTAATTTATTAAAAATATAAAAATGATTATAAAATAACAATTAAAAATTATCAAATAAAATTATTTTAAAAATTAATAATTTTATTAAAAACTTGAAAAAAAACTTTTTTTTTAAGTTTATTTAACAACTGTCTTATTTTTACGCAGTCTTTCCTTAATTCCTATTCTTTTTTAAAAATATTAAAAAAAAAAAAGATTTTTTAAATAATAATAAAGAGATATATGGACAAGAAAAATAAAAATATAATATTTTCTTTTTTCTTCTTTGAAGTAGCCGCCCTTATCCGTCAAAAATATATTTATTTATTTTAAACTTTTTATTTTTTAAAAAAAGGGGTGGATTAAAGATTAAATAAATAAACAAAAATAAATATATTTATATTTTTTTGTAGGTATTTATTGTACTACAATAGTTGCAAATGCCAATTCTTTTAGTATTAAGTAATAATTAGAAAATAAACAATACATTAATTAATTAAAATAAAATTAATAATTTTTTTTTCTTTTTTAATATTAATTAAATATTAATTTTAAATAAATATTTTTTAATTTAATTTTATCTAAAAAATAAACATTTAATTTAAATTAATTATTATTTAATATTTTATTTAAATTTAATTTATTTTAAAGAATTATTTCCTTTCATTAATTTATTCCTAAAAGAAAATAAATTAAATATTGCTCTAATGCTCTATTTCACATTTTTTATTTCCGGTAATTTTTTAAATTTGTCATCATTTTTATTTAAATATTTTAAGAGTAATACTACTCTAAATTTTATTTTATTTATTTTTCTAAATTTGGAACATTTTTGTTTTAAATTTTATTTATAAGGAAGTTATAAAATATTTTGGTATTTGGTCCTTTTTTTAATTTTAATTTAAAATAGGTATGTAGACAAAATAAAAGTTTTGCGGATTTTTTAAAAACTTTGAACAGAAAAGAATTAAACAAGAGAGGAAATTAATTTTATAAATAAAGTTTATTTTATATAGGAGTATATTTATTATAGGTTAATTAAATAAATAATTAAACAAATAAATTGTTTTTTGTTAGAAGATAATAGAATAGGAATTATATGTATTTTTTAATTGGTTTTTTATTTAAATATTAATTAAATTAATTAATTTAATTAAGTTAATTAATTTAATTAATTAATTTATTTATTTTGTGTGCAAGTTTAAAAATCCGCAAATATTTATTTTGATTTAAGTAAATTGCAATATACTTTATATAATACTTTTTTGAATTAAATTACTCAAGGGAATTTTTTGGTTTTTTTTTTATTATTTATAAAAAGAAATGAAAGGAAATTTAGTTAAAAATGTCCACAACCACCACCAATTCCTTTTTTTATTATTGTGCAACTGAGTCTATTTAAAATAAAAAAAGAAAAGAAAAGACAATTTATTTAATTTATTTTTTAATATTATATTCTACTAAATAAATAAATAAATCTTTTTATTTAATAAATTAATAATTAAAAATAAATTATTTTATTTTTATTTACCTAATTTTTAAATTTATTTTTAAAAAGATTATTTCAATTAAAAAAAATATTTATTATTATTTTTTAAGCTTAAAAATGTTTAAAATTTATTTATTTATTAATAAATTAAAAAGGTGTTTTCTGTGACGTTATTTGTGGATTAAACTAAAATAAATAATTATATTCTTTTTTTTTAATATTTATTTTTTAAAATCCTTTAAAAAATAAATATTATTTTTTGATGTTTATTATGTCTGACATACGTTGGCTATTTTTAGAAATTTAATTCAAATTTATTTATTTATTTTATACTTTAATAAATATTAATAAAAACAATATTTTGTTTCAATTAATTAAAAAAAAATTTTTTTCTAAAATTAATTATATTTTATTTAAATAATTAAAAATTATTTAATCTTAATTATTTATTATTATTAAATATTATTAAAAAAAAAAGAATTTATACATTAATTTTTAACCTTTTTTATGCTTTAGTTTTTTCTTTAAAATTAAATTAAAATAAATTTATTTAATTTAAATAAAAGAAAAAAATAAATAAATATTATTTTTTATTTTTAAATTAATATCAATATTAATAAATCTTTGAATTTTAAATTATAAATAAATTAATTGTTTTCCTTTTCTTTTCTTATTTTTTAAAAAATTAAAAATAAAATTAAAATAATTTTTATTTTTTATTTAAAATAATTTTATTCAATTTATTTAAATAAAATAAATTAATTTAATTTCTTTTAAAATGATGTTTTTGTTTTAATTTTATTTTAATAAAGTCTTCTCCTTTAATTTATTTTTAAGGGCAATATGCCGTTAAATTTGATTTTCTTACTTTTTTTTTCTTCAAAACTAATCCTTATTTTTTATTTATTTTTTATTTTTTTACCTAAATACTTTTCTTCTTCTTTTTAACAAAAAATAATTTTTCAATGTTTTTCCTTATTTTTAAAAAATGACAAAAACACACATACACACACAAGGGTCCAATTTTATATTTTTTTATGCAAAAATATTTCCCAAACAAATAAATAATTTTTAAATAATTATTTACTTAATAAATAAATAAATATTTATTTTAATTAAATGCCTAAAGGAAATATTATTTTATTTAAAAAAATAAAAGAATTAAAAATAAAATAATTGACATTATTTTTTTTAATTATTTAAATAAATAAAGCCAAATGTCTTTTTTTCTGTGTGGGCAAACGAATTTTATTTTATTTTTTTTTATTAAATTGACTCTTATTTTTCTTCTTTTATTTCTTTTGGACTTTTTTTTTAACAAATAATAAACAAGTACTTAATATATTTATTTTATTTATTTAAAAAAAAATAAAAAACAAAAAATCCCTAAGGAAAAATCATTCATTTTTATTTTTGGAATATTTTTTTTTTAAATAAATTTATTTTGTTTAAAAAAAAAAAAATAATTTTTTAACATTTATTTTTAATTTAACCTTTTTTTAATAGGATTTTTTAAACAATTTATTTTATTTTAAATAAACTTTAAATTAATCTTTTTTTTTAATGATTAAATGACTAAGAATAATTAACTAATTAAAAAAAAATTAAATTAAACAAAACAGACCAATAAATTTAAAAATTATTTTCTCTATTAATTTTTAAAAGAAATATATTTATATAATTAAAATAAAATTATTTAAAGATTTTTATAACAAACAACTGTTTTTGTTTAAAAATTGATTAATAAAAAAGAAAAAAAAACAAAAAAAAAGTAAAGGAAATATTTATTAATTTTTTTAACAATTATTTTTAGAATATTTATTTGTTTATTTTAATTAATAAAAAAGAGACTTATTAAAATTATTTAATTAAATAAATAAGTAAAAGAAGAGAAAATAATTTATTTAGATTTAATTCTTTTTTTTTTTAATTTAAAATTAAATAAATAAATTAAATAAATAAAAAGGTAAATTAATTAATTTAAATATATTTAAATATTTTAATTTAATTTAATTTTTAAATAAATATCCATCATTTTACTTTTTATTTATTTATTTTCTTCTTTTTCTTTTTCTTCTTCCTCCTCATTTTCCTTAATTTATAAAAACATTTTTTTTAATAAAACAACTGTCTCTTCCTCTTTTTTTTTATTTCTTTAAAAATCAACAAAAGAATTAAAAATTAAATATATAATGAAGGTATTACATTTAAATTAAATTTTATAAAAAATAATTATTTTTTCCCAAATATTTAATTTAATTTAATTAATTAATTTTAATTTTATATGTTTTTAATTATTTAATTATTTTTTAATTAATTATTAATCTATGTCCTTAATCAATATCCAATTTAATTTTTTTAAACATCTATTTATATTTTTAATTAATCTATCTTTAATTAAAATGAATAAATTAATTTTTTTAAATATTAAAAATAATAATTAAATATATTATTTAATTAAATAATAGTTAAAATGAAGTTTTGTAATTTTAAAAATATTTTTAGAAAATCTAAATTAAGATATTAAATAAAATTATTTTTAGAATAAAAAGATTATTTTTAAAAATAATTTTGATTTTTTAATAAAATTAAAAAAATCAAAATTTTTAAATAATTTTTACATGTCATTTCTTTTAAATGACATTATTATTATATCAATCATTCTTTAAAAATTAATTTTTGTGGTTAATGTTGATTGGTTAATTTCTTTAAATTAAAATAAAAAAGAGTACATTTTTAAACATTTTATTTAAAAATTAATTTTTTAAAAACATATTATTTAATTTAATTTAAATATTAATTATTTAGTTAAAAAAAAAGATTTAAAATTCCCTGTACTTTTTATTTAATTCTCGTAATCTGTTCTCTTTTTTTTTTATTAATAACCTTCTTTTTTTAAAAAAGGCTTTTAGAAATTAAAAAACTAAAAAAGGAGAATTAATGTAAAAATTAATTTTTAGATTAATTAATAATTGTATAATTTAAATATATAAATTCTTTTAATTTAAATTATTTTCAATAAATTATATATTTTTTTTTTTAATAAAAAGAAATAAATGCATTCACCGCCTTATAATTTAACAAATAATATATTTAATTCATTTAATGAAGAACAACAATCATCTTCTTCTTCAATTATTATTGTCAATGATATTAATAATAATAATAATAATTGGAATAATTTAAATAAAGAATTAATTAATAAAACAATTAATTGTATTGAACATTATGATTATTATGAATCAACAGAGTTTTAATTAATTATTTTAATTTTAATTAAATTTAGAAAATGGCTTCTTGGTGTTTTTGCTTTACCTTTTATTCTTTGTGGATTATTAGCAAATGGAATGTCTATTTTAATTTTTTCTAATCGACATATGCGTAAACAATCAGTTAATTGGTATTTATTAGTCCTTGGTTATTTTAAGTTTTTTATTTTTAATTTAAAGTTTATTTATTTAGGTACAA